>CM067217.1:33949752-34374811 GCA_034190945.1 Octodonta nipae | reverse complement strand
GAATGACACCTCGAAGAGAGTAAACAGAATGTATTTGTTCCCCCTCTCAGACTCGGGAAACGGACCGGAGACATCGATGGCAATTTTCTCAAATGGGACGCCCACATTGTACTGCTGCATTCTGCCCTTGGTCCGGGTCTTCGGGCCCTTACTAGCTGCACAGGTGGCACATTTGCGGCACCAAGCTCTGACGTCTTCGAAGTAATTCACCCAGTAGTACCGCTGGCGAACTTTGTCAAGGGTTTTATTCATGCCCAGGTGGCCTCCGGTAATTCCGTCATGTACTTAGGTCAGGATGGCTGGTACCTTTTTCTTTGGAACTACCAGTTGGGACTTGGTTTCTCGTCCATCAGCGCTTTCCCAAACTCGCTTGAGCATTCCATTGTCTACTCTTAGAGAGTCCCACTGAGCCCATAACGATTTCAGCACGCCGGAGTATCTAGCTACCTCGTCCCATCGTGGCCTGGGTGCCCCTCTCATTTTGAGTGACAAGATTGGTTCGATGTCTGGATCAGCCATTTGATCCTGGATGCACTGTTCCCTTGTCCAGTCTTCATTGGCCTGCACTCGGATCTGCCTGATGGAGATAACCTCTCGCTGTTCCGTCTTCAGACAATGTCCGCATTCCGCTCTACAGGGTCTTCTGGATAGGGCATCGGCATTATTGTGCAAACGGCCGGCACGGTGTTCCACCTTACAGTCGTATTGCTGTAATTTCTCCATCCATCTGGCCAGTTGTCATTCCGGTGTCTTCATGTCCAGCAGTCATTTGAGTGCGGCATGATCTGTTCGGATTAAGAAATGACGACCATAGAGGTATTTGTGGTAATGGTCTACAGCCCTTATTATTGCAAGAAGTTCTTTTCTGGTGACGCAATAATTTCTTTCTGGTTTCGAGAATCCACGGCTGTAGTACTCGATCACCCTCTCTTCACAATCTTGCACTTGGGATAGGACGGGCCCCAAACCGGTGTTGCTGGCGTCGGTGTCTAAGATGAACTTGCCGGACTGTGTAGGAAAGGCTAGGATTGGGCTGGATCATAGTGCTGCCTTCAGTCGTCTGAAAGATGTTTCGCAATCCTGATTCCAATGGAAGGTCTCCTTCTCTGTGGTCTGCCGATGTAGAGGGGCGGCATTGGTGGCAAATCTCTCAACAAAACGCCGGTAGTATGAACATAGGCCCAAGAAGCTTCGGAGTTCATGCTTGTCCTTCGGGACTGGCCAATCACGGATCGTTTCTATCTTGTCCTAGTTGATGCGGATTCCTGACTCGGAAACGACGTGGCCCAAAAACTCTACTTCTTTTTGGAACAAAGAACACTTCTTCGGGTTGAGTCTCAGGTTGGCGTTATTAATTCTGGAGAATACTTCGCCCAGGTTCTTCAGATGGTCGTCGAATGTCTGACCCATGACTAGAATGTCGTCGAGGTATACTAGGCAGGTCCTCCATGTTAACCTGCTCAGTACATACTCCATTAGCCTCACAAAGGTAGCGGGTGGATTACATAACCCAAGGGGCATGACCGTGAACTGAAACAGCCCTTTCTGGTGGAGAACGCTGTCTTCTCTCTGTCGTTTGCGTGTAGACCAACCTGCCAATATCCGGGGTAGTGGATAGCTGTCTTTCTTCGTGACATCATTCAGCTTTCTGTAATCCACGAAAAATCGGGTGGTTCCATCCTTCTTTTTAACTAGCACTACGGGAGCAGACCATGGGCTGATGGATGGCTCAATAACTCCATTTTGTAATATGGACTCGATGTTTTCCTCGACTGCCTGTTGTTGCCCCAATGGTAGTCGTCTAGGTGGTATTCTGATGGGTTGAGCCTTTCCGGTATCTATTCTATGCTGGATGATGTTGGTGCGACCGGTGGTTCCATCTTGACTGTTAAAAATTTGCCAGTGCTTTGTGATAAATTGCTTGGCTTTCTTCTGGTTATCTGGTGTTAGGTGTGTCAAATGGTCAGCAAATTGTTGTAGGAAGTCTTTACTGGGCTCTGTCTCTTTCACCGACGTCTGGTACTCTACTTCGCAATTGATGATGGTCTCTACTGGCTCGAAACAAGCTATCTCTTGACCATTGGCAATTCTGATGTCGTTGTTGGACAAATTTAGGACTCTGATTGGTATATCTCGTCCGGTTTTAACTATAGCCCGTCCAACTAAGTAGTCATGAGCTGAGTGTACGGGCTCCACCATTCCAACGCAGCTCAGGATTGCTGTCTAACTTCCCATGAATAATCTGTTCCGTTCGACCGGGAATTCTAGCTGAAGACTTTGCCACAATTTTTATGGAGGTGACTGGACTGTTGACGGGCCGTGTCAATACAAAGTCCTCATTTAGGCACCGAAGAACATCATATCTCGGGTCGAACATAAATCCATGCTGGCTAATTAGGTCCATTCCCAGTATAAAATCGTCCTCAATATTCGCTACCAGGACCCTATGCCGGATCATGTTGTCCCCTATCTGTAGCCCGACATCTGCCTCACCCTGTATTGACATGGGCTCGCCGGTGACTGTTCTGAGCTGGATGTTATTGGTAGCTGGCCGAATTTCTGATGCTCTCAAAACCCTGAACTTGGCAATGGACACATCGGCGTCGGTATCGATTGAGATGGTAACTGCTCGCCCATTGATGGTGCTTCTGATGACTAGGCTGCCGCTATCTCGGCAAAATCCCCGGATGGATAATGTTTTGGGGGCTGGTGGAGGGTCAGTCAGCATTTGCCCCCTTATGCTGACGGGCTGACGGTCCCTGGACATGTGGCTGTTCTTTTGGTTACCCCTGGTCGGTGATCGTTCAGGTAGCGCTTCAAATGGTGACTCTGACTCTTCCTGGTTGAAAGAAACTGCTCCGACCCTCGGCTTGGACATGTTCATGACGGCTTCTACTTTCAAAGCCCGAAGTAGAGCTTTATTGCTCTTCTTGACGCCACTCTTAAATTTCTTTGACCTTCCACATCTCTGATGACGTTTATGAAACTCTGTGTGGCCAACTCGTCTTTGGTTTCCTCTGGCAGGTCTGGGTAGGACAAGTGTACTAACCTTCTAATCTTTACTTCGAATTCTTGGAGGTTTCACCGGATTTTTGCGTTTTTCCGCTCAATTGGACTTGGTATACCTGGCTCAAGGATTGATTGTCGTATCGTTTGTCTAGGATGCCAATGATTTTGTCGAAATTACCTTGTTCATCGACTGGAATGCTTTGGAGGAGTTCTAGGGCCGGACCTCTTCACGAAATTACCAGAGAAGTAGATTTTTCTTGATTATCCCATCCATTAGCTGTGACAACGGCCTCAAATTGCCGTTTATACATGGGCCAAGATAAACTGCTGTCGAATGTGGGTGGTTTACTAAAGGAACCTTTGGTACTCACGGTGTGCTGGTATTTTCCTCGCTGTAAGTCCTATTGCATTTTTTTTGATTTCTGTTTCTACCTTGTTTTGGATGGCACTGATTTTATCTTGTACTTCACTTACTTCACTTTGTACCGTGTTTTGAATTGAAATGATTTCAAATTTCACCTGGCTCTGGATGAAATCGATGTCATCTACTCTTATTTCCAGAGTCTCCACATTACTTTTTAGGATCTTAATGTCGTCGTTTATTTCTTTTATGTCTGATTCAACTATTTGCGTTCTTTCATTTACTGTTTCATAAACTTGCGATACTATTTGCATTAATTGTTCAAATTGCAGTCGTCTTTTTTCTTCTGTTATCATAAATTCATGTTGTCGTTTTTCTTCTAGTATTTTAAATTCATTTTGTCTCGTCAATTCAAATTTAGAGAATAATCCCTCAATTAAATTTTGTTGTTCAGTTTTCATCGTGGAAACTAGATTTTGTTGTTCACTTTTCATCGTGGAAACTAGATTTTGTTGTTTTTCTTCCATTGTAGTGACAAGATTTTCGAATTCTATTTTACGTTTTTCATCAAAAGATTTTACTAACCTTTATTGAATTTCTTCTTGATGTTGTTTTTCCTTCTTGTCATGTTTTTCTAGAATCTGGAATATTTTTTCGTCTAGTCTCTCCGTAACTTGCTTGACTATTTTTTTGTTAGTTTCGTCCATTTTTTCCATTCTTCGGGTTTCCATAAATCAAATTACGATTTTAACTGCACTTTATCCTTTACTTCTGATCACCAAATTTGTTGTAAAGTCCGTGGGTTCAATTTAAAATTATAAAACTAATATTCACTTTCACTTTTCTAGAAGCTTTTATTTACATCGAATATACAACAGCTGATTCAAATATCACAATAACAATTTTATATATAAGCTCTTCGTACAACCAACTCAACTCGCGATCGTGGCCTGCTTCCTTTATAACACCAGCGTCGAATTCTCCAGTAAAATCAGTCATCACTCCTACAGGTGCCGAGTCTTTTCGAGAACCATTTTTTATCTCAAAGCGATTGTTGTCGAACTGAAATGAAACAGGGTCGGCTTTAGGTAAATTTTGTAACAATATTTAGTCCAACTGTTTAGTAGAATTAACAGAGAAAAGAAACATGACAATGTTTAAGCACTTCTTGGGAAATGACACCACAATTGAGGAAATTACTCTATATTTCTATACTATAGGTCAGACCCCGTTGTCAATGGCAAAGAAACAGCTTCTTTCTATTATTGTAGTGATATCGAACCATTTCATTTAAATAGAAATAATGTCATGATCATAATAATATTTGGTAGATATATTTTTAGTCTATTCATAATTTTATTAGATACCCGGATACCCTGGATAAGACTACCTAACTATGTGCCCACAATGCGCCATGCACATTTTTGTTTTTTTTGCCGAAATTGTCCAAAATTTGATTCGATTTTGAACTGATCTATATTCGTGGTAAGAATATTTTAATGAAAAAAAAAAAACAAGAGCACCCTGGGTGGACATTATGAGGTTTGATGTAATTAATAATTTTAACATATCGTGGTTTATAATATTTTTGTCTTTTTTTGGATCATAATTTCATTTCATAAGTCTTGGTCCCTTAATTTTTTTTTTTATTTCCGACATTTACTAATTTAATATTGGGAAAATGACGAATAAGGTTTCCATTCATTTCAAGAAAAGAGTCAGTTTATCAATTCTCATCAAATGAAAAAAATACTTCTTTTGACACTTGTAGAGTACGTGATTAAATTCAGTTCTAGTCATTTCAGGAAAGCATCTATAATAATAATAATAATATTCTTTATTCCAAAATAATTGAATACACAAGCAATTAAAAAGAAAAGACGTCAACAAACAAACGGTTACAAGGTAGTAAGCAAAAAATTAAAACTCCAAGTACTCGGTTAGAGTGTAAGGCTCAACCTCATTTATATAGTTAAAAATAGCTTTCTTAAAGCTACGAAGCGTCCCCTGACACTGAATCGTAGCCGGCAACTTGTTGAATATTACAATAGCTGAATAAAAACACCCCTTTTCGAAAATGCAAAGACGGTGTCTCGGGTACCTCAAATTTAATGTTCGTAATGAGTTGAGCCTCAAATCTTTATAAAGCGAAATATTTTTAAACATAAACAATAAAATTTCATAAATATATAATCCTATCACAGTTAAAATGTTATTTTCTCTAAAAACACCTCTGCATGACCTACCATATTCCATGCCCAATATTGTTCTCATCGTTCTTTTCTGAATTACAAAAATTCGGTTCAGAGTGGAACATTGACCCCAAAAAATTATACGAAACCTCAGTAGAGATTGAAAATTTGCATAATACACCATATTTAATATCTCCTTACTGAGATATTTCCTCAATACCCTGATTGAGAAGTGCACTTTATTTAATTTGATACTGAGATCCTCAATGTGCCTGCCCCAATGTAGGTTTTCATCCAGTATCAGCCCTAAAAATTTGACATCAGGCGACACCCTTTGGTTGACTTTGTTAAGTAATATGTATTCAGGGGTATCAACCCTTGACCACTTAGTTTTGAAGATGACACAGTTGGTTTTACTTTGATTCAGAACTAACCCATTACATGAGAGCCACTCCTGAACGCCATTTATGAGATGAGAGCCTTTTCTAACGGTACTGTTTACGTCCTCGGCTGTTACTAAAATGTTTGTATCATCAGCATAGCTCACTAGATGATTCTCAGCATTAGGCACAGAGTATGGCATGTCATTTACATATATTACAAATAGAACAGGACCAAGCACACTTCCTTGGGGTATTCCCAAGGACAATTTAAAATTGTCTGACATAAAACATTGATTATCACGCATTATTTGAACCCTTTGTACCCTATCAGAAAGATACGATTTGATCCACATCAGTGCATTTCCTCTTACCCCATATTTATCAAGTTTCTCAATAAGAATATTATGATTCAAACACTCATATGCCTTAGATAGATCCAGAAATATACCCATAGCACATTTCATTTCCTCAAACGCTGTCAGTATACCTTGGGAGAAGTCATACACTGCTGTTTCTATTGATCGACCTTTCAAATACCCATGCTGATTCTTATTAAACAATTTAAAACATTGAAAAAAATCTAACAATCTATTACACATAGCAGATTCAAATACTTTAGAAAAACAAGATAATAAGCTAATCGGTCTGTAATTCTCAATCAAATCCGGATCCCCTTTTTTATAAATTGGTTTTAGCAGTGCTAGTTTTAAGGCATCAGGGAATACCCCAAACTCAAAAGAATTATTAATTATAAATGTGAGTGGATAGCAAAGTTCTAACGCGCAAAATTTTAAAATAGCAGCCGGTATCTCATCAGCACCACTACTCATTTTATTTTTCACTTTCTGAATTATATTAAAGACTTCCTCAACAGTGACATTTCTAATATACATCGAATTTATGTTTCTACCTATGTTACAGATTCTTTCAGTTGTATTCAGCTTATTCACAAGATTTAAACCAGCATTTCCCAGGTGATTATTAATCTCATTTGCAATGTTTCTGGGGTCACCAGGTATTATGATATCGTCGTTGCAGTTTACCCCCCTTATTTCGTTTACTATGTTCCACACGCATTTGTTCTTATTATCAGAATATTTAATTTTATGCACATACTTATCTGATTTACTGCTCTCCAAAAGTTTGTCGTATTTCCCTTTTGCCTCATTGTAAGCCTTCTTAAATCTATTATCACAACTTTTCATAGTAAATAATATATCCAATTGTTTTTTACAATTTACAATTTCAGGAGAATTATTAAACCTATTACCTTTCCCCACCCTAGACTTTACACATCTCCTCGGAAAGCACTGGTTAAAGATTGGCATAATAGTGCTCACAAATACACTCCACTGCTTATTCACATTTTGCATATCACAACTGTACAATTCTGCCCAGTCCTGATCCAATAGGTGTCTTCTAAAGTTCTCCTTATCTTGCTGTCGAAAGCACCTTTTATATGTGTAATGATTGGGGTTTAATTCTGTTGTTTGGAACATCAGCTTCTGTCCTAAATGATCTGATATGTGAGCACATATTAGGCAAGATGTATACACACTCTCATTTGTAAAGATGTTGTCAATGCAAGATTTTGTTGAATCAGTCACTCTAGTATATTCATTTATAGTGTGAGTAAGTCCATATGAGTTTAAGACATCTAAAAACTGATTACTTATTGCATTTTGCTTCATAATGTCAATGTTAAAGTCACCACATAAGAACACAGAACAGTTTTCAGCTTCCAAGCCTTCAAGTAATCTTTCTAATCTTGTAAGAAATTCTTCCGTTTCGTTTGTGTGTTCTAAGTCAGTATCAGGTGTTCGGTAGATACACACTACGATAATTTTTTTCTTGTCTATTTCTACTTCTACAGCAGCACATTCAAATATTTTAGTTGTTGCCTCACTTGTCAGATCATTTCTATTTTTAGCTTTGATGCTACTGCGGCAGTAAATAGCGCATCCTCCGTGAGATCCTTCTTTTCTACAGAAAGACGAGACTATTTTATAGAGTGTTATGTTGTAAGCAGCCAGTTGTTCAGTAGACTGCCAGTGTTCTGTTACACAAAAACACACACATTCTGGATTTTCACTCAACAATGCTTGTATGGTGTCTAAACAATTTCCTATGGATTGTAGATTTTGATGTATAATGCTACTAAAATGTCGATTATGATGCGTTACTGTGCTGTTTCTATGTTGAACATGTATTTTGTCCCTCACCCATTCATATCTGTTTTCTGATCTGCACGAAAATTTTGACTCCTCTTCCGGTCGAAAAAGTATCTGTCGAAACGGACCCCCTTAGGCCAAAAGGCGGCATCGTAAACCTGGTTTTTTAAGTTGTAGTCAGCACCAACCCGAAAACATTTGGTATTCTCACGCTTAACTGGTACTTCTTCTATTATAAATGTTCTGTTTTTCATTTCTTGCTTGGCTTTTAAAAATGTGCGTATCATATCCTCAGTAACATGGGGCTGAACCCTTGACAAAAATATCCAGACCCGCTTTTCTACACCTGTAAAGGAGTTTTCGTTAACGGCCACAGAAGCGGGAGCATCTCCTATATTTACAATTTTAGCTCTTCTTTTATATTTATTCACAGTCTCAAAGCCATCTTCATCCAAGTGTATTTTGCTGTTTTTGCTAAATTTCAATATTTTTGTGTCATTTTCTTGCGGTTGTGCCAGGTCTATAATATCTTTCAGCACCCGCTGGTGCTCTTCAATATGTTGTTGTTGTTTTTCTACAATGTTGACATCTCTTTTTACCTTCTTTGACGTGATCTGCTGCTGAATTGCTGCTTGTGTTTTGGTAGATTTCATATCGTTATCTTTACTACTGACATGTGAACTAAGTATCTTGTTATCCTTTTCTAAAGCATGTTTCGATAATTTACCCTCCAGCATGCCAATTTTTTCGTTTAGTAATGTTCTGTTTTCATTTAATAAAGTGTTTTTTCCTCTTACCTCTTCAAGGAGAGAACTAATTAATTTAATTTCTTTCTTCAAATATTCGTTTTCGATATTTAACTTGACGTTCTTGTCAACAACACTGTTTTTATTAATGCCTTCACTGATGGTATCGGCGACATCTTTCTTATTGTTGATATACGGCACACATTCATCGCAAAACCAAAAAATGTTGGCGTTTATTTCTGATAAGAATTTGTGAATTGCATCTTTTACACGGGCACAATGTAGGTGAAACTTATTTGCACAATGTTTGCATTTTACGAATTTAGTGGTTACTATGAAATTGTCAGTTCTCTGTTAACTTATTATCATAATTCTGATTGATGATGACAATTTAGAGTTGTTGAAACGGCCTTGAGAATTTAAATAAAGATTTGGTGTTCTGGTGCAAAACTGTGTTTTTTACATTTGGGACATACCAAAGGTTCCACAGCATTTCCATTTTCAGAATTCTCATATCTGTACTACTTTCGGTTACCGAAAAATAGTAAATTTGCCTTAAAAAATACTCCACTTACCCGCAAAACTGAATTTTCGAAAAATAATTAATCCCGTTTCTATTAATTTTAGAATACTATACATACCAAAATTTACAGTCGTACACTTTCTATTTCGAAAATATTTGAATCACCGTAAAACAGTAGTGATTTCCGCCATTTAATATTTCAATTTTCGAAAAATAATAAAACTCACGTCTATTTGTTTTAGATGACTCTATATATCAAGACTTACACCCCCGTATTGCATTCTATTCCGAAAATATTGAATTGTCCGTAAAACAAAAGTGACCCCCATTCCCCCCATTTAATATCTATTTTAAGGTGCACCAAATGACGAATCACGTAATACTTCACTTAAAGAAAGGAATCAACCTGTTAATTCTCATAGCTCTATTATAGGTTCCCGAAAAGTAATGAATTTTCAAAAAACATTTCCTCATCTGTCCTCCATGAGATAACTGAATGTTTGCTAAATGATTAGGCTCGTTTTTATTTTTTTGGGAAGAAGAGTATATACAGCAATTTTCAGGACCGTAGCGCATTTTGTTTCCAAAATGTTCAAAGTAAGTAAAAACAATAGACATGTGCACTACTTCCAGAGATTACCCCTAACAAACAAATAAGTTTTACCTCTTTATGTATTAGTATAGATATAGGTATAAAAAGTATTCATGGTGTTTTTACTATACACTAAATTCGTGCGATTGTAGCGATATTGCATTATTGCAGTTGGTGCATTTTCGCCCGCAGTTTCAGTTTGCGAATGCCATTTTGACGCAACGGACAGTCCGCACCGCGCATATCGCGTATACGTAGGACACCGCCTAAGAGTGAGTGGAATACACCACAGATCACACAAGAGAATACACCAGAAGTCTCTCACAAATGTGATTATTCGCGAATATTTAATTTTGACTGCGCTTTCGAAAGTACTACTTCTTGTTTTGACCACCAGATGTCCAGCAAATTCGGTAGTGGCTATTGGAACATATTTGAGTCATCAATAATCAGTATAGTGCTAAGGCCTAAGTGAATAATAACAAAAATAACTGGTTATCATCCTGTGGGTGTTGAAGGTCGTTTCTTTTGCCAGTATTTTTCAGATTTATTTTTTGTTATTAATTCAGGCAAAGAACTGAATGCAATTGGTTAAAAACCATGTATTAATGTTAAGATATATGTATTAAATTTAAGCGATTAAATATTTTAATTCTATCGTTTCGAGATTTATTAATCCATTGAACGCATGACAATCTATTGTTTCTAATCGAGAACCTTCATTAGTTGGGTATTTTGTTCCTAGAATTGCATTTAATATTTTATCGTAAAATGAATTTTAACATCTAGGAGTTTCCGGAAAAACTAGCTCACCGAAACTTCAAAAGTTACTCGAGATTTCAATCAGTTAAGGAGAGCCCAATTGATGAAGTTTCTCTACCAGAAACAATATATTGTATTGCTTTCAATGGATTGAAAAATCTCTAAAAGGTCGAATTTATTTGATAGGTTGTAGTTAATCCAGCAATTCTTTCATTTGATTTCTATCCTAAGAACCACAGGGAGACGGCATTACATACAGGACGACTCCCGATTTGGAATTACTGTGAGCTAGTTTTTCTTGAAACTCCTAGATGTCGAAATTCATTTTGCGATAAAATATTAAATCCAGTTATATGTGCTAGATACATAAAAACTATTTCAGATTTCAATCATTTAAGGGGAGCGCAACTGATAAATGTTTCGACTAGAAACAATATCTTATCTTGCGTTCAGTGGATTGAAAAAAGTCTAAAAGATCGTATTATAATTACTTTGATAGGTTCTTTCATGTGATTTCTATCCTAGAACCACACACTAATAATAAATCAATTATTAATTAGACAGGTTCACAAACTGAAAAACAAAAAAAAAATGAGGCGAACAGATTCACCCTTTCTGTATGTATTTTGGATCGCTGAAAACGAATCCGTTGATCTTTTTGCATCAGTATTTCAGAATTTGTAGTCGTTTGCTAAAAACAGTGAAAAATAGCATATTCACATGCACTAAGTACTTACGAACAACAATAAGTTGCGAATCTGAAAGATGTTTTTACTGAACAAAATCTAGGATCCAAATTCCAAAGGCCACACGTTTTGATCTCACAAATTCCAAGCACGTAAACCTCAAAACCAGAAACTTCGATCTCACAGATCCCAATCCTTTAACTCAAAGACCTCTAAACCACGAAACCCAGTTATCCTAAAACCTCAGAGTGAAGTTGTCCATAGCTAAGTAATACACATGAAAAATGTCATTTTTTACTATTTTTTTTTACAAATGACGATAAATCTTGACGTATTGGATCAAATACTTAACTAAATCGTGTCCAGCGCCCCAAAATACATATAGTGCAAATCTGTTGACATCAATTTTTTTTGTGGATCTGTATTATGTAAATCCAAAAATATTTACTTCTTTAACAGGTCAAATGTTTGCTCAGTCATTTGTTTCTGATATTCTAAAAGACATTGTATTCCTGAAATGGCCCTATTTGAAATGCTATATAACCATGGTAAGGTTTCAAATTGAATATATCTCAGAACTATTGCAGAACCAATTAAGTTTTGTTAACCAACATCTAAAAAAGAGCAGGTAATTAATTAGTCGGAATCGATTACTCAAATATGCCTTAGTCAATTTTGATGACTTAAACAGAATATCACGAAAGGGTACCATATAATTTTCTATAACATGAGGTTATCGTTATACAGAAAATCGTAAAAAACAGTTATTCGGAGATTGCAGTTCAATGAATCTCCAATAACTTCTCTGAGACGGCTTAATCAAATTCGATTTTTAAGATTGAATTGTTTTCTATTAACGTATATTCGGAGTTGATTTAGAGCATTTTTCAGAAATCAGAAGAATATATGCAAAAAACGGCAAACATACAAAAATGTCACATACATTTTCTACACAAATCTCTGAATTTAAATGTCAAAATATCTCATAAAAGAATATTGATCACACAGGGTGTTTGTAACTGTTTGTTTTGATTCTAATTTATTTGAAGACATTTTTTTTAAATACACTTAGTACAACGCTAGATTTTGAGTATTTGTGAGCTAGTTTTTTTCTGAAATTCCTAGATGCCGAAATACATTTCGCGAAAAAATATTAAATATTTTCATATTGTGTACAATTAACTTTTAATATTTCTACGCGCATAATCTATTGATAACGGTTTAGTGAAATAAATTATTTGCAATTATTTGTGTATATCTTGGGTATAAATACAAATTAACTCTGGTTTCTAAATTTTATGAGCATGTTGCGCACCTGAATTAAATGAAATAGCAGTTTTAGAAAGTCTAATTACAGTTATGTTATTGAAGATTCACTCTATACTCAAACAGTTAACTCCATTCACTTCCAACCCATATTGTTAATAATTAATTACGAAGACCATATTTATTTTTTTCAAAAACAAATAGGCAGTATTACTTAACATTATACGACTTCTAGTTATATCCGAGTGATGTTTTCATGTCTTTAGCTGCACGACAATGGAATGCCCATAAAATTACAGAAAAAAGACCCTCATCGATAGGTAGGGCAATTCGTTAGACGGTATAAAGAGATTTATCTCGTCCATTCCGATGGAGAAATCGCCAAATCGGAAAGAAACGTCATCTATGGAAAGATCAAACATTAATTTCGCGTTTTCTTTCTCCTTTTCTTATGTCCTCTTTTGTCCAATTAGTGAAATATTGATATTGCTCTTTGTCGATGATTCTGCTGATGGCCTTATTTTATCCGACGACGATTGCAAGGAAGAATGGCAAGAAGAATTTAATGATAATGTATTACACCGGATTGGATATGCTACGTATACATAATAAATTGCCTTATGAATTCAGAGGATGTTTAATGTATTCGTAGAATACTTTTGGAAAATCATTTATAGGATGACTTGCATAAAAAAAGAACATCCTTAAAGGGTGGAATGAACTGAACCTCTGTGAATAATATAGGGTAACAAGAATTAAAATGAATTCGAAAATTTAATTATCCTGTAACAAAAAATTGTATCTGGCAATTTTTTGTTAGGTACAGTAATTTAGGAATTTCGTTATTAAGCATATCTGAAGTTATCTCCGTTAAATTATAAATAAGTAACTGAGGGACCGAGTTTCGATCGTAAATTTAAGGTTTCATAAAAATTTGGGTACATACATATATCTAAATTATATTCGCTATGTAAACTAATTTTTCGCAAGACGTAATGCATCAGTTCACTTTCAGTTCTATAACATTTATTGAAATAGTCTTTATAATCCTATATATGTACCTGTTTATGGGTCATCAAATATAAGATTTTTGTTCTAAAAGTTTTTAGTCACACCGTTTTAGTATAATTCTACTCCACCATATATTTCAGCCATCATCTATATGCATCTGCTTATGCGCCACCCTATAAACACTTTTTGCTTATAATTTTTATTACCGCTCTCAATAACTTCGCCCTATATTTCAACGATCATATATATGGAACGCGTTGAACGCTAGCCTATAACACATATAACTATAAATCCACTCCACGCTATATTGCCACCATCTTATATATGCAAGTGTTTATTGGCTACTAAATGTACATATATTTTTTTCATCATATTTTGAATCAAGTATAACTATAATTCTACACAACCATTTATTTAAACCACCCTGAATATGTTTCCAGCCACCCAATAAAATATTGGTTTCTAATATGCAAAATACCAGCCTGCATTATTAAAATTCTACAGCGTCTTATATTTTAAAGCATATTATATATGCACATACACCGTTTATGGGTTACATATAACATGTTTTGAACCATACTGTATAACTATAGCGATATGTATTGGTACGAAATTAACCCGCGAACTCAGAAAATTTTACTCATCCTAAAATCTCCCCAACCTTTTTCATTTTAAAAACTTACGCCAAAAGTATTGAAATAATATTTACAAGAGCAGTTGGACTCTCAAGCACGTCACCAAATTTGAATGCTTAGAAATTTCATCACCTGTCTTAATTGTCACAATCCGTTACTAAATTGTTTACTACTTAAATTTCTCAATAATACGATTTTCCCCAAAGATGAGGCCCTGCCCAATCTATTTCTAGACATCGAAAATTTCTAATTTCATCAAACTCGTTAGAGCCGTTACTCAATTACATATATACATCTATAGAAACAAACATACATTTCTTGTATTATGTGATAAGATAGAGATTAAGTTCCTTGCTCTTTTTTTGAAATTTTACTCTATGATACTCAGATGCAATCATCATAACAGAAACTGGAAAAACGGTGGAACATTTTGTGTGTCACAGGTGCATAAACACAAAATTTTATCTTTGCTCCGATATTTTGGATGGAGTGCAGAGGAAGCAATGGTGGCGGGAGTTGTAAAACCTCAGGACCAAGTCACGCAGTGTGCCAATAAGATGTTCTCTATCATTTGAAGCTGGTTTTCTTTCATGGGTTTGCAACTGGCGATTCATAAAACACATACAATACTGGTCACTAGTAGAAAGATAACCTATAATGTCAGGCTTCTGTTATTATTAAATAATGTGACCACAGTCCCATCAGTATTTGGGAGTAAGAATCGATTCGTGGTTGAGGTTTGACGAATATCTATGATTGATTAGCGATTTAGGCTTAATACTGGATGATCAAGGCAGGGTAAACGTTAACTTCTGGTTGGTTTCATAAGCTCGGTGCTCTTCAACGCAGCTCCGTTACAGCCCGGATCGTGAAGAATTAGGCAGACTGCACACGGAGCTTCTCGTCATTAACGCGTAGAAGATTCGCCTTGCAGCGACGATTCTTATACGCCTATAAGAATGTACACGGAACGTACATTAAACGTACTAGTATGGACAAAATTCAAACTGAATTGAAACCATGTTTAGCGACGAAAAAGGTCTATGACTCCTCCGGTATCTAAATAAAAATAAAAGATTCTGGGTGCATCCTTATATCTACACATGAAACATCGTCATCTCAGGAATTACACTACTATCTGAAAAATTATTTTTTAATGCCACATGTTGCTTTACCTTGACAATGGAACCATTGTGTATAAAATATTATACAATAGAAAGAAATCATAATTTAATTTAGATTTTTATTTAATTAAGCTTTTATTGCCTGTCCAATCCATAGTTCTTGATATTTCTGCCCAAGCTCTTTCTGTTACATCCTTTCTGAAATAGTCCTGTAAGGTATCATTGTACAAATACTAGTGATTTTCAAATAATTGTACAAAATTCGTGGTTTTATCAGCCATTGTTTCGTAAAAATACTACCTTTCAACCCACAAATGCAGCTAAGCGACAGACATTACTATACGCCAGGCGATATACAGCTTTTCTGCTTTGACAAATCCTCACCTCATGTAGAGTTTTCTATAAAAACCAACATAAAAACATATACGTTCCGTATGTCGCATCTAATCCGCGTCTATGACGAAACGCTCCGTGTGCAGAATGCCTTAGGTTCGATAGATGATCTCTATATATCCGTTGAACTGTTTAAAGGTTTGTTGCTATTTCTAATGAGGTTTCTTGGGTTCTGACAAAAATGCCACCGTTGGAACTTTTCGTAGACTAGAGAATCAATCTTTTTCGACGAAAAAGGAGCACCGAAAATATGCAGACACAGACTGATATAGTTGCTGACGAAAGGATCTATACAATCGAGAATTGGCAAAACAGATAGGGTAGATCACATAGAAGATAATGGGAACTGGGTACACCTGCTGTTTCCTATAGAGTACGTTTTTAATCTGGACCACGAAGCTTTGTGTTCGATGGAAGTTAAGTATACCGAATATGTCTTCTTTAGTTACCAAGAATTGAAGAACCTGTATAGACTGAAAATGGATAGTTCAAGTTACTGGGAAGCAGGAGTTGATATAGCATCTAATGTTATCATGAAGTTGAGAGTCCAGGCGTTTCTTAGACTAATAAATATAGAAGGGACATGATCAATCAGACTATGTGAAATAATGAGTGACCATACTGCTAATGGTATCTGTGTCGTCTGGAACACAGACAAATGCAGCTAATTGTAAATGAAACTGAAATAAATATTATCAAAGAATAGAACGAAAAAGAAGTATACAAGAAGAAGGAGAGGACTTTTAAAGAAAAAATAGTATATGTAGATACACTCACTGGTAAAAATAGTAACGAGTAAATGATTAAATTTTGGTAGCAAATTTTTGCATTTTTCTTTAATTTTTCCATAAATAAACTGTATGTTGGGATCCAAAATCAATGTTTAGTAATGTAAAAATGCCTAGAGTAGGTGTACTCCGGATGTATCGCCAGTAAAGTGAATTTGAAAGAGGTCAAATTATTGGTTTACGGGAGGCGGGATTTTCATTTCTGAAATCGCTTACCCCACGGACAGAAATCCAACTACTGTTATGATGTTATGTTGTCAAGCGTCGTCTGAGAATACCTAAAATCGGAGAAGATTAGGCACCGTACTTCGAGGGGTAGAAATGAAGTTCAAGATCGACGTGTAAGACGTATGGCCTTTAGAAACCGATTTTCGACAAAGCGCTGAGTATGGACTGCAACGACTACAATGATGCAGAGAACGACAACATTGGTGTGTGGAATGGAATCAGGTCGTCTTCTCTGATGCATCTCGATTCTGCTTGAGTGGATATGATAGCCGAACAAGGATAGACGACGTCAACCTCAATTTGATGTTGAGGGACATGTACACCGAATAGTAGGGGTTATGGTTTGGGGTGCTATTGCACATGGAAGTACGTCACGTTTAGTTTTTTGTTCGAGACAACTTGGGCAATGCTATCTTTAGGAAGTAGTGGAACCGTATGAACTCCCTTACCTTAGTCGCCGCAAGGATTCCATATTTCAACAAGGTAATGCTCGGCTTCATATTGCTCTAGTTAATTTAAACTTTTTTGAAGAGACCCATGTGGATCTGTTGCCATGGCCGCCCAGATCCCCCGATCTTTCGCCAGTAGAACATGTTTGGGATATTATGGGTAGAAGGCTCGGAAATTTACCACAGCCTCCACTGCCTTTGGAGGTTCTAAGACAAGAAATACAGGTAGCTTGGGATAGTATTTCTCAAAAAGAAATAAACCACCTTACTGAATCAACCTGAAGACGTGTTGGGGAGTGGATAGATAACCGTGGTAGACAAACACAATATTAATATAGCATCTATGTTTCACCAAAACAATATTAAATTTAAATATCGCCTTCTGGGTTCTGCGATCTCTTTGTCAGTGATTATATTTTTGGTATTTTATATATAAACTAATATATTATTAGAAATTCTGAACCTATTTTTAATTAAACAATTAACAAATTACCTTTTATTGATAAGTATGTTGGCCATTTCCGAATCTTCCTCAACCATAGCATTTTACGACAATAAGAAAAACGGAAAACAAAATCTCAGATGAAATAAACCTCCCTCTATGGGTTAAAACACGTTAATACGGACAAAAATGCTATACGAAGCTATAAAATTTGTTGATGTCGATTTTAACGGCCTCTCATAGGCAGTATTATGGCACGTCGTAAATAAAACACTCTTTATACATCAGTATGCAATCGCAATAAATATTTTATGGTATTTAAATTGCAGCAGAATGAAAGAAGATGGAATTGTGGCACACATTAACTTCGCATTCTTGTAGATAAGAAGTTTGCTGGATGAAATTAAATGCAAATATGTTTGAGAATTTGCGTAAAGTGTATGACGAATCAATACAAACATTTCTTATGAACTTTGTCTATTATTAATATTTGAAAACAAATTAGGTAATTAGTGAGAACAGTCGTTTTTGGAAATTGTCTGCAACTTATTTGGAAGAGGATGTTAACTATGAAGTTTTAAACGGTTTACAATTGATGTGAAAGTAAAATAGCTATCTTATTTATATTTTAATAAGGTGCTAATAAATCTATATTTTTAATAGCAAAATGAAATTATCCCAAAATTTCAATGCTCTCAGAAATATGGAACGGAATAATGGTCTTTATATAATTATTTTATCTTATATATTAATATGTCAAGACAAAAACGCTTTACTCCCTTTTCGGGTTGCATTTTAAAAGAAGCGAAATGAAATATATATCATTCGAAGGGCACTGTGCCGTAAATCTTCAGAATATATGAAGAATAGGATCTCCCTCCCATACTTTTCAAAGTTTTTATTTTCTAACGCATAGGTTTTAGTTTTGATCATTTGCTACTAAAACACTCGGAAATTAATATTTAACTTATTTGGATTACGATAACCCATGCTGGCTAGCATAGAATAATGTCCATACAGAAGTAAAAAGCTCAAAACACTCTTGACATTTAAGCTAGATATTTATAATGAAAAATTGACATTTACATTGATGTTTACCGTTTTTTGCATAAATTGTTCCGATTTTCAGAAAAACCGTATGTTTTACGTTATAGAAAATTATACGGAATCAAGCAGGGATGTCTATTTGTAGAATAGAATTTAAATTAATTCAAATTGATTGAGCCGTTTTAGAGGAAAGGTAGATTCATTGACATTCACTGAAGTGTGGTCCCTTAATTACTGTTTTTCTGATTTTCTGGAAAATCGTAAATCTCACGTTTAAGTCATCAAAATTGCCCAAGCCGTTTTTGAATAATCACAGAGCAGAGATAAAAACAACTTGTCGACTAATTAATAACCTCCTCCTTTTTGGAAGTCGGTTAAAAATACACGAAATCCTGGAGAATGGAAAACGCAGTATAGATATTTATTAATGAAACACAGACGGAAATATCCGGAAATACGAGAAACACCTGTTCAAATAGAAGGACAAGAAATTAGAATACACAGAGAGGTTGTAGAGAATGAACGTATAATGCAAAATCTCCAGAACAGGGAGGAATAAATGCTGAACTGCTAAAAATTGAACCACTAAAGTGTATGAGAGTCTTGAGTATATTTTCACACGATATATTAATGGAGGAGTTATCCTAGATGAATGGAAAAAGGACTACATAGTACCAATTTACAAGAAAAGAAATAAACCTTAACTATAGAGATTTCAGTAACTAGCACAATTATTAGAGTATGTAATTGTAAGTGATAAATTAATATCCAAGACCTTTTTGTTAAGATTCCCTCGATTTAGTTTCAAAATTTTGAGTCTTTCAGAGGGGGGCATCGCATGGATAGTTTGGTTTTGAAGTAACTATTTAGTGTTTGGTGAATAACCTAATTAATTTAAATTATTTTTGGAATAAAGAAGATTTCATTTTGGAAGTTAAATTATATTGTCCGAAAAATGGGAGTAATTAAACGTTGGAATCAAGTATTTGCTTTCTAAATTGAATTTTCTAAACTTACAATATCCCTTAGCCCCTTATGTAACGCTTATGCAGTAGCTCAAGGGGGAACACAATTTTAACTTTTTACACCTAACTCTGAATAAACTGTAGCTATTGGTCTACAGATGGCGACACAAACCCCATTTCAAAATAACACCAAAACCATTTTATTTTCAGACTATAAAACAGGATAATAACCACTCGGATCCTCGTTATTGTACTATAAAAAGTATCGCAAAAGTACTCATCTAGTGTGCGAATATTGGAATACAGCGAATCGTAGTAGCCCGAGATCTCAGAGCGAGCAAGATAGACGAAAATCGTAAAACAAACGAGGTGATCATTGTTATGTTATATGTCGATGACTACTTTGATGATGGCATCATAAAATGAAAATCGAATCAAATGGTAACCATGAACAGAGATGATCATTTTATAGTTTTTCGTTGTGTTTTGACTGGCGTTTTTTCCTTTTGTACCGTGTTTTGTGACGATTTTATTGTGTCTTCGGCAATATTGCATTATCTAATGTTATCCGGGTTCGGTTTTACGAGCAGCCAACTCAAAGATATCAGCTGGTTTTATTAGGAAGTAAGATGAATATATTTTTTTCGATTTTATGTGAGTTAAACAAGTGGTTTTGTAAGATTTGACTTGTTATTTATTGCAGCCTTAAAAAATAACTTGGAAATGATTTTAAGCGATCTGGCTGTTGTGGAGTTTAGAGAATGATCGAACTCCTGATTAGAGAAGAATCCACTCATGTTTAGAGAACTGATGTTTGATAATGCAATTATTACTTCATCATACTTCTATATTAACCATATCGTATTATGATAACAATTTTTGGAAGTTCAATTTTATACTTCCATTTAGAATTTGGCCCCACGAATCTAAAGGCTAGTTTAAACAGAGCGGATTCACACACTAAAGGCCACTGAGGCATATGTAAATCTTCAAATGGTGTGATATTTTACGTGATTCTTTTATGCTTTTAACCAACTTATCTCCATGGGGCCCCATATAATTTTCTATAGCTCAAGATATACCGTTTTATAGGAAATTTGAAAACACTTTTTAAGATTGTCACTCAATGGATCTCCACTAATTTCTCTGAAACTCCTTAATCGATTTAAATAATTTAAAGTGTATTCTTTTAAGGTGGATTCTTAGGTGCTTCCATATATAATATCATATATTGTAAAAAAAATTTCTTTGAAATTCGGAAATCCTAATGTAATAAATCATAAATGCCAATGAAGTGTTACATAAATTTACTTAAGAAATATTCAGACTTATGCAGCGTGTCCCAATGAAAACGAGCCACCTGTAATATTGAAAATCGCAAAAACCCGTCGATTTACGAAGGGGGACATATTTGGTACTACTAACCGTTAATTAAATTGCACCCTCATCACCCCAGCGCTAGCTATTTTTTTAATGGGATCCGTGGTTAACAAGAAACGTTGAAGTAGAAGTATTAAGACAAATTGCGTTAAAATCAGGTGTTCAACGAAATAGTGTTTACAGAATTCTGAAATGAAATAAGTTCCATCCCTACAAAGTCAGACTGGTTCAAGAATTAAATGTAGACGACTTTGACAGAAGAATAGAATTCTGTGAAGCATTATTCGGCCACTTATACACAAATCCCAGAAGATCATACAATACTTTTTTTCTAATGAGGCCTCGTTTTATTTAAATGCTGAGGTAAATCGTTATAACTGCCGATAGTAGAGTAACATTAATCCACAGTTATTTAGAGAGATTCATACTCTGCGACCTCAGAAACTGAATGCGTGAGCAGGAATCCTGGGTGTCATATCGTTGGACCCATATTCATAGATGGCAGTTTAAATGGAGATAAGCATTTAGACTTACTTGCAAACGCTGTAGATCCAAGAATAACTGAATTTTGGAGGCAGATGATCGTCTAGTATTAATAGAACTTGTTTTTTAGCACTATGGTGCCCCACAGATTATGTCTTGCCAGTTAGAAAGTTTCTGGATAATCGATTTCTTGATTGCTGGATTGGGAGACGAGGTGCCTTCGAGGGGCAAGTAACGTCACCAGATATTACCCCCTCGATTATTTTCTTTGGGGTCACTTAAAGACTCGCGTGTATGCTACTCCTCCAGAGTGACTGGATGATCTGAGACATCGTATGCAAGCAAAATATGGCCGACTTACTCCAGATGTTTTTGACAATATGCGCAATGAATTTGAGGCACGATTCTATCACTGCCTTTCAGTGGATGGAGACCATTTCGAACATGATTTAAAATCCACTGTCAGTTTCATTTTCATTGTCGTAATAGCAAAAAGTCTTTAAAATTATATGCGAAAGTCCTATTTTAATCATTATTCGTCAATAACATCAGAGATTAGAAAAATATTCACTATTCACGTTTTAATTTTTGTTCCCTCAAGTTGGGAGAAGTGTTCTCTATGAAATCGCCAAAATGACCAGTTTAATTAGGTGGGAAGCAAAGTATACAAGGTGTAAAATATTATTATTTTATGCTTGGAAACTAATGGCACCATTGTAATGAAATTTGTTAGGAATATTTTCTTAAAGCTTGTTATATCTGGACATTCAAAAAGGGCGCTAGTTACCTATATGATCAATAGAGAGTACTAGTAATTGTAAGTTTTCTGAGGTTATGTATGGTTTAAGGTCGAAATTTTTAATACCATTATTCTTACTCTCTTCGAGGTGTCATTCCTTTGTACGCAAGAAAATATATATTATATATAAATCAGTAAATTTGTACAAAGGAATGACACCTCGAAGAGAGTATTCAATATCTCTGACAGGTGAAGTAACCTGAAAATTTTATCGCGACATTCTGTCCTAGAAGTTAAGGGAGAACAGTAATTGCACGGAACGGCTCCAGATTCGGAACCTCTGTGTACTGATTCTCTTGAAAATCCTAGATGTCGGTCTTACATTATTCTTCATTCAATTTTACACCAAAAACATATTCTTTAGAAAATTCGATGTTGTGTAACGTTTTCCAAATGTTTGGATTTAAAAGCACTTATATTTGGCTGTTCTACTTGTCCCAACAACCACACCATGTTTTTTTTTGATACGCCCTGTATGTCAAAAAGGTACTTAAGTAAAAACTATATGTTATTTGAATTAGAGAATACCACCAAATAATAACTAGACCCTACTTGTTAGTTAAAGACCACAAAGCAAACGTTTTAATGTTACTACATTATTATCCTCGAGATTTGGGATTTTTAATTTTATATTTGAAACGTCATTTTCAGACTAAAAAATTGGAATCTAATTTTTAATGCCTTTGTATGGCAATTAGGTACTTAACATTTGTTCCTTACGGACTAGTGAGGATTTTTTTGTATTGGAATTGGAATAATTTTAAATTATTATTCTTTTTTAATTAGTTTTATAAAATACAGGGTGTAAATAACTAAGTGCGAAAGACTTCAAAATGTGCTTCCGCGAGTCACTTTATGACGAAAAGTTTCTATGAACATATGTCCACAAACACTTCGTTACCGATGTACAACGTGTTGAGACCTTCAGATTTTTTTCAGTTTTCTTCTTCTGACTACTGAAGTGTTCGAGAGTTCAATTTTGGAGTAATAATGCATCAAGTCTTCATAATAAGATCACAGAAACGGTCATGAAAATCTACAGGGTGGTACTTTTTTCTGCCCCTACAACTTTTTTCAGTTCGCCCCTGGGAATTGTAAATGAATCTCTTATGAATTTGCAATATTTTTTATTTCTTCGTATCTGCTAGTGTTTTTGTGTCAAAAATGATCAATTTCATGTGTACCGTAGAAAAATATTTCTGTTATTTATTTTTCTAGTAGGCAGCTGTCATATTAATTCCTCTTATTGACAACTCTAAGTTAATTGTTTCTAATTTATTGCCGTTAATTTTTGCTGACGCTCAGTGAAAGTTGTGCCTGACTTCTCGCGAATTTTCACCAATATGGCGGTTTATTCAAACGCAGAAATGGCTGTCATGCATTCCATCTATGGTCTCTCTCATGCTAATTCCTTAGAAGCGTCGAGAAGATATGCTACAATATATCCTCTTCACACTTTGTTTGGACGGCTTCATCAACTACTAAAAGAAACAGGTTGCTTCAAACCTAGAATACATGATTGTGGTCGCCACTGAGATATTAGAACACTCGAATTAGACGAAGCTTTACTTAATTTAAAGGCTAATTCAGACTACGCTAGTAGTTTAGTCGAGTGGCGAGTTATTCCAATGATTACTGCCCCAAAAACGTTCGTACTGCAGTCGAATGCAGTACAGAAGATTAGTGTAATCTGCAAGTGGAAAAACCTGCAACTTAATATTCCATACGCCCTCATATTCTAGATATTTGAAAACAAATTTTAAAGTTGTTTCTTCATTCCAAAGAAACGGCATTTTTACAATACCTAACCAACAAAACGATAGCTAATAACTCGACAGCTCAAACAGTAGTTGAACGTTCGGACTTGTTTAGTCGATGAACCAGTGAGCAATGACGCGTGGTGGGGGACGCTACTCGACCGAAAAATAGAACAAAATGGATCGGCTCGACTAAATTGCTTGCTAAACTACTCGACTATATTTTCGTTGTTCAGACATGGATAGTTACTAAATTACTCGTCACTTGACTAAATTACTAGCACAGTCAGAACTAGGCTTAATGACGAGCAACCTGATACCAGCACTAGGAAAATTGCTACAGCTACGTGTTGACCATATGAGGGTATTTGCCATTTTAAAGGAACAGCCAAATCGTGTTCATCGAATTCAGGCACTGTTACCTCGTGATTTTTCTAACAGTCTAGCATCTTCGCTTTTTCGCTTTCGATGCTAGATCTAATTAGACAATTTCCAGAATTTCTTGAGCACATTTTATAATAACCACCTAAACCACATATGGGCGGAAGAAAGTCCTCATGCTATTGTTGAAGATCACCACAAGGAACGATTTTCTTTAAACGTGTTTATTGGAACTATTGGATATCACCTAATTGGCCAATATTTCCTTGCACCTACATTAAATGGAGATCCATACACTCAAGTTATAAGGGAAGAGCTACCAATTCTACTTGATCCGATTCCTTGATTATGAAGACTTCATAGACGCATTAATATTAATAAATGGAATTAAATATTTAGAAAACTTTAGTAGTCAGAAGAAAAAAAACTGAAAAAGAAAACGTTTGCGAACATATTATGTTAATAGGATCGTTTCATCATAAAATGACTCGAGGAAGCACATCTTGAAACGATTCGCACTTATTTATTTATACCCAGCATAGTTATATACTTCAATATTAGTTTTACAGTTGACTTCAGTTACGGGGTATATCATTTAAAAGATAACTGTGGCATATATTTTGTTGAAACACCCTGTTTAGTTGAAGATATTTTAAAATTATTCTCACTTACACCTTGCGGGAAACTTTGAGATTGGATACATCTCTTGTATATGAAATGAAAGTTAACTTTACACTCTGCAAACTATATTTCACGAATATTGTGTTTTTTATGGGCGTATTTAACCCTTAAATTGTTGTTTCATAGTTACTTAATTTAAATTAACTGTGATTATAATAAAAATGTTCGTGTTTTATCAATTTAAAGTCAGACATAATCTTTGAAAATTACAAAAATCTCTAAAAGTTAAGTTACGAAGAGCTACAAAACCGATGAATCTCCCCTTTTAGACGCCCATCGCTGTCCCCCGTCGACTCAGAGTGCCGAGCGGAGCAGATGAATGCCGTTTAACTGATAAAAAAGGAATTAAAGAACGCGGACGAACGCGAAAAAATGGAATTCTCTGTTTTTGACAGGTCCTTAATCGCGCACACGACGAGATAGGCTGCAATCGCGCCAGCCGCATTAAAAAAAGGGACCCTTTAATTGGAGATCCGGATGGTGGACTCCTACAGTGCCGAAGCATCTGAGGCCCTTTTTAGAGCCCTTCATATAGAAGTCGATACCATGATTAGAGATATTTTAAAATTGCATCTTTCTAGAAATTTTTGACAGAGTTGCAAATTAAATTGCAGCTTTTTTTCATAGAATAATGGAGGCATTCAGTAGTTTTATAAGGATACATCATTTTAATAGTCTAGTCTGTAGGTAATTTTCATGCAGTTAATTTGTTACCATATGCAAAGAGTGTAATACGTTAAAAAAGTGTGCTTTAATACCTGACTGGGTTCCAAACTTGACGTAAACATGTTTTCGAGTTTCAAAGTTAGAATATAATTTTTAGAGAAAAACTCAAATACTTTTTCGAATGTATTAGCAAGAAATGCAATTTCAGCCGTGCCAAGATCAATTTGCTGTTTTTTTTCTACTATCTCCATGGAGTTATATAAAAATTATTTTCGATTATAGGGATTTGTACAGTATCTTAGTGGAAACAACAAGTTGTATACGAAAATAGAAATAGACAACATGTTGATCACTCCTGTAGGAAATAGAGTTTTTGAGCCATGTTGCTCTGGAGACCGGGATAAGACCCATCAAAGTCAAGAGGGATTACAAACATGGCCTTGCCCATCGGAAACATTCCACCTGAATGAAGATGGTTAAAGACGTAAAATAGCGTTAGGTTCAAATTCTTTCTTACCATTTCCCAACAAAAATGGCAAGTTTGTCACACAAAGATGTCAGCAAGAACGGTGCAGGGGTCGAACTCCCCAAAATCCAAGATGGAGAACAGGAGATCATCGAATACTACAGCCGTAGAATTTCCAAAATAATTACCTAAAGAAACTCCTGCCTATTATTATAGCTGTCAAGCATTTTCACAAGTATGTCTATAGTTGCAACTTCCTCGTCATAACTGACTATGCAGCTCCAAAATAATATTTGGATAAGAAAACAATAGAGGAATAATTAGCCCTGTAGGTGGAAGGAGTACAACGATTTTAACAATAAACATGCTTTCGGACACTGTGTAGAGAAAATTGCCGGCAAGCGGATCAAGCAAGTCAACAGGTCAGATTAGGAGTAAATGACCACTGGAAAGCAGACTGCTGATCCCGATATGGACCTAATTTTGACAAAAAAGAAAAACCTAGACGTCGAAGGGAAGTAGAAAATGATCTGACCAAGCGCTGACGAAAAAGAGATCAAGTCCCAGTTGGTTTTTGCAAAGAAGAAGGTAAGGAAATGTCAATAGGACTTCTGAAGCTCATATGAGCGTGAGTAAAACGCTCGACAAGGCACTTGTTCAGTTGATTTCGGGTGTCATTAAAACTCAGTTCAAACCAGGGCTGAAACTTTTACTCCAATGTGTTTCGGAAGATTTTTGAACTATTGGGCGTTAATAATACGAGAACTAAACCTCTACGCCTACAATCCGTGGGAAGTAGAACGGTTTAGTAAGACTTTGGAACAGCACATACCGAAAGTTGTTCCATAAAGTCAACGTAATTGAAACATGATTGAGACATCTTCCAGAATTATTCTCTTCGGCGTCCATGGAGTACATTAATGCAAAATTAATAGCTTTTTCAATGGCACCTCGTATGATGTCCATGATTAACCTATATTTTCAAAATCCTTCTTGCTCTTCTGAAATAGTGATTTGTTGGCACATGAAATGTTTCTGTTAATAATTTCATGCCTGATTTCAATAATATTCGTGGTCTCCTCTATTGAATAACCATTTATTTTGGGCCTCTCATTTTTAAATGTTAATTTGCAAGGTCATCTGTTTATACAATTTCTACATTTTCGGTAATATTTGGTTTCCTCGTTCTAATGATTCTCTTCTGGAATTCCTATACTTATATGTACTGATTATTTCTATCTTCTATCTAGCTATTTAGTTTTCTTTTCCAAGAACTTAGAAAACTGCTTCTTTGACACTACAACGTAGCTTAATACGATTGTTTTCTAAGTAATTCTCTTCTCCTATTGGGCTTGATTTATTTTCTAATTTAGATCCCTAAATTTAGACTAGGATTGTTTTCAGTGAAGCCCTATATAATCTTTTGTCTGAATTGTGGGTTCAAAAGTTTGGAAGATAAAGGGGATAATGGGTCAACTTTCAAATAATAAATTATTAAATCTTTTAAACAAATTATTTTTAAAATACATATAGAATATATTTGTATTTTTATGAGAAATTGTTTTTGTTTTATTGTAAATTTTCGAGTGAGGCCCTGTATTCGCAATTTTTTCGAAAGCGTGGTCTCAGTAGTTCGCAGATATAGAAGGTACTGAGTTGAATTTAGTATATTGTTTAAATAATTTTGTAACAAATTATTTTAAAAATATGAAAAGTTCAAATAAGTCCCTATATTTTTTTCAAAATTTCAGGTCGCATATTTTCTGTTTTTATTTATATTATTTAAACAAATTATTTTAAATATATTAAAAAAATATGTTTGTATTCGTAAGAATATGCCGTTTCCTTTGATATATTAGATGATGCGTTTGAAAAAAGTTTATTTTTCTATTTTCCCTTTAATTCTATAATTTGCCCCCAAAAAATAATGTTAGGGTTTTCTTCTTGCTTTTCCTGTAAAGTTTAAGAGAGGCCCTATACTTATAATTGTCTTCTTATAGTTTTGGCAATAAAAGGTAATTTTTTAAATATTTTTGATAATATCTTTAAAAAAATATTTAAAAAATAGTGATAAAAGATATTTGTATTCGTCATAACTAGCCTAATCAATTTTTATTTTCCGTTTAATTATACAATTTGCCACCAAAAATAAAATTAATAGTCCTCATTTTTCCTGTAAACTTCAAGTGAGTCTTTATAAATAAAGGAGAATTGGGTAAAATTTGTCATATTTTTGTTAATATTTATTTTAAAAATATCACAGAAACACATTCTTATAATGGACCCTTTGATATTATATATTACATGATGCAATTGAAACCATTTTAAGTTTATTTTTCCTTGTAATTCTGTAATTAGCCCCCCAAAATTAATATTAGGAGTTCCTCCTTATTATTCCTGTAAACTCCAAGTGAGGCCTTATATCTGTTTTTTTTTTCAAAATTTTAGGTATTATATATTTTTGAACTAATTATTTTTAAAATGTAAAAAAATATATCTGTGTTCTTCAGAATCTGCCGTTTCATTTACATTTACATGATGCGTTTGAGATTTTTTTATTATTTTTTTTATTTTTCATTTAATTCTATAAGTTGCCCTCACCCTAAAATAAATATTAAAATTTTCTCCTTATTTGTCATGTAAACTTTGGGCAACGTCTTATATTCCCTATTGTTTTTAAAAAATTAGACAAAACAGTTTCGGAAATTATCGGGGAATTGTCAATTTTTGTAAATTTTCCTCCCTGAAGTACCCCTAAAATCAAAATTTGTTCATTTACGATATGCACCCCTTATCGGGTCACCAAACTATACATTGATACCACATCTCAACCTTTTCCATCCAGTAGTTACGGAGAAAATTGCTGTGATGTGAATGATGGAGAAATCAGGAGTGATTTTATAAGGGTGTCTGTATTGTAATGTTTTTATTTTCACACTCGGGTTCAGTTCAGTTCTTGGATTTATTTAAAAACACAGTCCAACTCACTCTAATTCATTTCCACTACTTTAACACAATTTATATCCACAGAAACTTATTTACATTTTATCTTAATTATACAATACGACCGTCGAAAACTGAATGTCTCCTACCGCCAGCTGTTCATATTTATATATTTCTCTTCGAATTGTCTGGTAAGTCCACGAACCATCGGGAAACTCTTTCATGTTCTGGAAGCTTTAAGGGAATTCCCAGTAACGGCAGCGGTCGGCCGGTGAGAGACAAAACATTTCGCATTCCCAGAAGTGTCGGAATAACGTCCCTTCCACGAATTGGTTAATGGTCGATTGCACCAGCTGTCGAATGAATTCTCGTAACAGTATGTTGGCTATAAGGAACTCTAAAAACCTTTCGATATGTTTAATACAAACGAACTGTAATTATTTTTGAAACAACAGGGTACCGCAGAATTTTTATTTATGGATTGACCTACAGATTGCAATATCAGTTACATATTGATATATATTAAAAACTATGTGTTCGGAGAGTAAATCACATGATGATATGATATTGAATACATGTACATTAATTTCTTAAAGATGGTATTTAACAGAAAAATGTTTCGGGGAAGGTTTCACTGACTTTTGTAAGCACGGAGCCAGTTCCTGTTCATTTTAATGTGCGGGGTAGTGCTTGATTTATAATATTCGAGTGATGCATAAATATACAATCTGAATTTTTCTCTCACATTTGTTAACAAAGTTAATACCCTTTTTGATTAATGAGATTTGTGTCACACAATAATGTCCTCTTAAACGTAATTTTTTCTCTTCTTTTATTATACACCCTTCTCTTTGGTATCTTTTGTTTTCAGCCATCTGAAAAGCTATTTAAAATTCTAAAAGAGAAGCTGAAAAAGTTGTAAGCAATGCTTCCTCATGAAGCAATTTCACAAATGCATTTTTAAAATTTTAGGTTTATTTTGCCTTAACGTCGCCACTGAAATTATTGAATAAATTCTTGTAACATTATTGTATTATAAAACATATTACACTTGTTCTACATACAGTGATCTTCCAATTAATGAAACCTTTATTTAACAAAAAATCACAATACCCAGTACATCTTAATTATTAACTCTAATTTCAATATCTCGAAATTAACGTAGAATATCAAAGTACGCTAAACACGATTTTGAAATTTTCTGCTTTAGAACACTTTCTTATATATGTTTTGTCCTTCTACAGTGTTCAAGTAAATTTTTGTATGTTGGATGACATTGGTCTTGTATGTTCAATGTATGTTAGTGCATTGGATGCGGTACACATAAATTGATAAGGTACATGGGGATGACAACTTTGGCGATTATCCTTAACCCTTTGTGGATTGTATAACCAGACTTTATAGGAGTTGTTGCCCTAGCACTTGTGTTGTTAATATTACCCGTAATTGATCTGCATAATCATTAATTTCTGTAGCGGCTTCATTTGAAGTTCCAAAAACCAGGTCACAGGGAAGTCGTGATTCCTTACCGAACAAATTGTGTCAACCAGATACTATCATGTATGATCCATATGTAAATATGAAGAGAAGTATGTGCTCATCCTATTCTCGTTGCAATCGGTGTCGATACTTTGGAAAGATGCGTTTCTAGAGTCCTGTTAGACATTGCACCATGTTACCTGACTGTGGGTGTAACGGTTTTGTTAATTCCCATTAAGTTGCAGACCTTCTGGAATACATTGAATCGTAATTTCGTTCTTTGTCGGAAAGAAGTCCTAATGACATCCCAAATCTGCTAAACAACCACGGTTGCCATTATAATGGATGGGAATAGCAACAATTTTGGGTCTCTTGCTGAAGTAATCTACTGCAACTTTTAAGAATTAAGATGTTTTATCTGAGACTGAGAAATCTTAATTTTTAAAGTTAATTTTTTTCTCATAACCTGACATACATATTAAGAATTGGTTGGAGAATGCTGATTTGGAGATTATCATTGTAGCGTAACTGATGAAAAATTATGTATCAGCTAAAATCATTAATTAGAAGAAATAATAACATAGTATTAATAGTCTCAAAAATACCCATCTTTGTAACTTAGCTAAAAGTATCATATACTTGTTTAAAGACCTTTGTAACTTACAATTCTCTCTTAATATAAAGAGCTTTCATGTCAAAAACAGCCACCCAAAATAACTTTTAAAATATTTTTAAAAGAAAAAGAAAAAAACAGGTTCATTTATGTTAATGGGGGGACACATTTTACAAGTATCGGTCAGCCTGCAGTTTCAACCCCTGAACGGGGGTGCATATTACTTCTACAAGTTTAAATACAAAGTAGTATCATGTGATACCTTTTTGTAAAGGTGTCTTTTTTGCCAATCTTTATAAAATCAGATAGGTATTACCTAGAAACCGTAAAAATTAAATTTTTGAAAATAATTGCCCATTACACCTAAATTGATGGTTTGTGGGTGGTTTTTAGGGTCTCTGATCACGAATCCGAGGCCAGATTTGAAAAATTGAAAATGGCGGATCCAAGATGGCGAAAGATAATTTAAAAAATCAGGCGTTTTGCACCAAACTTCTTATAGGGGTGTTTTTAGGTTCGCTCATCACGAATCTGGTAGACAAAATTCAAGTTGGGGGATCCAATATGGACGATGAAAATAACACACGAGACGAAAATTTTGTCCGCCATCTTGGATCCGCCATTTTGAATTTTGCAAGTCTGACCTCGGTTTCGTGATCAGACACCCAAAACTAATTTTGGTGTAATTGACAATTATTTTCAAAAATTTTAATTTTTAGGGTTTTTAGGTCATTACTCTGTAAAAAATAATCTGATTTAAAAAAATGATATGTCAAAAGATTGGCAAAAAAAGACCTTTAAAAATAGGTATCACATGATACCCCTTTGTATGTAAACTTGTAGAAAGTGACATTCACCCCCGCTTAGGGGTTAAAACTGCAGGGTGACCGATGGGTGTAAAATGTGTCTTTTTCTTTTTTAAAGTTTAGGTGACTAGTTTTGAAATGAAAGCCCTGTATAATGCTTATAATATATGTTAAGTTTATTTCTATCAACAGACATGAATGGATAAAACAATTCATTTATGAAATGCAAATCTTGAGCTGGAGATTATGTAGCTTAAAATGATGATAAGAAACTGCATGTGTAGGGACATTTTTTAGAATATAAGGACAAATGTTAATTATTTCGACGCCGCCTATGCTTTCTTTAACGTAATAATATGTTTCCAGAATGTTTGTGGACGAGCATCATTGCAATTCTATCTCAATAACTTTTTAAAGTTCTACTGATCATCCAGATTATTAAGATTGCTTGTATATGGGTGTATTTTTCCAATAATGATTTTGTTAAGTAAAGGATAATACCACCCAGAAAACTTGCTGCTGCGGAAACATTTAATAGGTACTAGTGGATCAAGGGCATAATTAATGCAAGCAACATTCACAGCATCATGATCGGTAATGGCATTCCAGTCTCTCGAAGCAAAAAAAATCTTTCGTTGAGAATAAGTTGGCGTTAAGAAAGTCATAATAGTCAGCATCGTATTTCAGAGCTTGAGTAGTGGTGAAGAGTAACCCGATGCAATTCGAAGTATGACAAAAAGTATCGGATGATAGTATCGACTGCAAGACATAAATAGGTACAGAGTCAAATACGACATTCTTGAAAAATCTGGTCGGCTATTTTTGAGCTTAGAATATTCAAAATATAATGCATATGAATGGTGAGTAGTGATACACATGAAAAAACAAAACACTACTAAGCCAACAAACCATTAAAATGATTTAGTTTGAAGGATGAAGCTCTTCTCCTGCATAGGAACAGTTATTCTGATCGATTCCCATTTTTTGATAAAGATTCTTAAAATACCAATCACTTCATGGCATATCTTACACCATCTCATATGAAACAATTTTCTTGTAAGAAATAATCGTTTGACATTGATAAGGTAATGAATTACAGTGGCCATTAAATCACGGAACTGATCCATAGATGGTGCTGTCAATGGCATGCCGCTTTTGATTTTCCAAGTTAGAAAAGGTATGAGTACATTTTTTTATTTTTTTGTGTTCCTTTTTTTATGTGTATTCTGCTATTACTCTAATCTAATTCAATGGCTTTAACTAGACTCTATTAAGGTGCATTCTGAAGTTGTGCTATACGTTTTTCAATGTCATGGCTGACACAGTTTTTCCAAATTTGGCAGAAACATGTTTTTTCATAGCAACATTTGTCGAGCGACAGTATTAAATGACAGTAATTGTCTTTCTTTAAAACCTGGGTTGCAATTAATTGAAAATACATGGAAATAGAGGTTCTCAATTTGACTGCGTATACAGTGTGTCTAAATAAAATCAAATGGAAAACTTTCTTATAAATAATATTTAAAAAAGTTTTACTTCATAAAAAGATCCACATGGTCTGAAACTAAAAACTGAAACGATCTCATATAAATTTTTTCAACTGCCTATATGACTATACCTTAAGAGTGAAGTACCTTTTAATTTATTACAGTTAAATAGAACTGAAAACTTCATCCAATTATGCCATATCACTAAAAATTGTGATTGAAATAAACGCTTTAGAAATTGGAAAAAAAAAGATTTAACTATAAAAAGTATTATTTTTATAATTTTTAAATAAAAATGAATATTAATTAACAAACTTCTAGAAATTGGCGGTTCTAAATTCATCCACAGATACAGTGGGCCAACTAGTTTTTTAATATATATTAACATTTAGAAAAAGGGTATTCTATTCATTGGTAAACGAGGTAGCTCAAAACTATGAATGTTGCTTAGAAGTAAAATACTCCATCCAATTATGCCAAAGACGACTGAAAAAAGTAACTTAACTGAAATCAAAAAAATATATGTTTTTCAACAACAAAACTACTTCCTCGGAGTTCCTTGGACTTCGAATGGTTGATAGTACAACGTTTCAATAGCATTGTATCTGCTACCGTCATCAGGTGAATGACCATTCACGATGGAAGTCCAAGGAAACTTCGAGGAACGAGTTACATTGTCTACCAGCTTCTGACTAATAAACGAACTACTTATTTTGAAGTCGGTGCCTGGTTAAACAGAAAATAAATGAGTTTTCAATAATTCAATAATTATGAAGGTGTATTTTTATAACTTCCACTTCGAACCGACTTCAAAATAAGTAGGTTTTAAAAATTTGCTAATAACTATTATGTTTTGTTTTTTTAATTTTTTTTAGAGTGTTTAAAAGTTGTTTAAAAATATTGTGTTTTGTTTTTTTAATTTCTTTATTGTTTAGCCAATGGAAAAAACGATTTTCGTGGTTTTTAATAAGAAAAAAATCCTGTTCAAGTACTGCAATGACTTGAAAAGTGTTACAGTGAAAATTACCCATTGAAAATAACTTTTTGGGTGGGGCGCCTAGGTCGTCCAAGTGAGGTAGCTACGCCTGAAAACATTAAAAAAATTGTGATAAATTGTTTTGTCTGATCATAAAGTGAGGTTGCAAGTGATAATTGGCATTCTAAAAATATTTAAAGGTAACGTGCATTCAAAAGCTATTCTCCATGTGGGTGCCGCGCTTGCACAGTGAGGAACAAAAACGAATGGATGATCCAGAGCGCTGTTTGGAGCTGTTTATACGTGACAAAAAGAGTTTTTTTTGCGTCGGTACATAACAATGGATGAAAGATAGTGTCGGACAAAGCGGCCGAGAAGACAACAATCAGCAGATAACTGGATTGCTCCTGTATTTTTGGACACATACGGAGTTTTGCTCGTCAAGTTTCTTCTATGGTATTGGGTAGATACTCACCTATTCTCTCGATAGATGTCAGTCCACCTTCAGAAATGCGCCTCTGCTACCGCGAGCTTTACTTTATCTCCCAGTACCTTGGGGGGAACCTTTGTCCCATCTTCAGTTTCCTGTCCAAACCCAGAATTTTCTTCAAAGTATTTTAATCGATTATTGCAGAAATTTATAGAATATAGCAGTAACTATGACGACAACCAATTTTTCGCATTTGAGTACGTAAAGAGAAAAGAACAACGGGCGGGTCAAACCACATAATGTACTTGTAGATGGTAAATTCTAAAATTTAGAACTTTTGCTACATTTAATATATAGTACCTGTGTGAACGAGCTTCACTCGTAAATTCAAGGTTTTATCATAAACGTACATATATCTAAATAATCGGACATTTTCTATGTAAACTAATTTAAACTAGCTAACATAATATTTTTTTCTTACAATTCTTATTTACATGGTATTACTACAATTCTACTCCCCCCTATATTTCAACCACCTTATATATGCAACTTCTTATGAAAAATCCATCCAAACATTTTTTTTCTAACATTTTTTTAATCACGCTAGATTTCCACTCGATTCCATATTCCAACAACCCTGTATATGCGACCGCTTTTGGCCATTCTACAAAGATTTTTGTTTCCAAATTCTTTCATTTATATTCTAACATTTAGGTAAACACTTATATAACTATAATTCCGCTCCCCCTATATATGCAACTTTTTACAGACTAACAAAAATAACATATTTTAAATCACACTGGATAACTATAATATCACACCACCATATATGTATAATTATAATTCCAGTACATCCTAAATTGCAACCACCCTGTAAATCCAAATGCTAATAAGCTACCCTATAACAATCTATTAACATTTTTTTAGCGATCTGCATAACAATACTTTTACTCCGCCATGTATGTAGGTATCATTAATTTCCAACTGCTTATGGGGTACCCTACACAATTATTTTTTCTCGCTTTTTTCTAGCCATACTATAATTCCATTTCACGCTATATTTAACCATCTTGCATAGCAACTCGTATGGACCATCTAACATATTTTCATAGACCATGTATAATTATAATTTTACACCACCAATTCATATTATATGCATCAAATTAACATGCGAAATCATGAGATCTTACTCATCCAAAAATTACCTACCGTGCCAATTTTTTCACCTTGAAAATTTGAAATGTCTAGGTATAAAAATATAATGCTAGGAAAATACCTATGACGGAGGCATAAAATAGCTACATGTTCGGAACATACAAACCCAATTTTTATTGAAAGAATGTTTAAAAAAAGTTTCACTCTCAAATAGGTCAACAAATCACCCTGTATTAAAAGAATTTTTACAACAGGAGTCATTCTTACGTAGGTTACCAAATCACCCGGTTTTGAACGCCTTGAAATTACAAAGTCGCCGCCTTGATTGTCATAAACTGTCAATAATTTTTTTAATAATCTAATTTCTGAGTAAAACGTTTTTTCTATCCATCGAAACTTCCAAATGGGAAAATTTAATCGAAATCGTTAGAGCCGTTTTCCATAACTCAATTATATATTATATATATATATATATATATATATATATATATAGTGATGGAGAAATGTGTGGAACCAAGTAAATATCTCTGGAATTATTAGAGATATCAAAATGAAATTAGGAAGGTGGATACTGCAGTAGATTGCCTATTTGTTTCCAAATTTTTTTACAATTTTGAACTTCCTGTTTTATCGGAAGTAATGTCGATTTTAAAATTTGCAATGAAACACCCTGTATAGTATGTTAATTTCTGATGAAAGATTTTATTGCGAATACAAAAATAACGGGTTTGATATTGTTTACTTCAATACCTACCGAGATATTAACAGAAAAGTAACTAAGGAAAGGAAAAATTCGATGGTAGCTAAAGTCGGTTCAGATTTCATTTACGCCCGATATAAACAAACCGCTCGGTAAGGATTTGTATTTCTATCGGCCAATCGGTGGCATTATACCGTCACAGCCAACAGCACTGCTTGTTCCATAGTCGAATACACGTGCGTTTGTTTAAATCAGGCGCAAATTAAATCTTAATCAATTTTACTAGTCCATGAAATTCATTGCAGAAGTGACAGAGTTGTCAAAATAAGTTATTAGTTTTTTTATTTGAACGTAAAAAGATTGTATTGTTTTAATTTGATTGTAAAATGGCCGAATTAAGTGAAAGAGAAATAATAGAAATATTAATGATGATTGGGTATGGGGAGAGGAAAAGGACGCATCAAGAAGTTTGTGGCCTTTTTAACATTGTTCATCCGAATATACAAATATCCCGTTCAGTAGTGACGAAAACTTTGCGAAGGTACGACACAAGTGGAAAAGTTAGCAATTTACCAAAAAGTGGACGGTTAAAAAGTGCAAGTAATGAAGGTGTAGCTCAAAATGTTGCTATATCTTTGGAAGAAAATCCTCATTTATCCACTATCGACCTCGCCAATATGCATGGAATTAGCCGTCTTTCAGTAGAAAAGATATTAAGGCGAGAAAAATATCATCCATACAAAATTCGCCTCGTTCAAGAACTCTCCGAAGACGATTTCGACAGACATTTGCAATTTTGTGAAACGATGATGGATATTTGTAACCGTGATAATAATTTTATAAGAAATGTGGTGTTTTCAGACGAGGCTACATTTTGTTTAAATGGTACGGTTAGTCGACATAACTGCCGCTACTGGTCGCAAAGTAATCCTAATTGGGTAGAAGAGGCTCATACACAACATCCCCAAAAATTGAACGTTTGGGCCGGCATTTATAACAACAGAATCGTGGGACCCTTCTTCCTACAAGAAACTTTAAACGGAGATAGGTATTTGCAGCTCTTGGAGACACAAGTTATTCCGGTATTGGAGGTAAATGGACAATTACCAAATAATATCTGGTTTCAGCAGGAAGGAGCACCACCCCATTACGCTCGCATTGTTCGAGATCATTTAGATAGGACATTTCATCACAGATGGATTGGAAGAATGGGTACTTATGAATGGCCTGCACGAAGTCCTGACCTTTCTGTGGGGTTACTTAAAGTCTAAGGTTTATGTTGATAGACCAAATAATTTGCAAGAATTAGCTGCAAGAATAACTCAAGACATCCAGAGAATTACACCAGAAGTAATAGCTAATGTTACTAGTAGATAATTTAAAATCCGACTTGCTTATTGTCAAGAAGTAAACGGTGCTCAGTTTGAACAAAAGAAAAAGTCCAGAGGGGTTAAGTCCGGGCTTCGTGGTGGCCAAGCAATTGGGCCAGCTCTCCCTATCCACCTTCCCGGAAAGCGAGTGTCTAGAGCCGCGCGCACATGGTTACTGTAATGAGGAGGGGCGCCATCTTGTTGGAAAAATACAAGCCCTTTTTCCGCCTCAATATCTTCCATTTGGGGAAAGACATACTCTGTCAACATGTCGTAGTAAATGTCTCCATTTATTGTTCGTTCTACAAAAATGAAAGGACACATCACACGATCAACCATCAAGCCGCACCAAACATTAACTTTGGGAGAGTCACGATGATGCTGAATAACTTCATGTGGATGCTCTGCCCCCCAAACTCTGCAGTTATGACGATTAACTGTCCCACTTACATGAAATGTAGCCTCATCAGAAAAAAAAAATTTCAAAAAATTTTCATCATCATCAATTCTGTTTAAAAAGTCAATAGCAAACTCTAATCTTTTGATTTTATCAGTAGGTTTTATTTCATGTAACAGTTGCAATTTGTAGGTACGCAAATGTAATCTTTTACGTACAACATCATAGACCGTACCTTTAGGAACGCCTAATTGTAGACTACGTCTGGCCAATGACTTTTTTGGGCTCCGAACACACGAAACACGGATCTGTTCAACAACATCTTCAGAAGTTCTAGGCCTACCGGGTGATTTCGCTTTTAAAACACTACCGGTTTCCTTGAAAGAATTTAGCCAATGACGGATAGTTTTTGCTGTAGGAGGTTCACCACCATACTGACGTCTAAAATTACGTTGGACTGTTATAACAGACTCAGTTTGCACTAACCAAATAACACACTGCGCTTTTTGTTGCGGAGTAGCCATTGTACCGCACTGCACGCCCGAACACAACTGAGGGAACTGTTCCCTGGCGCCGTCTCAAGGTCAAGCAGGTCTGCCAACTGCAGGGAGGCAAAACTTAGACAGTTGCTGAATCAAACACCACAAACTAGAATAGTCTATATCACTTTTTACAGATTCTATGACACATTAAAACTAGGGAGTTCTTTTTCAAACACCCTGTATATACAAACATTGCTCCTATTATAGTATTAGATTAGATGTAGTAGCTTCCATAAGATTTACAACTTGAAACAAAATTGTTTGTTGAACTAATTAGAACTAATAATTAAAATAATGATTTTGATATAATAAAAACTTTACTTAAAAAATTAGTAGATATTGCTGTGTACGAAATTTTCCACTAATACCTACTAATATCGAGAATAGGGGGAGATCCTTGTGTATAAGTAATGGCTGTTTTTTGTATTAAAAGTAATATAAGTAGCTAAGTAAAACTACTGTTATGTTCGTTCGTATACATATGCTAAAGAAGATGGTTTCACGATCATAATGTCCATTTGGAAAATATATTTGAGTTCAAGATTTTAAATTTGATAAAACTAGCATGTTTGAACAATCTACTATTTAGAATTGATACACTTTTTAAGGGAATTACGGGAATTTACTATAAAATACAATTGTTACTGAGTTCGCTTTTTAACTTGTAAAAGGTTGGTTAGGTGGGGAAATCCGTTTATGAAAAATGTTCGTAGGTACATTGGAATTTCGTACTTGTAAATAAGATCCTATTGAGACCTGCGATTCATTCAAGGTCAATTCATTTACCTCAAATCCACTTATCCCTACAAAATATAAATTTTCCAAATAAGCAAGATTGTCGAGAAGGGAATTAACATATCGCTATCATCTCGGAAAAGCATTTTCCATTTTGGCCTCAAAAAGGTTTCATACTCGACTATAGGAACGGTAGTTTTTCATCCCAAACGATGGAAATTGTGAAGGTTTTTCGCAGGATCGAATACCAACGTCCGCCGACGGCTTTTCAGAGTTTCCACAGCGGCAGCGTCAGTGAATGGCGGGTGGCTATTCATCTCCGGTTTTGCAGCCATTAAACGCTATATCGTTTAGCCCTGCGTAATGGACCGTGTGTTCCAAAAGCTCTGACTGATGCCCCAACCTTCACAAGTGTTCGGGCTAGGCGGTCAAAGTACGAATGAATTTTCCTCGTCGAGATAGGGAAATTCTAATAACGCCTACCCCTTTTAGGAACATGGAAATCTTTTTAATGATAATTTTCTCTTTCAAAGTGGAAAGTTCAAACGGAGCTTATTGAATAAAAAGCTATTTTTGGAATTTTGTTGTTCAATAACTTTATTTCGTTTTATAAATAAATACTGATTGTTAAACAATAAGCGTTGACTGTTGAATCTAAAGAGAAACTTGATGCATTTTGGTGACACTTTGGCAAGGACAAAGAAATATGATATTTAGTAATAACTGTATGTGGCTTATTAGTGAATATTTTTATAACATTTAAAAATGCAGTATAATACAAACAAGACTAGTAAAAAAGCTCTCTATCGCATATAAGTTATAAGTAACATCCACTAATAAATGCATAATTTCAGAATTTGAAATCGTTATTTATTACAATAAGACAGGAAACTGATCAAAATTTGAAGTGAATCTTTCAGCTAGTGTCTGACAAAAATTCATATTGGGTACCTCTAGTTAAATGTGTTTCAAATTTTTCGTTATATAAATAAAATGTAATAGGTCAGCTTATAAATGAGTTAGTTACATAGTTGGTTTAATCAGATATAAAAGTTAATTTGGTCAATACCAAATTAACTTTTAATTAAGGCATGCAGAAGAAATCAAATATGTTAAATCAATTTCTGACAACCTGGGAATTAGATGCCTACTCTTCTTCTTCTCTTCGGCATCGTATTCTTTTGCCGGTGAAGTCATGCATTTCGTCTTGCAGTGGGGTGTCTGATATCACTTTTACTTGGTCCAGCGACCTCCCACTAGCTTCTACTTTTCCCTGAACTATTATTAATTAATATTTCCCGTCTCTTCTGATTATATGCCCAAATTATTGGAGGATTCGCCTTCGGCAAATACTAGAAAGTTTGTCTTTGATCTCTAGCGCTCTCAATATATATATGTTAGTGCTTCTGTATGTCCAGGAAATACGCAGCATCCGACTCCATCATCAAATCTCAGAACACTTAATCCATGTCCTATCGGCTCCTTTAATTGTCCAGGATTGTACACCGTATAATAAGACCGAAAATATAAGCATTCTAACTAGTATCACTTTTGAAGACGTGAGATGTAAGACAGACATCTAGGATTTTCGAGAGAATTAGCACACAGAGGTTCCGAATCTGGAGCCTTTCCGTGTAATTGCTGTTCTCCCTTAACTCCTAGGACAGAATGTCACGATAAATTTTTCAGGATACTTCACCTGTCAGAGATATTGAATACTCTCTTCGAGGTGTCATTCCTTTGTACGCAAGACAATATACATTATATATTATATATAACATATATTGTTTCTGGTCAGGGAACCTTCATCAGTTGCGCTTCCCACAATTGAATGTCCTCTTCCTTATGTATTTGATACATTTCGTTAAATTTGAAGACGCGAGATGTAAGACCGACATCTAGGATTTTCGAGAGAATTAGCACGCAGAGGTCCGAATCTGGAGCCATCTTCAAATTTAACGAAATGTACCAAATACATAAAGAAGTGTTCGAGAGGACATTCAATTGTGGGAAGCGCAACTGATGAAGGTTCTCTGACCAGAAACAATATTTGTTATATATAATATATAAGGTATATTGTCTTGCTTCCAAAGGAATTACACCTCGAAGAGAGTATTCAATATATCTGACAGGTGAAGTAACCTGAAAATTTTATCGTGACATACTGTCTTAGGAGTTGAGGGAGAACAGCAATTACACGGAACGGCCCCAGATTCGGAACCTCTGTGTGCTAATTCTCTCGAAAATCCTAGATGTCAGTCTTAATCTCGCGTCTTCAAATTTAACGAAATGTATCAAATACATAAAGAGATGTTGGAGAGGACATTCAATTGTGGGAAGCGCAACTGATGAAGGTTCCCTGACCAGAAACAATATATGTTATATATAATATATAATGTATATTGTCTTGCGTACAAAGGAATGACACCTCGAAGAGAGTAGTATCACTTTTACCCATTTTGTGATATGCGGCTCCAGATTTTCGTCAAGTTGGTCAGCTATTTCTCTTTTTTGCATTTTCCCTGATTGCATATGAGTGACACTAGGCATATAAATTCTACCACTTCTGATTCTACTGCAATATTTTGTTGTGTTATGATTGTCATACTTAGATTTATTTTTAATTTTAAGTTTCGACTTTCTTCTCCCCCCAAATCTATCATTTTATGGAGTTCCTCTTAGTACTTCTCTAGCAGATGCGTATCGTCGGCATACCAGAGATTAATAAGTTTGTTCCACCAATTGGAAAATGCCTACTACCTACTCCGTATTTAGCATACTTGACACATTTCGCTGATCTAAATTGTTTTAATTGTAAATCAAATTAATATGGACATACGAGTTTTCTTTTTCATTATTGGGGAAGGCTTTTAGTAACACAAAATATTTACACGCGAATTAATAGCCAAATCTAGACATCTCAGGACAACGAGCAACTAGAAATTCCAAATTTGGAGTTGCTTTATGTCCATTAATTAAGTTACTTTTGGAACAACGAAAGATACTTTTGTAAGTGGGTTTCGAAATTTGTTGTGTTTATACCACTTTCATAAATGTTTCCACATAGATTGCGATGAATAATTCTTATGTCGACTTTCTTAAAATATTTCCAAACAATCGAATTATTTGCTCCAGAGGAATTTCTAACTTTTGTAAATGAATTCAACATTTAATAAGCATGATATGATTGTCATTAACATAATCTCTTGTCTCCACAGACTTTTTGAGGCAGGACATCTACCATAGATCATGAAATTAATCTCATTTTCAATAGAATAGATAAAGGAGTAAATGAAGTACCTATTTCAAAAAATATCAAATGTGTTACCATTTTTGTTTTACAAGCCTTTCAAAAATAGGCACTTCTTTCAACTCGTTGCTCTCCTTTTTTTGGATTTCTTTCATGAAAATTACTCAATTTACAGTTCCATGAAAGCTGGGAATAAAATGAATAAAAAGTAGTGTTGTCAAGCTGAAGGGGTTCTTGAATTACTTTTTCAAGTATGTTTTGGTTTTCGTCTTCGATTATCATAGCAATGTTGTTAACTGGTCCTTCCAGATTGGTAAAATTGCAATGTTATGGTCGCGTGTACATTATTCAGGCCCATTTCGCATTGTCCTGGTATCTGTATGCTCACACTTTTGGTTACATGACAATTAACTATTGAATGCGAGATTAATTAAATTAAAGGCGATAATTAATTAAAGGAAATAATTCAATAAAAGTTTTGATAATTTTTGGTTTTTAAAACAGTTCTACCACGGAATTTACTGACTATTTTATTGATTTATGTATTATTTTTTAAAACTTATTCGCTTGCAAAACAAGGACTGGTGCAGTTTGTTAAGAATTTGTATTACTTGGCCATTGCCAAATTATCCAAAGAACTGTTTTTGGCGTAATAGACTCAAACTGCAAATGCTTCCCGGACAGAAGACTTGAAGATTTGAATGGTCATGTTCATTGTTAAAATGTTAGGTACTGGTTTCATGGAAATTCAAGATTAATTTGTAAAGACAAGGGGTGCAAAGTTAGCCGGGGTGCAAAGTTATCTCGCCTCCTCGTGGTGCAGCCTAGGTAACGCTAAAGAACTAACAAACTTGCGGCCTGGCGCGACATTGAACACAACCGGTCCTCCTCTGGATCTATCGACAAGAAGTCTTGGACCAAGATTCAAGATCTGCCAACTAAACTTAGAAGGAATAAGCTGGGGTAAATGCCAAGTCTTTCATAAAGTTTTAGTGAGTAACGTTTACGGAGTGGCAACCTACGTTCGATCATTCATTGAAAATCCTCAACTGTGTGCAATATCTAGTTCATACAATATCCACACTGTATTCATCAGGGTAGGAGAAATAAACATTAGTAATATATATAAACCTCCCGCTATCATCTGGTCACCTAACCACTTGCCCACCTCACCACACCCAGCTGTTTATGTGGGTGACTTCATCAGCCACCATACGCTGTAGAAATATCGATTATAACGGCGAAATATTAATGAACTAGGGATCTTTCATGTCGGCAGTATGGAATCAGGAATATAACCCTGACCTATGCTTTGTAAGCACAAACGATGACAACACACTATTAAGAGCTACCCGTAGAATTCTGGCGGACTTCCCTCATAGTTAATATAGACAGGCTATTATAGAGATTGACATTTGTATCCCACTTATTTTAATTTTAAGATAGCTGATTGGGAGAGTTACTCTAACAGACTCGATAAACGCACAGGCTGGATCCCACCAACAACCGAAAACTATCAGAGGTTCATAGGAGCGATTGTCTAAACAGAAAAAAAGACCATACCTAGAGGTTTCCGCAAAGAATACATACCGGGATGGAATAATGACTGTGAGGAACAATATAGGACATTTCTTCAGAGCGGAGAAAGAGAAATGGCTGACGAACTGTTGGCTATATATCCATATAGCCCTCAAAGAACGATGGACAGAAACAGTCACCAACCTAGACTTTAAAAAATTCAGCAGGAAAGCGTGGTCACTCCTAAGAAAAAGGTCCAAAAATAGCAAAAAAACTACCCAGAAATACATCCAGACAGGATTGCCTCCCACATTGTGGCTACATCAAGAGCCCCACGGGACAGAGTCCACTCAATCCGCATTAAACACAAACTTAAAGCTCTAAAAACCTACAGCCAGGAACAAGCCGAAGTTGGGAAAAGCACTGGGGCCTGATGGAACCCATCCAGAATTCCTCCTGCACAGCGGTAAATACACAATAAAAGGGCTAGCCCAATTTTTTAAGAACATCATGGAAAAGGGATTCACCCCAAGCGCAATGAAAAAGTCCAATGTTATCGCTATCCTCAAACCAGGAAAGCCGAATGATGACCCGAAAAATTTGAGAGATCGGATGAAAAATATTGGAGAGGGTCCCCATTGAACAGGCCGGTTTTAGACCAGAGAGAAGCTGCACAGATCAGATCATGTCACTTTGACGAAGCAGGCTTCCAAGATAACCTGAAAACATCAGCCATGTTCGTGGACATTTCTGCAGCTTACGACAATGTGTGGAGACATGAATTACTCAATAAACTTTACCAAACAGTCCCATGCAAACAACCCCTGCAATTTATTGATAACATGCCTACTGGCAGGGTTTTCCAGGTTGTATGGGGCAGCAAAATGAGTTCCTCAAGACGCTTAATGACGGTCTTCCCCAAGGGTCTGTCCTGGCCTCGCTGTTTTCAACCGTTGTATCTCTGATATGCCTGACACTAGATCTCGGAAGTTCGGTTACTAGGATGACTGGGTGCTAGCTAAGAGTTTCTTTGAAGCAACAGAAACTGCCCTCACTTCAGACCTGGCAAGCGGAAATATACTTCCGTAAATGGAGACTGAGGCTCAACCGCAGCAAAGCGGGGACGGCGTGTTTTCATCTCTCTAACAGCGCATCGTACAGACAGCTCCAGGTTTACTTTGAGGATACCTTACTGCGCCACAATACGCACCCGAAATATCTTGGTGTCGCCCTAGATAGGATATTGACCTACAGGAGGCACCTGGAGAACACGGCGGCGAAACTACCAATCTGGAACAACACCCTTCATAAGCTATACGGTACTGTACTACATGTGGCTCTTCCGCTAAAACACTAAGAACTACAGCACTTGGGCTGGCTTACTCAACTGCAGAATACGGCGCTCCAATTTGGCCCAAATACATACCTAAAAGGTAGACAGACAACTCTAAATATACCTCCAGATCTCCGGCGCAAAGTTGCTCTACTCCGAGAATATAAACGTATACAAGACAACCCTAAACTTCTCATACACCAGGATACGGATAAATCATGCAGAAACAGACTACGATCCAGAAGACCAACCATAAGGACTGCTAGAGAACTGCACACGTTACAGTTCGATTCCATACACTCTTTGGAGCAAAAATGGACAGATAACTACCCCCCTCAAGGCAGAAACTTCCCGTGCATAAGAATAAAACCTCCCTCATTTGATCAGCCCCGTAAAATATGGACATTACTGAATAAAATACGTACCAACCGTGGCATATGCGCGGACTCATCACACAAATGGGGTATGGCTTCATCTGCGAGGTGTGACTGTCGGGCGGAAAAGCAAACCGTTCAGGATATGGTGACCGAATGCCCAAATACCGCATATGAGGAAAACATTGACGACATCCTATTGACAACGGACGCTTCGATTGACTGTGTATCTAATTTAAATGTGTGTTTGTGCTTTAGAATAATGTACTTTCTTTTTATACACTTTTATTTATTTTATATAATGTGCAGCCATACGATATATAAATAAATAAATATTATAAAGGCTATAAATAATTTCCCGAGAAGTTATATGTACTGGAATGTATTGGGTAACTATCTTGAATGGCAAATATGTGTTGACGGAAATTTAAATGTCTAAAAACACCTCAAAATGTTGCAGCCCGAAATAAGCTTCAATAACTGATATAAACATGAATTATGAGAAAAAATGTTAAGGATCAGCTGAGGTGAACCCATCGAATCGCCAGTGAAATCACAGGATCATATCCTATTTAATTTTTTTTGGTGGTTTGTCTTAAATCGAAGGAGTTTCCCAAGAAATCACAATTTATTACTGACTTGTGAATATTTTCACTTTTTAACTGGAATTTTGAATGTTTATTATTATAACTTATTAATGTGATAATGAACTTCTGACATTTTAATTATAAATCACTTTTTCAGTTCAGTTTCTCTGCGCAACTATTTTTGAAAAAATCCTGTATGCGACCCACTCTTTATATTAAACTAGTTTGCAGGTTAGACTAAATTCACTCATGGCTTATAGTAAATTATATGAAAGGGAAATAAAACTACCAATGATATTAAATTATTTATTCCTATGAAGTTATTATAATTAAACGGCTATTACCAATGCAGATAAATTTCGAAAATCACTCAGGAAATGTACAATAAAAGTACTGACGTTTGACACCCCAGAACAAAATACCTAAAATAAACCATTTTGCTTGACATTCTTTAAACGTTCTTTTGTAATTTTCGATTTAAAGAAAAATAACCTTCTTTTTGTTACAATTTTTTTATCGGGAAGGAATAAATACTGTTCAGTAGTTTCCCATCAAAAAGAATGTCCCACCGACTAGTATGTGGTTGTTGAAAGCGCAGAAAACTCGCAAAAACCCACTGACGGTGGTTTTTAACGAAAAGGGGCATCTATAGGGTGCGGGTATGGACAAATGGGTGTCGCTGCATATGTAAAACCAGAAGCCCGGTCACCCTTTTGTCTGTCATTTGTCACTGTCCGAGCACCCGTTGGGGGGCGGCACGCGTAGCTATGGTAACGCGAACGTACGATAGACACGACGGACGGACGAATTGTTGACGCTCGACGACGAAGGACATATAATTCGTTTGTTTTCTCAGTTAACTTTGCATTCGTCCTGTATTGCCATTTTTTGCACACCAATGAATTCACATGGTTATGCTTTAAATGTATGAATTGTTAGATATATATGGGCTGAACATTTTTTACAGCAGGGTAAACAAAAAAAAACAAATTATTGCTTTTGTGGTGATTGAAGTATTATGTTTTTTTGATTTTTGGTTTTTAAGATTAATATAATAGAAAATTTTAATGTGTATAAAATGGTGGAGGTGCAAGTGTTAAGTTGTTAATTCTTGATTGGTTCAATTTATTCCACTGACCTTTATTATAAAAATTGACGGAAATGCATTTTGAGGTAGTTTCGATGAATCCACTCCCAACAAAAAAAGTTTTTTGGCATCTGGTTAATAGTAGATAGACAGATGCACAAATTCACACATAAAATCAGTGACGTTAGATTTTCAAGATGCTCCCTATTTTAACTTAATCATAAATAGTACTGGTAAACAATGGCAGAACGAAACAAGAAGATATTCAAAACTTCAGAACTTCATATTATTTTATTCATACATTATACATACATCCAAAGAGGTATATGAACGCTAAGACAGCAGTAATAATTGGGGAAAAACAACTACAAAGAGAGCTGCAGTCATCTGAGACTGAACGATGGAAACGGAAGCTTCATACGGAACATACTTCTCGTCTCTTGTTATATGCCTGTCTCTGTTTCTCTTTCTTTGTGTCATTCTTAGTAACGGAGAATTAAAATAATTGGCACTATTTTGTTGCGATTTAATTGTAACTGCAAAGAAACATATAACCTGTAAGTCGATTTAATTTCTTTAATACATATACAGTTGTCACAATTTCTTTTAAAAGAGTTTCATTTAATTATATATCACTCAGTGTATAATCCAACAAAGTAACGTTGGCTCTTTTTGTCGTGTTCTTTCTGACTACTGACTGTGTCAAGCTTCTAATTTAATATATTACAAAGAGAGAATTGGAATGTTTATTAGACCGAAAAGCAAGTTTTCTGCAGCTATTGTATATTACTCGGTTGTTATATTTGTTTATTTCCTATAGTTTATTTCTACAAAAAAAACGAACTGAATTGTATGGGTATGGGTATTTCAAGACCAAGGTCCTGTGATGTGGTTATTCATTTCATTCCTATACTGATCTATTTTCATATATGTAAGTGTGAGCCTCCGTTAAGAAGCTTCCGCTTCAAAAACAAAATAATAGAGTGTAACCAAATTTCACAAGGACATCTTTAGAGTCCCAAGGTAAAGACATTAAATACCAGAATTACTCGTTCAAGGGGTGGTGTCAATGGCCAAGAGCATGAAAAAATGGCAATGCAGAAGGTATGAAGAAATAAATGAAATTTGCTGGTACAGAAATATGGAAATGCCTGGAAGGGTACCCAGGCTATTATATTTGGGGAAGTAGGAGGGGCGCACGCGGCCTGTTTTTCGAAAGAGGGGGGAGAGTTCGGTCCATGTCTAACAAAACGCTTTAGAGAGAACAGGATTATAGTTCGTATATTTTATAAATAATCTCTTGTACACTACTTCTAAATGCCTAAGGATTACAATTACTTCTTTTCGTTATCACTACTTAGTAATAACTGTAAATGTAGATGTAGTGAATAATGTATTGCTTTATTCAGGGGGGGGAGGGGTTGAAAACCCAAATCCACCAGATATATATCAGAGTAATGGAACAGCTCCTCCACAGTATTAAATCAGGAGAAAGGTAGCCAGGAAGACATTAGCAATGAAAAAAATACCGATAACTCTCGCCGGGGGTACAAAAAGCATTTACTAAGATCACTCAAAACAGAATACATAGTTGTTTTAGCAAAATTGCTCATATATTGTATACTGAAATGGAAGTTATCAGTCAGTCCATAAAATATCGAATACTTCCTGCTTTGACCTGCATAACCATTGCGAATGCCTATGACACGGAATATTCAAGGTGGAAGGTAGTGTTAACCAATTTGTATAGGGAAGCCAAGGACAAATCAGAATATATGCAGGCCACTAATAGGGATATCATTGAAGTTATTTATAGCAGCATTAGAAAATTTTGGAAGTTATATCAATCGCCAAAAATGTGGAAAAACTCTAGCCACTAATAATTTAATTTAAACCATAAAACATAACCTAACCTAAGTCTAAAAATAAACTACAAGAAAAAGACGATAATTTACAATGAAGTAGGCAATCAGAATATTGTTATTATCAGGCTGAATGCCTGAAAACCAACTTGAAAGTTTCAAGTTCTACAAAGGTCTATGGAGAGTTGCATGAAAGAGATTATATATAAAGATCTAAAGAGTCAGTAGTCTGAAAGGTCCAAGAAAGTGCCCTAATATAAGACAGGACTTATGACATCAGGACATAACCTGAAAAGCTAAGAAGAAAAGAAGTGCAAGGAATGAAATGAGAAATGGGTGTAAAAAGATTGAGTGCATATATTTTTTAGGTGAAGCTCGTATACATCAAATCAAATAAAAAAATCTTATACCACTATGATCTATAAACCTTAAGAACCAAGAAAATCCAAAAGAAATAACGTTTGCAAGATAAAATTCACACCTGTAATTTTTATTCTGTAATCGGTAATTAGAAGATTTTGTCGATTTGGTTCAGTAAATTAAACATTTTTGACATATTATTGAACAAGATTTCGTCTTAGCTATTAATTTTGGGAAATAAATTATGTTTAGTTCAATTCCGCTATTTTGGTTAGACAGATATATGTTGGTACTTACCTAATAAATATACTCCAAACTTATTATTTTGCAAACAAAAACCCCACCAAACTGCAAAATTTAATCCACTTTTTTAAAAATTTGTCATTTTTGACTAGAAATATACCTATCACCAAAATTGTATACTTACAAACTCGAATGTAAAGGAAACAAACACATTGCAAAACCTGGGAATACAGACAGACGTTATATTCGTTGGCAAGGAAGATCTCAGTTATCGCGATGTTGCAATATTTCTTCAGTTAGTTTGCAGTGTAGTTCATTTTTAGTTATGAAAGTAGTGATTTGTCAGGTAAAGTGATTACTAAAGCGATCTGATCTATTTAGTTAGTAGCTATATCTGAAGTTTTACAGCCAACATTGTCTGTTTGTGACTATAAAAATGGGCGCGAAATTAATAACATTATATTTTTGTGGCTAAACCAAAGATCTTTTTAAATAATTTTGATTTATTTTGAATTTACCTATTATTGCTTACAAAATTTGAACTCATACCGACCACACTCTGTATATTGTTTGTTTAGTTATTCCCATTGACACATTTTTTAAATAATTTTTATTGAAGATGAAGTCTGATGCAACATCTTCATTAAATAAGTAAAGGAACAGTTATCACGTCAGATGATCTTGGTAACTTTTCTAGAGACTATATGATCCAAACTATGGAAGTTAGATATGACGTCTCTTTATGAAATTATTTAATTGTTATTAAACAAATAAATTTCTGCGTATTTCTCAGCTACATTTTACATGAAGAATTTGCGAAAGATTTTGATATTTGTCCATCCAGTATAATTGTCTACCTTGTCACATCAGTCCTCGTCATATTTCCCATTCAGATGACACCGATACACGCATTATAAGTATAAGGGTGAATTATTGTAGAAAACCAGAGGGTGACGGTGCATAGGGCAGCTTCGCTTGTAGTGTTGCTGTTGCCCCACACTCGTGGGGCTCTCGTCTATGATAACTCAGTCAACCATCCGATGCCATTCGACAATAGCTTTGCAGGAAATGTAGTTACAGTGATCAAATGACACATGCATGATGCGATTACAATTATATGAATATGTATACATTATACGTTGGAAGTGTAGGGAAATTGTGTAATGCTTTTGGAGAAGAATTTGCGCAGGGTTGAGAGGATGGGTAACCAAGGATACACTGAGCAAAATGTATAAAGTGACATAGAAATCAACACAATCGTAATAGTAAGTTTATTGCAATCAAATTTTGTACTAATGTTTGGTTTGGTTAAGACAAAATTAATAGTTTGTTAGCCATATCGGTACGATGATTTTTGAATTATAACGTTTTGATTTAAAAAAACAACGTTATAGTTCAAAAGTTATTCTTGTACAAGTTGTTTATAAGTTTTTCATTCATCTGTTTATTATGCCTAGAAAAAGAATAGTGGAAAAGTGACACTAGAATGAATAACATTTTCAGTTTTGTAACTGTATACTTTCGTTGCCCTGGTGAGATGTACCTGGTAGGGCTGATATGGAGTGCTCAGTATATTGCGTGGGAAGGTGAGTTCAAAATATGTAGGGTCGCTTGAGAATTTTGAATTATGGGCGCCTGACAGGTGAGTATCACAGTAAAATAAAAGTACAAAGTAATAGTAACAATTTTATTTTGGAAGAAGACAACAAAAACAATATGCAAGGAGATTTTCCCAACAAATTAGGATATGAACAATAACGCTCAAATATTTTCGTAACTTCTAAATTGCGGACCTTTACCAAAAGTTGGTGAAGTTTCTAGCCAGTTTATATAGGTTCACTTAATGAGAACGTGAGGAATCCGGATGGGAGTGGTCCTGGACATGTAGTCACTCTTAAAAGTGCATTGAGGGTGGAACTCCTCAGCAAAGTGGATGCTCGCTACCCGCTACTGAGGTGAAGATGGTAGATAAGGGGAGCAATGGCCAATTAGAGTCGGCTCCCAGAGCTGAGTTCTATATAAATATACAAAAGAGAAATTAACACTATTAGGAAGATATTATTTTGAATTTAGATGCCTTATCAAACCCTCTTTACTTACGATAACAAGCTCGTCAAATTGTAATGTGTCAAAACCTCACCCAAGCGCCTTGGTGACTAAAAATCAGCCGGCGACTTCACTTCGAAATAGTTCTACTACAACGTTGATTTCAGAAAGACCAAAGTACAGGATGTCAGGCTAGAACAGCAGACCGTGAAAACCAACGCCTTAAAATTTTAGCTTGAAGTGTCAGTTTCACATCCATAAGAGTGACTGCAGATCAGTAGTTCGTAGAACATGAAATACCTATTAAAATGCTAGCGCATAAGAAGTTTTGGATTACATTCAGACCGTCTTCATTTTGTCTTACCGCCCATCCCCGAGCATCGACTGCAGTATTGCAAAGAACGGCTACAGTGGAACTAGAAAACACCAGAAATGGAAAACTAGAGTCTTTAACGATGATTCCAGCTTCTGTATAGGTATGCATGATGAGTACGGAATAATGAGAAGGTGACTTGCTTATCACACTTAGCCTTTTTCAAAGACACAACGACTGCCCAACGCTACATTCAAGACTTGGTTGAAACACAAATTCTGTCTTTTATTAGGCCTCACCTCAATTTTTTTCAACAATGGTAGACTACTTGTGACCAGGGTTGGACTACATTGCGCATAATCAAATTGATGTGTTGCCTTAGTCACCAACATTTCCGATACATCACCTGTTCATTATGGGTAGGATATTAAGGGTTGGATGTTTGTAAACAATTGATCTTATCTACCTTAAACTCTAGCGGCATTTGGTCACCAGGTACAGGTTACATGGGATGAGATTTCTCAGCAAGAAAACGATCATCTCATAAGAGCATGCCAAGATGAGTTGATGAGTATATAGGGGCAACATTATTTTTTTCGGTTAGATTCTGTCGCACCTCCAAAGAAATTTAGTTTACATATACTTATACAATAATAATATATTCAAAATTTCTATGCCACTTAGAATAATCCAGCTTTTTTTATAGGTTACATTTAACAGTTAATTCTGAATTTTGATGAATTCCTACAATTTGGGTCAAATGACATTCAACATCGATCTCATTACGGCTAACGAGGAGAGTAGAAGTAGGGATTAGTCCATGGGTGGTAGGTAAGGAGGACTATATTCGTGTGTAGAATCGGGAGTGTGTCCGTAAAGTAAAAAAAACTAGTATAATACAACAAATTTTCAGTTAAAAACTTGGTCTATATCGTATTTTGAAACACAAACGATGCTCACCATCCGGTATTTTTGTTTTTAGAGAAACTATTTATTCAAAAACATAATATTTGAAGTTTCGCAAGGTTGTCGACTACAGCGGGTTGTATTTTAATGAATTCAATTCATTCTAAATGTAGCTACAGGGTGGTCGTAGTTTGAAACATATGGCAGTCAAAAGTGAACAATAAAATAAGTATAATCGCAAATTAATTAACAGTAATAAATTTCTTTCATTTAAGAAAATAGATATTCAAAAGCAGAAAACACATTCCATTGGTCAATTCCTGTGACTGCCACTCTAATTTATTAAGCAAAGTGAAATAGTCCTAACTACTGAAGATTCAACCTTAGCTCTTTTAAACAGTGGCTTGGTAAGGTAGCAGTTAATAACAGTACTCGGAAATTCAAATTCGGTATTTTTAGGGTTCCGTATATACAATATACGGATACCCTTATAATATCACTCCGGATTTCTGCCTCTGTCACATCACTACTGGACGGAAGAGATTGAAATCAATGTATAGTTTGGTGACACGATCAGGAAAACATATTGTAAAAGAAGAAATTTTGATTTTAGGGGTACTTCTGGGGGGAAAACAAAAAAAATCGACCGTTCCCCCCCTGATTTCCGAAACTACTGAGCCTAAAATTTTGAAAAAATAGGAAATATAGAACATTGCCCGAACTTTACAGGAAAAATAAGGAGAAACCATGAATATTAATTTTGGGGGGCAAATTATAGAATTAAATGAAAATTTAAAAATAAAAAAAATTTCAAACGCATCATGTAATACATCAAATGAAAGGTACCATTCTGAGGAACACAAATATATTTTTTTCATATTAAAAAATAAATAAATAAAAATATATTAACGAAAATATACCCAAAATTTACCCATTCCACCCCACCCCCCTTATCTCCAAAACTATAAAACGTAAAATTTTGAAAAAATTAGAGGTATAGGGTCTGACCTAACGTTTACTGGAAAAATAAGGAGAAATGCCTACTTTTAATTTTGGGGGGCAAATTACAGAATCAAATGAAAAATATAAAATTAAAATTGAATAAAAGGGCACATTATGAGGAAAACAAATATATTTTTTTCAAATTTTTAAAATAAATTATTTAAAAGATATTAACAAAAATAGAAAAAAATAAACGTACACATTCCCCTCTTTATCAACGAAACAACATAAGCTGCAAGATTTAAAAAAAAAATAGTGTTATAGCGCCTCACCTGAACTTTACTGGAAAAATAAGAAGAACCCCCTAATATTGATTTTGGGGGGCAAATTATAGAATTAAATGGAAAATAAAAAGTTAAAATTCTTTCTAACGCATCATGTTTATATCAAATGAAAGGGTTCATTATGACGAAAACTAATATATTTTTTTCAAATTTTTCAAATAAATTATTTAAAAGATATTAACAAAAATAGAAAAAAACTTACCCGTTCCCCTCTTTATCACCGAAACACCATAATCTGCAAGATTTTGAAAAAAAAAATAGAGTTATAGCGCCTCATCTGAACTTTACTGGAAAAATAAGGAGAACCCCCTAATATTGATTTTGGGGGGCAAATTATAGAATTAAATGGAAAATAAAACATTATGTTTATATCAAATGAAAGGGTTCATTGTGACTAAAACTAATATATTTTTTTGAAATTTTTCAAATAAATTATTTAAAAGATATTAACAAAAATATAAAAAAAAATCCTTTGCAAATTCGTTTACTTTAAAAATAAAAAGTCTCTCTAACACGTTAATATGTTGTAAAGTTATTCGAGTATGACAGCGCATTTAGCAGGTTTTAAAAATATGATTTTAAAAAATGGTAATTAGATAATCAATGTTTAAAACATTTTTTTTTCAGAATTCTTGTAAACGTGACCATTATTGTAATATATTCTTGAAATCAGATTTTTATAACCTTTCAAATGAGAACTCAATGACCAATTCCCTTTGTTATTTCAATGAGTCGGAATGAATTGTTGTGGGGTAATAATTGATTCTCTTGGGATCTAAACTAGTTTTTCCAAACAAAATTTCTTAGGATTTCATTAATGTGATACAGAAAATGTGAGTTTTTCATATTTCTCAGTGTAGTTGGAAATTTTACGTGGAATATAATATTATCTAGTATTTGATAATGCCCGGTCACTCTGGTACCCTATTTGATGACGTTTCCAGTCGGAGGATGTTCGGACGTATACTGCTGCAGAATTCTGATAAATTTTTGGATTAGGTGAAACAGGGTGAGGGTGGATTTAAGAAGGAAAATTGGTGGTGATAGACGTGTGAGGAATTTCTAAAAATCGATTTGGTTTAAAGGTAAAAGTGCGACGGTAGAAAACTGATTATAGTTCATTTATCATTTATGAACTGTTTTGGGTGTAAGAGTTGTATAAAAATAGATATATTTTTACTTCTTATTTACAATATTATGAACAGACATTGATCAAAAATTAAGTATTTATTTTTATGTTTTAAGCTAGATTGATGTATTCTTTTGATAAAATAGAATTATAAAATTCATCAAATCCTTCATATTGATCTAACTCCAATCAGAATTTATCACATTACGTGCATATAACCAACATTTTTGTTTATGATTCCGAGCACTAAGTTTTGCATAATTTTGTGTTGCCAAATCCAAAGAAAAAGTTACTAATGAATTTCTGTAGTAATACATTTAACGAGAATTGAGCTAGTGAATATCGAAAAAAAATTTACAGCAGAATTAAGTACAATAATGGTTACTCTCTTCGAGGTGTCTTTTGTACGCAAGACAATATACATAATTTATATTGTTTCTGGTTAGGGAATCTTCATCAGTTGCGTTTCCCACAATTGAATGTCCTTTCGAACACTTCTTTATGTATTTGATACATTTCGTTAAATTTGAAGACGCGAGATGTAAAGACCGGCATCTAGGATTTTCGGGGAAACTAGCACATAGAGGTTTCAAATCTGGAGCCGTTCCATGTAATTGCTGTTACTCGTACAAAAGAATGACACCTCGAAGAGAGTATTCAATCTCTCTGACAGGTGAAGTTAACCTGAAAATTTCATCGTGACATTCTAACCTAGGAATTCGACGAATTTGTTGGTCTTAGGTCGACAGACCAACATTTCCGGATTCACGAAATATCAGATGAATGCCGATTCCACGAAATGTCGGATGAATTCCAGTCAGAATAACTTCCATCTGTCATGTTATAATCACGTGACGTCAAACTTGTTGGGCAATTCAAATTTTGCGCTTTTGTTGAAACTCACATTATAAGAACAGCCGAACCCCAAAAGATTAAAGTTTTGGCAGTTAACCGTGTACGTTCATCATGGGACGCAATATATGCAACGTGTTCATTTGGATTATATATTGACCTAACTATTTCAATTCATTTGCAATATATATGTAAATATAAAGTATTGAACTTAATTATTTTTATTATATATCCTCCTTGCCGATTTCAAGGTTCACATTGTGATTACTCTTATCGCCGATACATTATATGCTCATGCACTTTCGTCCTCTTTTACATTTCTACCAGTTCTTGGACAAATCGATATAATGTATATAAATAAGTTTAATTCCAAAGAAAATTAAAACGGATTAGATTTTGAATCGGATAATTGCTAGTTGCCAGGTCCCCCGTTCGTACTTTTTTTTTAACTCATTTAAATGCTGGATTCTTGAGGAAAATGTAACACAGTTAATTCAGTAAGAAAAAGTAATCTAATTTTTGACTTGAATTCCATTTATTTCCATTAAAAGGGATGAGACACGATGAAAAAAGGAGGGGTCTAGGAAATTTTCTTTTTGGTAATTGACTAAGGTAGGTAACAAAAAAGTACGAAACCAAATAAAAATGAAGGAATATGGTTTGTGTGTCCTTTTCCAAGTATTAAAAGAACAAAACATGTTTTCCTCGTTAATGTTTATGCTGTTGGTTGTGATCATTTAGTAAAAAAAATAATGGTGGAAGAAGTTAATTTATGATAGTTATTCAAGAAAATTAGTTATGTTGTTTTTATTATTGAAATAGATCACTTATAACAGTTACTATAGTTTTAACAAAAATCGTGTCGCTATCGAACGAAGAAGTTCATGAAAGACAGTCGAAATCCAAGCAAATAGTTAAAATTAAGTTGTTGTGATTATGGAATAAAGACGGATAATAAAAGCATTATATATTAACAAATAGAACATATTACTTTCGTGCTATTTATCTGGTCGTTAAACATGAGATTCTAAGAAAACGTAATGGTCGGTATTTATATTTTTTGGTATCAGCTTTCACAATGCAAAGTTTTTATATCTTGAATTCCTGATTGAAGTTTGTGATTTGCAAAGGTGGAAACTGTCTTTTGCTATTTAAATGAGAGAAGATATTCATTATAACTTGTGAAGAAAGTTTTCTTGTACTTATTCCTATATAGTAACTACTGCAATCTGAACAATGGACAGATTATATTATAAACTACAGATTTACTATTTACTAATGTCATCGGAAATGTCACCTTTATCTTTTCAGATTTCTTATAATAGATGTGTTTATTGCAGAAAACGTTGGTTTGCACATTGTTTGACATAAATATTGCACAAAATAATACTATTCATTTTTTTTTATTACAGGGTGTTTCCAATATATGTTGTTTTAGAAAACTCATTTTTAGGGTTCCGTATATACAATATACGGATACCCTTATAATATCACTCAGGATTTCTGCCTCTGTCACATCACAGCCATTTTCTCCTAAAATACTGGACGGAAGAGGTTGAAATTTGGTATCAATGTATAGTTTGGTGACCCGATCAGGAGTACATATCGTAAAAGAAAAAAAAATTGATTTTAGGGGTACTTCTGGGGGGAAAAACTAAAAAAATCGACCGTTCCCCCCCTGATCTCCGAAACTATTGAGCCTAAAATTTTGAAATATAGAGCGTTGCCCGAACTTTACAGGAAAATTAAGGAGAAACCATTAATGTTAATTTTGGGATGCAAATTATAGAATTAAATAAAAATTTAAAAGTAAAAAAAAATTCAAACGCATCATGTAATATATCAAATGAAAGGTCTGATTCTCCGAAACTATAAAACGTAAAGTTTTGAAAAAAAATAGATTTATAGGTTCTGACCTGAAGTTTACTGGAAAAATAAGGAGAAACCTCTACTTTTAATTTTTTTTGGGGTGGGCGGGGGCAATTACATAATTAAATGGAAAATATAAAATTAAAATTGTTTCTAACCCATCATGTTATATATCAAATGAAAGGGCTCATTACGACGAAAACAAATATATTTTTTTCATATTTTTAAAATAAATTAATTAAAATATATTAACAAAAATATAAAAAAATTTACCCATTCCCCCCCCTTATCTCCGAAACGATAAGCTGGAAAATTTTGAAAAAAAAATGCAGGTATAGCCCCTCACTTGAACTTTACTGGAAAAATAAGGAAAAATCCCTAATATTTTTTTAAATTAAATCGAAAATATAAAATCAAAATTGTTTCTAACCCAGCATGTTATATATCAAATAAAAGGGCTCATGATGAAGAAAACAAACATATTTTTTCCATATTTATAAAATAAATTAATTAAAAGATAATAACAAAAATATAAAAATTTTTACCCATTTCCCCCCTTATCTCCGAAACCATAAACTGAAAAATTTTGAAAAACTGGAAGTATAGCCCCTCACCTGAACTTTACTGTAAAAATAAGAAGAAACCCCTAATATTCATTTTGGGGGGCAAATTGTAGAATTAAATGGAAAATAAAACATTATAATTGTTTCTAACGGGTCATGTAATATATCAAATCCCAGGGCTCATTATGACGAATAGGTACAAATATATTTTTTTAATTTTTTTAAAATGAATATTTTAAAATATATTAAAAAATATTTTAAAAAAATTACCCATTCTCCCCGTTATTCCCCAAATTCTAAGACCTCTTTTTTTGTTTATAGGAAAAATATGAAAAAATAATACCTAATTCTATTATTTGGCCTCCAAATAATAGAATTAAACGGAAAATAAATTACTAGAAAACCCCCATAGTAATTTTAGGGACAAATTATACAATTAAAGGAAAATAAAGATTCAATTTTCAAACGCATTATGTAATATATCAGATAAAAGGCTCATTATGTCAATTACAAATATATCATATTTTTAAATCATTTGTATAAAAGATATTAAAAATATTAAACATCGACTTAATTCCCACTTCAGAAACTACACTATTTAAAATTTGAAAAATATATTTAATTTATATTTTTGAATAATTTGAATAACAGATTTAATAATTTATAATTTAAACTTTGACCTATTTTGCCGTTTTTCTTCCAATCTACAGAGCCTCAAAACTCAGACAGTAGGATTATAAAAGGCATTTCTGAAAGTTTATTAGTAAAATAAAACCCTAATGTTCCTTTTTGGGGGCCAAATTAGAAAATTAAATACATATGTATTGTGATAAAAATCAAGCGAATCCTAAAGCAGATAAAATAAAAAGTCTATGTGTGGAAAATCAAAGTGTATATTTTTTATAAATTTAAAACGCTTCCTTTAAAAGATATAAGGGTAAGCATAAGAAAATGCACTCATTCCCTGCTTGTCTGAAACTGGAATATTCGAATCTTGAAGGTGGTACGGAACCCTAAGTATGCGATTCCAATTCGCACTTGACCAAATTATTTGTTATAACGTTGAATTCATAAGATGATCTAATTGTACAATTAATATAATGCTAAAGAAATTAATTCTTGGACATGCTCATCCATTATACAGTGTGAGTCGTAAATATTGCTAAACTGGGCATCTATTATTTATTCAATTAATGAGTAACCATGTACAAACCATGCGTCCTGGATTTTTAATTAATACAAAGATACGACTGTACGTACACACTAAATTCTACAGGTTTGCACAAATCGTACAAATTAAAATATTGTAGATTATACATGGTTACTCATTAATGGTAAAAAATGGTATATGCCCAATATAGCTATATTTACAACTCACACTGAACACGTCCAAGAACTCATTTCTCATTAATTGTGCGATTACATCTTATATGTATTCATCGTTGTAATAAAAAAATGAGTTTTCTTAAAAAACTGTTTCTCAAATAAGGCGAAAATTACGTTTTCTGTAATAAACCGAAATTATACACGTCTGTTAACGTAAAAATGTCATAAGATACAAAGTTGACGGAGAGAATTTAAAATTACAGGGTATTATAAAAAACTACCTTTTTTCAATATGTACAGTTTTTGCAGAGTTTAACTTTCTGTTAAGTATCAAGAGACTGATCATATATGTGTTTATTGTCTTATTAAAATTGCAGCACGAATGGTTTGTACAGGGTGACTCATTAATAGGAAACAATAAAATATGCCTACTCTAGATATATTTATCGCTCACACTGTATATTATAAGGAGCACATCCAAGAAATTATTACTTTAATGAAATATTAATTGTGCAATAACATCTTCTCATGTTTTCAACGTTGTAATAAAAAAATGATTTTTTCCAAAAGCAGATGTTACGTATTTTTGGAATAGCCTGTAATCCAGCAATATTTATGGCAATTGTTTTGTGTCCAATAATGTAAAATCACAATTTCTGTAATAACCCGAAATAAAACAGGTATATCATGCGAAATTTGATATAAAATGGGGCATTTTCGATGTTTAATACCCGGTATCTCGAAAACTAGTCATAGAATCTGTTTGTGCCCAGGGATTGCCTTTGTCAGAACATCAACAAAAATGCCTGGTCCTTTGTCAAAAAATAACATTTTTAACAAAATTGTTCTCTGTAAGAAGAAAAGAGACTAGGGAAGGAGCATTTTTGTGAGAAGCTTTGACTTCCATCTGTCACTCATAACAGCCACTGTTTTCTGCTGAAATACGTTCCTTTTTAAAAATATTTTTTCAAGAATAGAACTGTAGGATTTTGGATAGAAAGAAAGAGAAAGTTTTTTAATAAATAAAAATACTTTTGTACGTATTTTGAAATAATAAAAATATTTCTATAGGATGATGAATGACGATTGTGATTTATTTTGAAAACCTATCAATGCGAACCCACCTGAAGGTAGTTCAATAGTGAAATTAATTTGTTGAGGTTTTTTATCAAACCCATATTCAGCACTCTCAGATTTCCTTAAAATCTTTGTTATGGTTTAATTTTGAAATAATGCATTAATTGTCGGCTGATATCTGGAAAACTCAAGGGCGTCATAAAGAAATCTGATCAAACTCCAAATTTTCTTTAACGTAAAACAGAGTCTTGCTTTTCTTCTCGACTTATCCCGCCGATAAACCATCAATATAAAATAAGAGCGGGCTGCATTCGTTCTGTAGCTGCTTTACTTCTTCCACTTCCTCTCCTCGAGGAAATATAGGATTGCCGTAAGCGAATAAAGTAACTGTTCTGTGAATATGTGAGTACCACAGAGCACAGAAAGGGAAAAGCAAGAGCAAGAGAACAGCAAGACGCCAAGCGAATACAAATCAATGGATGGAGTTTTCCAATCCATTTCCCGGGCATTCCCGAGAGGAAAACCGAAAACACTTCTCTATATTAGGAACACACCTGTAGTACATGAATTACAGGACCGACGACTGTGTGTAGGCCCAGCGGGGACTGAGCGTGAGGGGAGAAACATGGGATGAGACAGTCGAAATAAGAAACACTCGATATATAATGGATTGAAATGAAATTTTTAAGAGTATTCTCTCTTGGTAAACGTGTATGAGGATGCGAATGTGAGACGACAAGTAGACATATTTCCTGAAGGTAATTCAATTTCTCTACGGGCCTAAGTCATACTAACCTTTAACCCATATAAAAGATTATGTCAGAAGGTGCAGCTGCATTGATGAATTTTTTACTTGTGGGGTAATACAATCCGACAGAATAAGATAAGTTTGTTTGCAAAACGCAAGATAAATTATTTATACGATGACTATTATTTGTCTATGCGTGGAAACCTAAGATAAGAAAAACTGTATTGACACTTATTTATTTATTATTTATTTATTTATTCCAGTAATCAACAGGGCAACCCCAATAACAGATTACAATTTTCACAACTTAACATATAGCACCAAGTCAAATAAAGAGAATAACCAATTATAACATTCCCATAACAATAAAAATATTTAACAAATGAACCTAAATGCTACAACATTCTGTAAAATACAAAAATAAGTACTAAATATTAGCAACTAATATATAATCATATTAAAAAATAATCTAAAATATTTTAATAATTTTTCTGTAAAAACTACCTGACCCTTCCGCCCAAATATCCGTATCCCCTAACTCATTACAAAACATACACATTCTATTTAATGGAGCGAATAGTTTGTGATTTCTATTAAAATATTGTGGTACCAACCAAGAGATTCTCCCAAGAAGTTCAGAGCAGTCTATCTCGTTTTTTAGTAGTTTGTATAAAAAGAGAACTGATGACTACTTTCCAGCTTTTTATTGAAATTCATTAGTTAAAGTTGAATATGGTATACTAAATAAATATTCGCCATATTTTTTGTAAAAGATAAACCTTAAAAACTTTTTTGGACCTTTTCAATTTGATTTTTGTGAATTTCATAAATCGGAGACCAAATAATTGCAGCATATTTCACGATACTTCTTACATAAGCGTTAAAAAGTCTTATTATTGTGCTTAGTCTTTTAAACTTACAGTAATTACGAATTATGAACCCTAGAATTTTATATGCTTTTTTGACGACATAATCTACATGCTTATTGAATGAAAGTCCGTTTTCAAAAATTACCCCTAAATCTTTAGCCTCAGTTTTCTTTTGCAGTACGATACCCCCCATAATATACTGATAATCTAATACGCTCTTTTTCTTAGTAAACGATACAGCAAAGCACTTACTCAAATTAAATGATAATTTATTTGTTTTAGACCACTCATATAATCTGTCTAAATCTTCCTGTAATAGTAAAGAATCAGAAATATGACTTATATTTTTATAGATTTTGAGATCATCAGCAAAAAGTTGACAACGTGAATGTGATGTGGCTTTAGGTAGATCACTAACAAAACAAAGAAATAGCAACGGGCCCAAATTCGAGCCTTGAGGGATTCCCGATGTTGAGAAATATATTTTAGATTTAACACCTCTAAATATGACATATTGCTGCCTTGTCTCTAAGTAACTGTTGAACAGTTTTATCAACTCAGATAGACCCATCTCCTGTAGTTTTTGCAGTAGTACTAAATGTTGAACTTTGTCGAAGGCTTTTGCACAGTCAGTATATATGACATCCATTTGCCCAGCGTTTCCTACAACCTCAAATGCGCTTTGAGCAAATGTAAGCAAATTCGTTACAGTTGATCGTTTTTTCATAAATCTTACTTACTTACTTACTTATAGCATTTATTGCCCAACAGATTTCACAATCCAATTACAGAGCAATGTACAAATTCACTATAATAGTATACAAAAAGTATAAAAGTTTAACAAAATATACAGTTACTATTAAAATTAAATATAAATAACAATAAAATTAATAATCTTAAAATGAGAAGGGCTTAGAACTAAGTGAAAGTATGACGAGCTACATGTTTTATGTGATACAGAGAATCACGAAAAATGTCACAAATATTTGATATTTTATTAAAGTTATGGCACATAGTATTTAATGGTGAATTCAAAAGTAAATTTGTGCGTGACTTGTAACAGTAAAAGTCTATGTTACTCCTCACTTGGTATTTGGCACATAAAAATTCAAGAGAGCCAGTAAATCAGGGCAGTCAATTAGGCAACGAACCAATTTATAAACTAAGACTATGGATTTCTCAACTCTTCTGGAGTGTAGATTCTGAAAATTGAATCTTGTAAGTAATATGGAGTATACTATTCCCCTTGTTGGATATGTTCCATCCACCCTATACATTAAATATTTTAGGAATTTTCTCTGAATATTTTCAATTCTAACAATATGAATATTATACTGTGGGCTCCATATGTAACAACAGTACTCAAGCTTTGTTTTTTTGTTTGAAGCTGAAATATAAAGTTTTTAAAGCCGCAACATTTTCAAAGCTTCGACAGTTCCGCATGATAAACCCATACATTTTGTAAGCTTCAGTAATCATTGAGTTTATGTGGTCGATAAAATTGAGACTGGAGTCAAAAATTACACTCAAATCTCTAGTGGTAGTATCACGGAGCAACATAGTGTCGTTGACTTTATACTGATATATTAATTGAGTCTTTTTCCTACTAAATGAGACAACTTTACATTTTGCTACATTCAAAGGTAATTTGTTACGCTTACACCATCTAATAAGATTAGAAAGATCATTTTGTAATCGTGCACAATCGTCCAATGTTGTTATTGGAAGATAAATTTTAAGATCGTCAGCATAGAATAACTTATTAGTACGCAGAGAATTGCACAGGTCGTTCACAAAAAGGAGGAATAATAGTGGTCCAAGATTCGAGCCCTGGGGCACACCTGAAGTGGAGGTGTAGCTGTTAGAGAGATATCCATTAAAAAAAAAACTGCGGCCTATTCTCTATGTATGACTTGCAAAGTTTCATAGTATCAAGGTAAAATCCAAATTGTGACATTAGTTTTTGTAGTAACCGATTATGATTCATTTTAACAAAAGCCTTTCAGAAGTCAGTATAGATCACATCCATCTGCCCTCCAAAATCTACATACTGACAAAGCTGTTGGGTAATATTAAGAAGGTTAGTTTCGGTGGACCTGCAGCACATGAACCCATGTTGATAATCCGTAATTAAGTGTTGAACAGCTGGGTAGATGCGCCCATACAAAACAGATTCAAAGACAGAGAGACAAAGATAGGTTACATAAAATAGAAATTGGGCGATAGTTATGTATTTGCGACTTATCGCCTGACTTGAATACGGGGATGATCTTGGCTATTTTCTACCTACAGGGGTAAGTCGATGTCTCAAGTGCCATATTGAATAATAGTTTTAAAGGATATGCAAGAATAGAGATACAATCACGGACAAAAAATGATGGTATATCATCAGCGCCAGAGGTTATTTTATTCTTGAGTTTCTTGGCTGCATTAATAATCTCGTCTTCAGTGATATTGCTGATATTAAGAATATCAGTAGAGTGGACGTCAAATTGATTATTGTTGTCATCAACAGGGTCACTAGTGGAGACAAACACACTACTGAAAAAGTTTGAAAACTGATTGACAATCTCTTGTGGATCATGGAAGCACTGATTTTCATTGAACATTGTGCCAGGAATACGAGAAGTTCTTTTCTTGAGATTAATATAAGACCAAAACTTCTGTGAGTTAATAAGAACCGAATTTTCTAAATTTCTGACATATGATTTATACGCTATACTTATTTGATGTTTGACCTGGGATCTTACATTTCTGGATTCATTAAGAAACTGTATATCCTTCGTGCGTTTGTACTTACGGAAAAGTTTTTCTTTCAATTTGGTATTGTAAATTATTGTTTTATCAAACCAAGGGGGAAAATTACGTTTAAAATTTTTGAAAATGGGAACATACAAATCAAAAAGAAGATAAATACATTTGTAAAATTCATGTAAGGCTGAATTAACGTTAGAATATCGTAGCAAGAATGTCCAATCGATGCAACACAGATATCAACATCTGTGTTGCATGAACAAAATTACCTTTTCTGAAGTTGTACCTTTTTTTATTTATATTCGTTGGAAATACTGTGTTATGTTCCACAACTTTGAATTGAATGTATAAAGATGGATGATACTGATCCTCTTTAACAATTGGAGGGTCATTAAGACTAACTATGCAGACTTTATTTGATAGTACAAGATCTAACATACGACCTGATATATTCTTAAGATTATTAAATCGTTGTAGTGCAAATATATCCATGAAGTTATGTAAAGCAGTCACACTTCTATCGTTAGGGTTAGAGTCTACATAGCTCGGTACATTGAAATCACCAAAAAATAAAATGTCTGCAGTATGTATGTATGTAAAAAATCTAAACATTCAAGATATTCCAGAAATTCACAAAAAAACATCGACTGAGATCGATGGTGGAATATAAGTAATGATAATATAAAAAATACTGTTCTTAATTTTACACTTACAGATAAGAAAATCAATATCTTTAAACATTAAATCCATATTGGTTATATCATATTCTGCATCACTTACATACGAATAAAATTCATCCAATTTGGTGTTTAACCCCCTGACATTTTGGTAGATGCATAACAAGTCATCTGTGAAGTTGGGCAGTTCTAGTTTAAAGTTGTGATGAATGGAATACCTTTGGAATACTTAATGACAACATTTTCTCCTTTGTTTTTCCTATCTAGAAGTTCTGCCTTCAAACTTGACATCTTATAATCTTCAGGAATAATTGGGGATACATGAGAGTAGACTTTTTCATATAGTATCATTTCAAATATCTTACATGCAGTAGACAACATAGCAACGGGTCTATAGTTTTTTATGTCATTCATTTCACAGCTTTTAAAAATTGGGACAACTTTTGTTATCTTCCATGCAACTGGGAACATACTCGTTTTTATTATATAGTTATACTAGCGGACCCGACAGACTTTGTCCTGTCCCATGTAAACTTTTATAAATTAGCTGTAACAATATAATCTGAACCCATCTATCAGACGTAACTGAAACTAAAGCACACTCTTGAATATTTGACACAGCGACTACAGCGCAGTCTGCCGGATCCTATGTAAGTTGTGCTAAAATAAACAACAATTTTTAAATAAATAATTTAACTAAAAAACAATATCTAGTTGACCGTATCGTGAATCTAAACCATCCTCAAACCCCCTGGAATACACACAAAAAATTTCATCAAAATCGGTCGAGCCGTTTAGGAGGAGTTCAATGACTAACACACGTATAGAAGATTTATATATATAAAGATATACAGTTATATATTAATTCAGTGGCTACATTAATAAATCAACACAACCCTTAAATATGTAAGGCGGTATATTGTCCGGACCACATGATTTTTTAGGCTTAAGTTTTTTGCAGCAAGGCGGATATCATTGTCATTGATTTCTGTGACTGCTAAGATTTCGGCTATTAGGCATGTATTTGAATTATTCAAAACTATGCCGTTGGCATCCCGCTTTTGATAAATACTTTCAAAATAGTTAGCAAATGTCTCGGCAATAGTTTCATTACTACTAATTGTCCTGCCATCAAATACCATAGATTCATTAGGCGTGTCAGAGTTACTCTTAGTTGACTTTACATACATAAAAAAGCTTCCTGAATCCTTATCAATGTCATTTTCCATTTTAGTAATGAATATATTATACGCCTCCCTAATATCTCTTTTAATTTTAGATCTAATATATATAAATTACTGTTTGTCATACTCTAACTTGTTTCTGTTATAATACGACGGGTAAAATCTCTTCCTTGGTACCGTTAACGGGACACAAACATTAAAAATATTGTAAATTATTCCATAAAAAATATCCACAATTTTGTTTACATCCTGCATGCTGCTCATCTCGGTCCACTCTACTGCTTTCAACAGATTGTACATTCATTGAAATTCCGCCTTTTTAAAATTATATTGAGGGTTAAATGTTCTGAATGTTTTTGGGTTACAAATTGGTACAAGTTCAAGCTCACCATATAGTGCTGGATGATCGAGATGATCAGCTACAGGAGGAAAATCACATTTCTCAAGATTTATAACATGGTTACTTAAAATCAAGTTTAAGTACCTGCCTCTACTATTAGGAACATTATTATATTGACTAAGATTAATCAAATTAACGAATTGCAAATACCCAGATTCAAATGCAGTTAAATGGGTTAAGTTTAGCATAGATACATTTTTAATATTAAAGTCTCCTACTAATAACAGCTTAGCGTTTAACCCAAGCATATGACTCTCAAAATGCTCAAAACACATATTGTATACATCATATGAAGTTTCCGGAGGTATATAAACTACGCAAATATATAAGGTAGTATAAGGTAAATTGACTTTAATCCACAAATGGCAATAAACAGCAATTATATATACTCTTTAGAGCAATTATTATACCCCCTCCAGTTTTTTTACCTGGGCTATTGAAATCACGGTCCCGTCGAAATACCATATAATTATCATTGAATAATTCTTTATCATACACAGAGGGGTTGAGCCAAGTTTCCGTTAATGCTACAATGTCATAAGGAGAATAGCTTACGGGTTGACTTGTGATAAAATGTGTTTCAAAAATTCATAGCAGTTCTATTCAATAATACATTTGTTAGTGATAAAAATACAGCAACTGGAAGCAGTAAGTATGATAGAAATGGGATAGTATTTGCAATAGTAATCTTTAACCGTTATCAATTTTTTGCGATTTTTTTACTATCAGTGGTCGCCCAGTGGTCGAAATAATTCGACCCTATTTCATCAAATTGTGAACATTATTGAGAGAAGAAGAAGGCGTCATGAACCTTCAAATCGTTCATGTCACATTGACAAATTGATTGAAAAAAAAATATATGAGAATTTAATCAAATATAGGTAGTCCAAATAATTTTGAAAAATGCGTGACCCCTCAGTTTTTGGTGGGATTGCACTTTGTAACCAAAAAGTTTTCGTCATTTGCAGTTTCAATCGAGTTCATAAAATAAAAAAAATATGCCCAACAACCTTATAAAAACTACAATCTTTAATATATTTTCTGTTGTCTACTGATTGTCAATTAGTTACACCACACCTTCGGAACATTGTGAAAAAAATGTAGTAATAAAATAATTAAAACAAAAACTTACAGAATAATTAAAATGGCTTGTCAGAAAATCCAATACTGATCTACTACATTGACTATTTTACTACTGAACAATAAACAACGTTGATGCTGAACAATCAAATATGATCAATAAAAATATATTATCTCAGTAAATGCATTTAATTTCTTTATTTTTAAATCCAAATCGTTAAAATGTCAATGACATATTTACTTTAGGTAAAAGTCTTCTAATAAAACCAGAATTTTCCAGGAATGCAGTCATGTAATATAAAATAAATTGTTTATTAGATAAAATGTATGAACACAAAATTGTAACTAACTGATTTTCTACCTAAAAATAATTGAAAGATTCGGCGTTTAAATATATTCAAATATGTAATTATAATTTTTAACATAAAACAATAAATGCCTTTAAAAATATTAACATTATATTAAATAATAAATTAATATTAAATGTAATATTTAAAACATTAGTTACAACCTACATTTTTCAAAATAGTTTTTGATTTGAGAAAAATTTCATTAGTCTTAAAATAAGAAATAAAACGAGTAGAACCTTTATTCTGGCATTTTACAGTTAACGATTTCAGCTAGTCGCGGAAAATGAAATCAACCGCCTCAAAAGTTAGAATGAAAATGATATATCTAGTACATTCCAAATAACTACAAAACATAAGTACATATTAGTAAACTCACAATCAAAATCTTAAGATTTAATATAATTTGATTAACTTAAATGAAACACATAGTAAGCAATGACTATTTCTGTTTTGTATGGTAAATATAAATAAATATAAGCAGCTGCTGTTAATTAATGATTAATAAGTAATACTCACATTTGTTAAAAACTTTTCACAGTGAGTGAAGCTAAAATCTTTAACTTTACACATTGAATTTACAATTTACCTTTATCATCGTGCTATAATAATCTTACAACAAACAATATTCTGAAATGTCAAAATTCAAAGATAGCCATGAGTGGGGGTAGCACATCCAATTTTTTGTCTAGAATATTACAATCAGTGCATTGATTCACATTTTTTGTAATCTGATTCAAATTATTTGAAATTTATAGGGTAAAGATTAAAATAATCTTTAAATTGAAAGAATAACATTAAAATCAATATTTTATCAGAAAGCAATTCATCAATTGAAACATAATTCTTATTTAGAAAGCAACGAAAGTTGCAAACATGCGGGAGCCCAATGAATGGTTATTATTAGGTAATACAAATTTTTCTGGGTCCCTATTTCAATAGCATGACGAAGTAGAATAACTTTAGGAACGGGCCAAAATTTGTTACTTTTTAGTTTAATTTAATTCGTCTTTCACATTCGAATCAATCCATCTTACGATTTTTCTCCAAGCAATCTGGCGACACTGTTACTGTTAACTGTTTGGCATTGTTAGTATGGGCGTAAATAATGTACATTTTATTATATTTTATTTAATGAATGAACCAATATTATCAATAAATTTTAGCATTATTTACAAAAAAAGTTTTTTTATATATTCTAATTTAAATTGGTTTCTGAATGATAGCCGTGGCATATTCTTCAGAATTAACACCACAATTGCTGGAAGGACTGCCATATTTCAAATATTTCAAACGTTTCTGGGTCTAAATCAAACCCCGTTTTCAATGTCAATAAAAAATTAACACAACTGAATAGAGAAATTAAAAATTAAAGAACTCCTAATGACAAATTTAGTATTCACAATATGACACTAATGTTTGACAAATAAACTGACGTAATTAGATTTACTGCTAGTATTATATATACAGTGTAACACTAAAATATTTTAAAGATTAAATGACACAATAAAGCATCTTTCAAGTTAGAAGAATTGTCTTCAGAATGTCGTGTGGCACTCCTAGGTGCGAGTTTGTTATACAATAGTGCATTCGCCAGAAATGAGATCAAAGAATTTTGGGGTTCCAGATATTCTCTTAAAGTTATAAAACGTTCACTAACATTCAACAGCAAGCGCTCCAAGCAATTCTAATACCCGTGATAACCATATTACTACAATAACCATATTTTACATATAGCGTATTTCAGAAAGACTAAAAAGACATTCAAAAGACAAGAAATACACCGAACACTCAATTATATCAATACGTAACTAAACCAAATTACGTAGCCTAAAACGCAAAATATGCAGTTAATAATTGGGGAAATTTCTACAGCTTTAAATGTTGAAATAAATGTACACAAAAAATACATAGAAACGACAATTCTATAATTCTAAATTTTGTAAAAATATCTGGAACCTTAGTCATAACTCATAACATACAATTTCAAAATTGAGGAATAATACATAAAGAAGAACACAATACAAAACAAAATCTGAAAAAGTCTGCTTTAATTGTATTAAATCATAGGGATTGTATCCCTAGTACTCTGTTTAAACAACCCTGTATAGAAATAGTTCATAAGCTTTTTTTTACATTTTCCCTTATGACCTTATCACAATTTTTTGATTTCATTTTTGGGCGAATCTATCTTATGACAATGTTATAACTAGGAGCGCCACATGAAATTCTGAAATTCTTCCAATTTGAAAGAAGCTTTGTTATTTCACATAATCTTTAGAATTTTTTAGTGCTACTATATATTAAATTAGCAGAAACTTCTCTTAGTTACAGCAGTTCGTATTGTCGAACATTGATATAAAGTTTGTGATTCCAACTTTTTAATTTTTAATTTCTTTATTTAGTTGTGTTAATTTGTTATGGCCATTGAAAACGGGTCATACCCTGAAACTTTAGATTTTCCAGCAATTTAAGCAATATCCCCAAAGAATACAGTCAAATAAAAAGTTGGTTGGAAGAATAGTTCTTAATATATTCCCTTATGAGTCATTTAATAACCCTTTTGCTGCTAGACAAACCATGTAATGAGGAAATTCAAAATAATCTACAGCAACTTGTAGTTGAAGACTGTACAACTGGAGTTACAAACTGTTTCTAGAGTTAAATACCTTCTCTAGAAAATTTGGCTTCGTCAGTACATAGTTAATATGTTTGATTATTCCACATGTACCAAAAAAACTCTAGGATTTGATGCTTGAAGATTTTCTTGATACATGATCTATGGTTGCAGTACATAAGATGCACAGTCTTTATTGTTTGTGAGCTTTCAGCATCATTTCTTTTATCTTAGAGTTTCCTTTCTTCCGAATTGAACAGGGAATTCTGAAAAAAATATCTCTGTCATCAATTAACGAGAGTGTCTGGGGTAGTGTCGAATATAGCAACACCCAATATTACAACCATTAAGGTAATGAATTTTGCAAAGTTATTACAACTGTTTTTTTCTTTGAATTACATTTATAGATTTCCGCTATTTTCACCTCCGTTCATTTACAACAAAAAATCGTATTGAGACAAGCAAAAAAAAAAACAAATTCGTCTGTCCATCCTTTGGAGCGACAAATTCAAACCTGCTGCCGTCTAACAAAAAGTTAATGTCGTTTCTGCTTCAACGACTAAATACGAAAAAGCGTGAAATTTAATTTAGAGCACCCGTTAAACGCATTGGAAATCCTTTTAGCACGACAAATGGTCATTTGGCTTTTAATCCAGTAACAGTTTTCTAATAGATAAGAAAAAATAAACTTATGCTGGAGAGGTAACTGAATTCTATAGTATTCAATAATTGTCAATAAGTATAGTTACCAAAGTTACATTGATTAGTAACTGTGACGAAACTAAGTAATATAAACATTTTCGTCATATGCCATAACTTTAAGAAGTCAAGAAGTTTTATGGGCGTTAAACTTTATGTTTTGTTTGACATAGTGGTAGCCATCTTGCAAGAAACTGCAAGAAGAGAACCACTCCTAAGACTTATTCGGATCAAAGACCAAATGCCTTTATTTGTATATATAAATATTGGTGCGTCCGTATGTTATCATGTAACTTCTGAGCAAATTTACTGATTGAAGTCATATTCACATAACATATTCACAGTTTAAGTAGTTTAGGGTCTTGACCCGGTAGGTCTCGCTGTGTCGAGTTATTGATCTGCATTCTGCATATATAATATAATTGGTGCGGCTATTAGTGATCGTGTAACTTTGATCGATTAATGTAATATTCAACAATATATTTATTTTGTCAACACGATGCTTGTACCTATACCAGGATCCTTTAGGTTTTTTTTTTTTATCCGAAGAGGGGGGAAATACATTCCGTACTTAGCTAGCACGTGCTGGCCGTCGTGCGGGACTCCCGATGCAATGACTTCAAAGCAAGAGTAAATCGTTGCATTGAAACCAGTATACCGTATACCCGCTAAAACCCTAACCTCTTTCTCCTACAACCATGGTCCCCTGCGGCACTCTTAGTCAATACTACTTCGCAAGGGTGGTTCATTGCAGATGTTTACTGCTCTTACATTGAAAGCCTCTAAAGCCTACTCCTCGAACGTATTGCGGAGTTCTTTGAGGATAGGCTCCGCGTAATCTGATACCAAGTTCCAGGCTTGGGGGCCCTTCAGCATGGCTTCTACTAATTGTTCTGGAACGATATTAGTCTCCAGAATCCTCTCCACTTCAGCACGTTGATCCTGGAACCGGGGGCAGGAGAAGAACACGTGTTCCGCGTCCTCTATCACGTCCGTACAGTGCGGGCAGTTTGGGGAGTTTGCCCTCCTGAACCTGTGCAGGTATGCTCGAAAGCATCCATGTCCAGTCAGGAGTTGAGTGATGTAAAACCCAACATCTCCATGCTGGCGGTTGACCCAACGACTGATGTTAGGTATCAATCGATATGTCCACCGGCCTTTAGTAGAGCTGTCCCACCTCTCCTGCCATTGCCCTAGACTCATGGCCCTTTCATCGCTGTTTCCTGTCGGCTGGTCTTTTTCTAACTTTCTGCGATAAAGCCGTCCCCTTTCTGCAGCCAGGATGTCGATTGGTAGGGTACAGGCAATCCCACTCACCGCCTCGTAAGACACAGTGCGGTAGGATGATGCCACTCGAATCGCTGAGAGCCGCTGGACTGATTTCATTTTCCGGCGGTACGATGGCAGCTCGAGCGATTTCTCCCATACCGGTGCCCCGTACAACAAAAGAGAAGTAGTTACTGTTGCCAGTAGCTGTCTTCTTATCTGTCTAGGGCCTCCGACATTCGGCATTATTCTAGATAATGCTCCCTGTACCCTAGCTGCTTTCTTGCTGGCCGCGATTATGTGCTCTTTGAAGTTGAGCCGTGCGTCCAGGAGCACCCCCAAATAGCTGATGAAGGGCTGCGACTGTATGTAGGAGTCGCCTATTTTGAGGGTGATGGTTTCCCTTGCCTTTCGACTGCTAACAAGAAGTGTTTCGGTCTTTTGTTCTGCTAAACTCAAGTCCGCTGCGAGCATCCAATGCTGAATTGTGGCTATAGCGAATGAGAAGGTTGTTTGTATCTCCTCTATGTGCTTGCGCACTATGATCAATGCCACATCATCGGCGAATGCCACTAGCCTGACGCCCTCAGGTACACCTCCTGTGATCTTATAGTCTACTTGCCCATTTTCAGTTTGGTACAACAAGATGCGGTCCTTGAAATAGGCTGAAACCATTCTGCGCAAGTACTGCGGAACTTCCATCCTGGCAAGAGCCTCCAAAATGCGGTCCCAGCGGGCCGAGTTAAAGGCGTTCTTGATATCCAGGGTGGCTATTAGACAGTACTTTTTTCCACCTCTTCTCCATCTCTTTCCCGAGATAGCCTCTCTGGCGATGTTGGTAACGAGTGTCACGGCATCGATGGTTGATCTCCCCTTTCTGAACCCGAATTGGTTGGTGGAAAGTTTCGGCTCAACGTAGGGCTCCAGCCTATCTGCTATTATCCTTTCAAGGAGTTTTCCCGCAGAGTCCAACATACAGAGGGGACGATATGATGACGGTTCGTCGGGAGGTTTCTTTCCCCCTTTAGGGAGGAGCACAAGCCTCTGCTTTTTCCACTTAGTCGGGAAAACCCCCTGCTTTAGGCAGGTCTCATACATGTGTAGAAACATGTCAGGCCTATTGGCTATGGCGCATTTTAGCGCGATGTTAGGTATGCCATCTGGACCGGGAGCCTTACCGTTTTGGAGCCGGTTGCACGCGCCCATCAGCTCACTCATAGTCACTGATGGTATATCTTCGTTCCTCACCTGCCACGAAGGATTAGCGGGTAGCTCAGGCTTTGCAGGAAACAAGTGAGTGACAATGCGGTGCAATGATTCGGGGCAGTTCGTTGATGTCACGGGAGGGGCCTTAATTTTATGCATCACGATTTTATACGGTTTTCCCCATGGATCTTGATTAACTTCGTCACACAACTCCTTCCAGTAGGATCTCTTGCTTGAGAGAATGGCTCTTCGTAGTTGTTGTCTTTTGATCTCATAGTCGAGCCTTAGTTCTTCTGTTGTGACCCTGTCGCGTCTCCGTGCTCGTTGATGCAGCCTTCGTGCTTTGAGACACTCTCGTCGGTGTTGTGAGATCGTGTCGTTCCACCAGTAAACTGGTGGGCGGCTGTTGTTCTGCCGTCTCCTTGGCATGGAAGCATCGCAGGACTTGACAACGCTTGTCATTACCTCTTTGGCAGTGGCTTCTGCGCTAGTTGCTATTGACAATGGTTCCTGCTCCATAACCAAGGCGAATGAATCAGCATCGAAAGCATTTTTGTTCCAACCGACTGGCTGTGACCTCGCACGACTGACACACAATCTTCGTTTGGGAGTGGTGTTGATTTCCCATATAATAGCTTGGTGGTCGCTATTAGTAAACTCCTCATCGACCCGCCATTCACAGCCCCCTTTAATTAGGTTGCTGCTAACGAAAGTCACATCAATAATGGAGCTGGCTGTGCCTTTGCGATATGTGCTTACGTCTCCTGTGTTGAGGAGTACCAGGTTGAGCGAAGACATGGTCTCAAGGAGAGCTTGTCCTCTCGCGCTCGTTTCCCGGCATCCCCAGTCAATTGCCCAGGCGTTGAAATCTCCTGCGATGGCGACCGATTCACGCTTCCGTACATCCTCCGCCAAGGTGTCCAAGAATAACTCGAACTCCTCGAGCTGTGCACTAGGAGGTGCATAGCAGCTATAGCAGTGAACCCCTCCCACTTTGGCTCTCACAAGCCATGGTTCGGGGGTATTTGGGAGTTGTTGGAACGGAAGTTTACCGCAAGCCCATATCGCTGCTCTGTCCGTTGTGTCATTTACCCAGGACAGGGTGTCGAAGTTTTTGTACTGCTCGCAGTTTATGGCTACGTCGCAATCCAATTCTCGCACCCGCTGTACCAGTAGGTCTTGGGCTGCTTCGCAATGGTTGAGGTTGAGTTGCAGTACTTTCATTTACGGGCTTGTGCTGCTCTCATCGCCTGTTGGTAGATCGGACATTTCCAACTACCCGCAACGTGCCGGCAGTCTGACCTACTATCTTTCTCTTTGCAGAGTAAGCACTTGGCAGGTTGTTGACAAGCCGAGGCATTGTGACCAGCGCCTCCGCATCTGTGACAACTGCTTCGGTCAGTCTTGCCTCTGCACGCCTGGGCGTTGTGCCCAAAGTGCCAGCATTTGAAGCACCGTCGAAGGCTGATCCTCTCGCGAACACGTACTGTGCCCCACGCAAGTTTCAGCTTTCCAAGTGCGATGGCTTTCTTGGCCTGGACCTCTGGGAGACAAACAACTGCCGTTTGTGTTGATCTATATGCCCGTCGAAGTGATTTCACTACCTCCTCAGTGATCTCTGCCAGGCCGTCGATATTATCTTTGAGCAGGTTTACTACGTCTTCCTTGGTACTGATCTCGTCCAAGTCTTTAATTTCAATCTCGATTTGTGGTATTCGAGATTGTACAGTGGCCCCGCTTGGGAGCTTATTCTTGATGGCGTTACAATAGCGCTCCATCTCCTGAGCGTCTGCCTTGGCGAATAACAAAAGTAGATCTCCCTTAGCTGTTCGTCGGATCTTATTGACTTTTTTGCCTATATCCTGCAAGGTGGGATCATTCTTGATACCTCGCAAGATATCTGCATGGGAGCTCTTCTCGCCTTTCTTTATAAGCAGCGTACAATGTGGCGCTGGTTTTTGCTTATTGGTCCTCGGGGCCTTTTTCCTCTTTACCACTTGCCAGTCAGTCGACTGGTTTGCAGGTTGGTTTTTGGTCTGCGGTTTAAACTTGGATTTTAATCCATTGTTTCTCTCCGCTTCTGAATTGACCACCCTACTTGTTGTTCCCTGGGTGGTTTGCCCGATGTTCTGGCGACCTTCCTTATCGGGCTTTAGCTTGCTAGCTAGCACCGGTTTAAGAGTTTTAAGTGGTGGTGCCTTACTTGATGAGGCTACTGAAGGCGAGACCTTCGGTGGCGAGGTCCTTGCTACAGAGTCTGCCGCTAGTGAGGCTACTTTTATTGAAGCCGCCTGCTTTGGGGCCGCCGGTGTTGATGCAGCCGGTTTTGAGTTAGCTGCTTTTGAGGCAGCCGCTTTTGGGACCTCCTTTTGCTGTCCACCTTGTGTCTGAGTGTTTGACACCTTTACTGGCGATGTCTGTGTTGTAGCAGGTTTCGCTACAGGAGGTGGCCGCGTCGTTGACGTCTGATATTTGTCATATTCTGACTTAATGGCGTGTGCCAGTTTCTTGATCTCATGATGTACATTGTGCCTAGGCCCAATGAACTTCAAGAGCTCATCGATCTTTGCTCCTAATTTGTTTGGAGCGCCACTCTCATTTGTTGCCCTTTGTTGGACGTCAACTCCACTATTCGCCTTTTGGAGGACTTGGCTGGATAGTGTCTTGCTGCCAGCTCTAGTTGTAATGGTCGATGTTGTACCATTACTAGTGTTCTTCTTCTTGTCACTATGTGACGGAACCAGTGATAATTCGCTCCCCCCAGAATCCGTGGAGCGTGCACCGGCCACCGAGGCTTTCACTCGATCGGAACCGGTGGCGGGATTATCCTCTGCAGAGGTACCCACCTGGGGTATTAAGTTCACCTTATCACCCATATCCATAATGGTTTATTTTCGGGGTCCCTTCCCCTATCTGATTTTGGTCCGCCCTAAGGAAATCCTCAGTACTTCCCATTGCTGGAGAGCGTTCCCCTATCCGCCACCTGGGGAGGCGCCCGGTAGTGGACCAACAACCACCCCGGGAGGATCCTTTAGGTTGTAATAGGGTAAATGTGGGATAGCTGCTTAACTTTTTGAAATGGGCTATTAACAAACAGAAAATAAGGTTTTAATAATTTAAAACTTTTGTGATGATTTGTGTACTTATTAATTAATAAAATAATTACGATAATTTAATACTATTTATATTATTTATTCCCGGTTACAAACAAAAATAAACAATCTTACAAATCAGGATAGTTGCCTAATGTGTGGGTTTGATGCCTCCGTGAGATACTGACTTATGGGTAATGAGTTTCCTAGGTACAATTACAATTAATTTAATGACATACATACCGCACGCTGAGAAGATTCGAGTCTTTTGAAAAAGTATCAACTCTTTTGTTGAATACTTTGTAGTCGCGAAAGGGCACAGTTGTTTGGATAGCCCATTCAACAGAATCAATCAGTGTGCATTTTTGTAAGGAATGACAAAGTTTTGCTCTTATGGAGTAGTTGCGATTTTATTGAGTTGTAAGTTCTTAATAAACAATTCCTTCATCGATACAAATCCAGGGTAGACTAGGATTGTAAATTTGATGTCATCAAGTAACGGTTGCGCTTTTAGCGAAGATGTTCATATCTGCAGATTGCATCTGGAATTACATGGTTGGGTAAAAACTACGATGAGTCTGTTAAACTAGATTTTGTGGTTAACTTTGACAAACACCTTGTATTTATCATTTTATAAATGTCACCTGTCAATAAAAAAAGTTAAAGTATATACTTAAAATTGTTTCGGAATCTACCTTAATATAAAATAGTTTGAACTATCCAAATTTGCTAAGCCTATGACTATATTTAAAAAAATATATTATTTTAAGTAGGAGATTAGCGTTACAGCTAAACTGATGAATTATTCAGGACTGAAAGTATTGTGTCACATAATTGGAGACTGAAAATATCAGATTGTTCAGAAATAAGCGAGTACCTTCTACACCACATTAATAGTTGCAATGATTGCGGCAGGCTTGTGCAAACCATTCCTCTACAGACGCTAGATCTAATTTGTCATATATCCTTAATACGAATGAATTCAATTTTACAGGCAAGCATCTGATGGCAAAGGATTCTCCATATCCATTTGGATTTTAACACCATGGTACCTAGGAAATACCGTTTTTCTAAATAGAGTGCTTGCAGCAACCAACATTTACCTGGGATTCTAATTTCTATTGTGGCTTACCTAAAACACTAAGCTGGAATTTGGTACCTTGATGTGAAAATGTATAGCTTACCCAACAGACTTTGTCATACCCAAATTTTAGCTTGTCTTCTGTTAGTGGGTTTAGCAAACGTTGTTTCGATATTCGATAAACATTAAACTGACTGATATTTTATACTGAGTGTAATATTTAAATCTTTACGTTTCGTCGTTGTTCAGATATACGACAAAAAAACATTATAAAAAATAACCAGAACCCAACTGAAGCATTATGTACGGGAACTAGTTGTGAATATAAACAGTTCACAAACCTACTCACACGGGTCCAAAAAATGCATGTTATAATTTCAAGAATCTCGGCATAAACATTGCCCTTCATAAAAGCTGGTCACTTTTTATCCATACTCCTTATATCATTTTCTTCTCTTTCCTTAATAACAGACCACAAATCAATATAATTACTGAAGGCCTCCCAATTTAAGGAGTAACAACTTAAGAACAATTACTCCATTACTCTCCATCATGAATCGTACCACTGAAATAGGGGTGAAAGTTGGACATACGAGATGGACCTGCCTATATGCTGTGTTCAGGATTTTCTTGTATGTGCCAACTGTCAATACTTTGTTCTAACTAATTTTCGGGGGGGGGGAAGGGGGGACAGTCCCACCAAATCTTGACGAAATTATTTTGGTACTCCGTCACAATATTCTGTTCTTGCCCCCCCCCCTTCCCAGGAGAAAATAATATTCTATTATATTTGCCACCCAATGAATATATGCATCTGGTTGTAAGGGTACGGGTCCTATTTAAGATCAGGGACATACACACGTACAGAAGACTTATATTATAAGTATATAAAGATGTCCATAATTTCACAAAGAATATTTTCATGCAGAATTATTTAAGGAACTCTAATAATTTTTAGATTTGAGGCTGAAACTGTGTATTTTCAATTTCGATTGCTAAACAAGCGAAGAAGACCTTAGAAAACTCTTGTGGTGGCCCCCAATCCATCAGTAAACTACTTTTGGTGCTGTTTGTGGTACTCCCCAAAACGTGATGCCCTAAGCAATTGCTTAATTTGCGTATGGGCTAATCCGGCACTGCTGACTTACATTTCTATAAATTCTGTAAAATACATTCGGTATAAAAGATGTTACAACTATTCCATTTACAATAGATTACTAAAAAATTTTAAATTTTGGTAATACCGTTTATAATATTGGATTCAGCCGTAGAATTTTTTAAAACTGATACGGTGCAACATTCAGAAGAGAATCACATCGGCATTAATTAAAACAATCAAGCAACACAGCGTGATGGTGTCAACTACTAACAAACGGCGATCAGTTGACGTGTCATCGCGTGATGTCAATCAAGCATGCCATGGACGTGACCGTTTATGCGTTTTGAGATTCGAATGCAGCACCATAATCGCCAGCTCGTCACTTTGCAGTCCTTAAAATGACAACGTGGTCGTAGTTTAACGATAGCTGATGTCAGCAAACGTTTGTCGTTAGGAAACCATCTTCAGAGACAGGGTTGTGGGTGTTATTTTTCATGAAATACGTCGTTTGTGACATCATTTAAATTTTTGAATTATATCTCTTTATATAACGGTTCATATGTTGATTTAGATAGGTAGTTTCTGAATTTGTTTCTTAACTTATTTATTAAAAACATTCAGAAATTTATTGCAAAAATGACATAGAAAGGCGTTATGAAACTAATTTTTTCAGTTTTTTACGAATTCATTCTAAAAAAATATACCATTTCATTTGAAATAACAAAGTTAGAGTTAACTTCCGTTATAACTGGAAGACAGTGAAAATATTTTAGTTAAAGAGAGCTTCCTCGAAAAATATCAAAATTTCAACTCTCTAACATTTTTAGTTTCCCTAAAACACTTAACCTCGTTTGAAGAACCATTATAATGGTTGAATGTTGGAGTCATGAGCTGCAAAAATAGAGAAATCCGGTTACTTAAGCTGTAGAGACGCTAGGGATGAAACAAGTAAGTACATACAAGTATACACTTGATTCTTTTCTTTTGATACTAATTACTTTTAGTGTCGCCTTGGTATTTTTTGACAGAGTACCGGTAACGTTCATGTTAAACGCATTCGTTTGGGTACTATTTCAGAGCATATATTTCAATTTCATTAGACGCCATCCATAAATTACGTCATATATTAAAGGAGGTCAATGTGTGATAAGGGGAATGACTCGTTTTTTGTACATTTTTGTTTCTTTTTAACTGACTTCCAAAAGGGAGGAGGTTATCATTTCGTCGGCATATTTTTTATTTTGAACTGCATTGTATTAAGGAATATTACGGAAAGGTACTAAATAATTTTCTATAATGTGAGATTTACGGTTTTCCAGAAAATCAGAAAAAAAAAACAATTTTTTACGGCACTTTAATGAATCTTCACTATTTTCTCTAAAACGGCTCAATCAAATTGAATATTTTAAAATATATACGACGAAGATATATTTTAGCTTGATTCCGTATATTTTTCTATAACGTAAAACATTCCGTTTTTCAGAAAATGGGAAAAATATGTGCAAAAAAGATAAACAAACAAACTTGTCAATGTCTACATTTCTAAATGTCTATCTTAAATGTCAAGACATGTCATAAAAGTGTTTGTAATGGTTTTCATTTTGATTCATTTGAAGTGAGTTTCTTATTGGAAACGAAGTTCTTTTAGGGAGTTACAGTAGAGTAAAATGGCAAAAAATATTCAAATTGTTATTCCGGTGACCTTTGTCGGTTTGGTAAACGGTTGTAGGTGTGTGTGCGTGCAAGTATCGCAATTTCAGAAGCAAGTAATCTGCATGGTTGAAATACAGGACGGAGCAAAATTACATTTATATAGGTGGCTTCAAAATATCTAATAATATTGGGTTGTACATAACCAGTTGCATATATAGGATGGTTGAAATATAAGGTGGAATAGAATTATAGTTATATAGGCGGTTTAAAAAAATGTTCGGATAATTGAACTATAGGACGGGATATAATTACAGTTATGCAAAAGAGGTCAAAAATGTTATACGTAGTTGCATATAGAGGGTGGTTGAAATATAAAGTGAAGTAGAGTTATAGTTATAGAGGGTACTTAAAAATACGATATAGTATGGAACATAAGTAGTTAGGTAGACAAAGAGGTTGAAATAAAGTTGGAGTATAATTATAGTTAAACACGGTGGATCATAAATTGGTATATGAGCAAAGACAATTAGGATATTTGTATTATATAATGGAGTATAATTATAGTTATAGTGATGGGTTCAAAAAATGTTAAAGGCAGTTGCATATACTGGGTGGTTGAAATAAAGCGTAGAGGAAAATTATACTTATGCAAGGAGGTTCAAAAATGTGAAAAATTCTGTTATATAGGGTAGGTAGGCCATGAACAGTTGCATATATGGAATACCTCAAATATGGGGCGATTAATATTGCAAACAGTCAACAGGCCGGTTGCAATATCATGTGGAGTTGACTTGTAGTTTTACAGGGTGGTTTAGAAAATGATGGACAAATAAATTATAATTGATGACCAATATACAGAGGCATGAACAGAGTGGTTGCAATGTACGAAGTGGTCCAAATAATAATAAAAAATATATGTGGAGAAAATAGAAAAAGAATACAAATTAGAGAGAGAGAGAGAACGAGAGAGGGAGAAATCGAAAGAAAGAGTTAAATAATAGAGGGCTGCGCTTATTAACGCGTTAAGAATACACTCGACTAATCAATAGAGTTGCATGAAATTCCGTTTAGAGTTAAAAAAGAATGTTCTTGACAGGGTTTTTACGCACATTTTTTTATAATAAATTATAAATTTTAATATATTGAGGTATATTCAGAGGTGGTTCTGAACCATAATTTTTCAGCAAATCGGAAAACTAAAGGCAGAAGTCCTTAAATGTCAAAATATCACTTAAATATCTTTCCAAATTTAAAAGAAAATAGAGATTGATTACGCACGGTTTTTAAACTTTTTTCATTTTGATTCGGTGGTTTTTTAAATATAAACTATTAAACAACTTATTTTAAAAAGAATCAACTTTTGAGTGGCTGTATGTCAAAAACAAGAAAGACACTTTCATAGTTTTTATGCCAACAGATCTACTAGTACAGAACTATCAAATGGCAAATTTCAAAAAGAGCCAAACGTCATTTTCTATATGAATAGTTCGGGATCCTTTCGACATATCGTACTGTTTGTATAAATAAATTTTCACAAGTTTAGCGCTCTAGGATGATCTGTCAGGGCTCTGATTGGTGGTAACAAAGCTTTAGTTCAGAAGTCAAAATCTACTTTTCTTCGTTTTTTCACCAAGATCTTAACAGTGAAATCTTGAATTTTAGAAAAAAAATTCAATCTAATATTGTAAAAGCATAAACTCCAAGAAATGAAAAACGATATGTCTACATCGCTATAGTTACACCTAACTTTCCTAAAAAAAACAAAAAAATAATAATAATAACTTCTACTTGTTTTAGATTTGTTAAACTTTAACTCCCTGTCTGCCATCATTATAATTGCAAACATATCTTTATTAGTTCAAAAATTAAAGATAAATGGCTTGAAGCTATTTAAGAAAAAGTCCTTCGGTATGTTCCTGTGTAATTTTAGAATTTTCTCTATTTGTAAAGTGAAAACTTAATTCCTCGGTTGTTAAATCGCTGACTTGCATTGCAAGTACGAAAGGAATTCTGAGATTCATTTCATTCCAAATTCTGCAGTTATTCCATAACTCATTATGCCCGTCTTCTAGCTTTATCAAACCTATTACATAAAAAGATGTACAGACCTACTGATGGGCATATATTCTATCTTCTACGAAGGCAATAAGCACGCGGACGGCTCTAACTAATGTCCGGGTAGATGTCGCAATAATTTTCTAAACAGTAATCGCAGGGGCGTATCCGTCTTGGAGAAACTGGCTTATACTTTGTCTTGGAACCAATCATCTTGATTGTCGTAGTGCGTATATTCGTCCACTTAAATACTCAATTGATATAAAAAAATACAAACTGCATGCTTAATTAATCAATTAATACATTTACAAATTATTGTCCTCAAATAGAACATGTATTACCACTAATTATCACCGTTTAAACAAGTTTTTAAATATGATCAGAAAATTTTGATATGTTCCAATTTCAGAAGGAATATAATAATCGTTTCTGAGATCTGGCAAAACTGATATTTTTAAAATAATAATTTACCAGGGTTCAGTTAGGATTACTTCGTTTATTATTGTAAAAAATAAACTAAGGCCCATTGCAATATCAAAAAGTCCCTGCTGTTCTATGAAACATATCAATAATGTTAGTAATTGAAGAATCAAATTCAAAGATGTTCAAGATATGAATTTTCTTTAGTAATTTCCTCGTCGAAATCGAAAATTGAATTATATCTCAATCTGACCTGAATTTCTAGATTGTAAAAGCATCCGCAAGAAGTAAGGAACTTTTGTTAATGGACGGGAATGATTGTGATAAGAAGAAATCAAGATTGTTGTTACTCAAATAAGAATTTTGGAGCAACTGCTTAAATTTTGGTAGTTACTTTGAAGGTTTTCAAAATGATGTCTGAAAGAAGTTGTTACTCAACCATTGAGTTACAAATGAAACAAAATGTTTGATGTCATGTAATATTGTCCAACATTTTAATTTCAGATATACATTTGTGATTTTTCATATGTTTTTTTATTGCAATTGACAACGGGTTCTGATCTAGACCCAACAACGTTTGAAATCTGCTGAAATATTAAGAATTTTCAACCAGTGTGGTATTGCATACGCGAGATGTAAGACAGACATCTAGGATTTTCGAGAGAAACAGTACACAGAGGTTCCGCATCTGGAGCCGTTCCGTGTAATTGCTGTTCTCCCTTAACTCCTAGGACAGAATGTCACGATAAAATTTTCAGGTTACTTCACCTCTCAGAGATATTGAATACTCTTTTCGAGGTGTCATTTCTTTGTAAGCAAGACAATATATATTGTTTCTGGTTAGGGTCCCACAATTGAATGTCCTCTCGAACACTTCTTAATGTATTGGATACATTTCGTTAACTTTGAAGACGCGAGATGTAAGACTGACATCTACGATTTTCGAGAGAAACAGCACACAGAGGTTCCGAATCTGGAACCGTTCCGTGTAATTGCTGTTCTCCCTTAACTCCTAGGACAAAATTTCACGATAAAATTTTCAGGTTACTTGATCTGTCAGAGATATTGAATACTCTCTTCGAATGACACCTCGAAGAGAGTATTCAATATCTTTTTAAAACTGTTAAAAATAATTTGAATTTGATTATGAAAAAAAATTAAATATAAGCTGGATCATTCTCGAAATATCTGAAACCTTGTTCTTTATTGCGACGCTCATGGACGCTGTAGGAGAGCGACGACGGCGGTCACCGACAAGGCTGATTGCGTCGTCGGTTGTGAGTGAGTGCAAGCAACAACGCCGAAAGTCATTTCGGACCAGGTCTAGATAAGGGTAATGAATGAGGGAAGCTGGACTCTATAAGGAGGAAGACTCATACCGACCAGAGGAGGAAGTTAAAGCCACCGGGTAGCTGGGCATAATTTCCGGTCAGCAAGCCTATTTATAGAAAATGTCACTGACGGTACGCGTCGACCAATTCCAGATGACCAATGAGCCCGCCGTGTCCGGTTTATGGGGTTTAAAATGAAAAGGGGCTGCATTCGCGAACTTGAGATCTAAGCAACTCTTGAAATTGTAATTGTGTACACTTTTCACATGGGTGTTAATTGTGTACTCTATATTTAGGAACTCTCACTCGTATATTCACAAATTTCATTTTGCTATTTACTGGAACTTAAGTACTAAATTAAAGTCTCACTGTAAAGTATTGAAAACATTTTATCAACAGGACTGCTACTTGATTTTGTTACATGTCCACATAATCTGAGTAAATATAAATTGTGAAAACTACGGGAGGTGCGTCTAGCATATAGTGTGTGTGAAATACAAAATTGGAATGTAGCTCGTATTGCCTGTGGAAGAAATTGAAGAAAAAGGAAAAATCAAATCGAAGTAGAAATTTAAACCTTTTATGTATAATTGCATAGAAAGTTAGCCTAAGTTAAATACAAACAAAATGTAAATTATTACGTTGTTTTGTTTAAGATGCGCAATGCAATTATAGTTTTTGTATTATTCTACTCGATCTCTGAGACTTTCTCAGATGTTCTGAAGAAATCTTTAAAATCAATTCTTGCGGTGTACAAATATCAGTATTGTACTAATATGTTATATACTTTTAACGTAAAGTGAATATCGAAATCTCGGAGTTTCAAGGATGATGAAAAGTTTCAATTATGCAAACAACTTCTTTTTTCAACTAAATCAATTATATTTTTTATGTAATTTAATGCGCCGAATCCAAATCTCAAGTCGGTTTGGCTCGTACACCCGCTAACTTGAAGTATTGCAAACCTAACAAAAGTAAAAAATATTCGGATTCAGCACATCGAAATACATAAGAAACATATTTATTTGATTTAGTTCGAGAAAAAAAAATCGTTTGCATAAGTGCCGTTTTTTAGGATTTTTTGCCATTTTAGTGTTTTTTTTGCAATTTACTCAATTTCTGAGGGATTCTATGCATAGAACACTTTTTATATTTTGCTGTGCGGGTATAGTAATTGTAAAATCTCGAAAAAAAAAGTATGATAACTTCTCAATAGTTTTTGTTAACCTCGAACCCTACAACAGAAGTCATACAATTTTTCAAAATTTTGCAATCAATTGACCGGAAGACAATATTTTGTTTCAAAAAACCTATAAAAGCAGTTATTGTACTATTTTTTCGAGATTTGGCAGTACATTGAACGCAATACAATATTCTGTTTCTATCGAAAACCTTCCTTCATCAGTTGCGCTTCCTCAACTGTCTGAAATGTGGATTACTTATTCATGTATTTCCTACATAATCTCATTTAAATTCTACTTCCGTATATTTAGGGCTCTTGTTATGTACCTACATCTTTTAAAGTTCAATTTATGTTAAAACCTTTGAGGTAGCTGCTTCTCAATTGTTTCACCTCTTTATCGAATTCACAATTTATCGCCTGATTGTGATAGAAAGCATTATTTCGAATATGCAGGTTATAGCTAAAATATTTTTAACGGCCACTTCCGGTTTTGCCAAATGAATACCTTTAAAACTCAAAAATTGAAGGTAAGTGATATATGTCTGCGACGAACAGTTTCTGAGATAATTTAGATTATAGGATAAACATTTACAATGCTACCTAAAATATAAATAGTCATAACTTCCAAACAATTTTTGAATTTTTGTCTGCTGTAGCATAGACTTAAGGCTCATAATATATCTAAGTTTCAAAAATTTTAAACACGAACAACTTAATTTTTTTGCATGGCACTTACCATACATTTTTACTAATAATTCCTCATTTTGCCCTTTCTATCCATATCAACGTTTGCTATTGCTAAATAAGAGATGTTTGGATTTTAACTTAAACAGCTTATTTCTTCAAATTTACCTTAAAACTAGTATGCCATGACAACAGTTCCTGAAACAATTTCAGTAGAGATTACAATTATACTACAATATGTAATTACAGATACTAACACATACCAATACTTGAGTTTCTATTTACAACATTTTTTGAACATAAAAACAACTGAATGTTTAACGCGACATCCAGTCAGTGGCAGGAAGAACAAGTAATGAAGGTTCTCGACTAGAAACAATGTATTGTCGTGCGTTTAATGTATTGCATAATCTCGAAAAATAGTATCTCATTAAATCCTTACAAGGCAGAGCAAAATTAGTTCCATCAACAAAAAAAATTCAGCGAGAGATACGTTTCTTTGAAGAAGTTCTAGAACAACATGAATATAAAAAAAAATCTAAGTCTAACTGTGAAAATTAAACACGTTGGAGATAAATACAAAGTAAAAACTATTTCTAATACAAGCAAAACATTAAGACCAAATTTGAAAAACCAACACCGATACAAAGTACCAAGAAGACATATGGACATACCAAAAACAGCAAACTATGTGCTAACTGATAATAGTACACACTAAATGGACTGGGATAAGACAAAAATATCACATTACAGTAAAATTAAAGAAGGTTTCTTAGGTTGTTAAATAAAAAACAAATTGGACCACCTTCTATAGACATTGTTCTATCATGACAACAAATTCTGTCGAATGAACATCGAAAATGAAACTTCAAACACACACACCCTTTGCGCGAGCCTAGGATCTGGATTTATCCTTCACAAAATTAATGAGGACGCTTCTGTCTGTCTGTCTTCTTGTTGTGATAGCTTGGCTTTGGTTTGTTTTCGTTGCTTTACCTTATAGATAGTACAGCAACTGTCTTATTTGTGGTTCGTGATTCATTTTTTGCTATTGCACCCTTCTGTGGGCGTTCACGTTGTCACCCTTTTTTTTGCGGATGTGTGGTCTTCTGTCTTCTCTTTGCTTGGTATGATAAGTTTCCCTCCTGGTCCCCTTGTGATCTCCTGAAAAGCAGAATATTATGAACTTCATTTTATACTCACCTATCCTCTACCTCTGGGTTTCTTCGTCATCTTCTCCTTCGCAAAGGCATAACTGGTTCCTAGTCCGTTTGTATCTGTCAATAACTCTGGGGTCATAATCGATTAGCTGTCGTAGGTGAAGGTTTGGGTGCTGTCCAATTTGGCATAAGTCTCTCTGGCCATCCTCTTCATTTCCGCAAGCATTGGTTGGTGTCATAAATAGTTGAAAATCACCGTTTTACGAACGAACAAGGGTGCGTCGATTGCGAGGCATAGGTTTTCCTGCCTTTCGATGGCCTGCCTGTTGCTCTTGGTGGTATGTCGCCATACTATTGAAGTGTACATTTGTAAGATGACTGTCTTGATGAGAGTCAGCTTGTGTACGAGTCCCAGCTTGCTTCCTCTTTCTATTACCACTTCAAACACAATTAGTCAGACAGTTAACAACTGCAAAAAGTCAGTAGAACTAATACGGGTTCAAAAAGATCGCAAAAATCACTGTTCGACAACGATTCCTGAAAGGGAAATCACATCACGTAGATACTAGAATATAATATACATTGAGCTGCTTGCTCAGAGTTAATCCTGCGATAGAGTTTCCTATACAGGCAGTTATTCATTTAAGTAAATTACTGTACCTCAGATGTATATTAGAAAGAAATGTCCAAAGGTGCTTGATCAAACAGCTCACAAAAAATAGGGAAATCGTAAAATCACTACAAAGTCGCTCGTTATTTCATACAGAGCTATAAATATGAGTAACTACAAAACAATTGTATATATGTTCGTCGTGCGTTTTTAGACGTAACAATTCATGAAAGATTATTAAATAGTTCATATGCGATCGTTAATTTTAATATAACGAACACAAAGAAAAATGATGGAAATGAAATTAAAAACGACACTAATTGCCGGAATAAGTGAAATAAATCAGGAAGATTGCAATTATGTCATTTGTTTCGGATGTCAGTCAAGTTGACTGAGATTTTTGGGGGAATAATTGCGAGAGAATGATTCTCATAGGAAAGCTAATAAAGTTAGAAAGAACAACGGTACCTTAGTTTCTAAAATAACTTAAAAGCATTGTCATTTATTACTTGAATAAATTTGAATGAACAGTTTTTATTAGAAGTTAATTTATTTCAACAATTAAGTTTGTACTTATAGTTCTTTTAGGAATAACGTCAAAATTTGGTAGAAAAGTCTATATATTTACAACTTCTAAATGTTTAAGAGTCTAAATCAGATCCCGTTTTCAATGGCAATTAAGACAAAAAATAAGAAAAAGTAAATAAAAATCGTAATGCAAATAACAATGTATAATTTGAAATTAAACTGTTTGACAATATGAACTTCTATTTGAAATATACAGGGTGACACTAACAATTTCGAATAATCATATAAAACTAATAAAGGTAAAATGTCAAGAGTTTGAAATAATTGTCTTTAGAATTTAGTGTGGAGCTCTTGGGTGTGACCTTGTTGTAAGATTCGCCTAAAATGCGATCCAAGAATTATGATGCAAAGATCCCATTAGGGAAAACTCCACGGAAACCTGAAATATACACAGCGTTATTCAAACAGAGATGACCATTACTAGTTTGACTAAGTGTTGCAGTACAATGGCTTTGATTTAATAACAATTAAGCCGACTCTTCAAGCTTTCGTTTTAACTTTTTGGTAAAATATGGTGGACGTTTGAATTTGTATTTTATAACCAAGGTTTCAGGTATGTTCAAAAATGTTTCAGTTTTCGAAGGTCGCTGTTTTTTGTAATTTTTGTGTTAATTTATTCGTACATTTAGAGAATTAGAGGTTTCTTCAATATACACTTTATTACTTTTGATGAGGTGTTGCGTAAACAACACAACACTTTAGAAAAAAAAGTTGTATTTCAATAAATCTAAACGTTTCAAAGTATTAATCTTTCTATGGCATTAAAATCTTAATCTTAATACTACATACATTTGAAATTGAATCCCCGATTGTTCTGACAATTTGAGTGAATCTTTTTTCTCAAGTGTGGGGTTATTTTCCCAAATAGTCTACAAAATAAAACAAAAAGATGTGTTATGTAATTTTGTTCTTGATATAATTGAATTTCGTGTATATTTTATATTTAATGTAGTTTTAATATTAAATCTGTCCTACAGTATTGTTAATCTATCTGAAAGACCCTATATGCAGGTATGGTTGTTGTTGTAATTGTTCAGTATTGCCTGAATTAGCTTGGTTTTGATTGTTAGTGACTGGTTTGTATTCAAATCTTTATTAATGGAATCGCATAAAGTGTATTTTTATAGATTTTTTTTACAATTTATTGATATTAGTCAGTTGGTTTATGCATATTTGGATAATTAGATTTAACGCTCAGATGCGTGTTAGGAGCGTGATTCCATATATATCTTCAAGAGTGTGTTCCCAAATATATCTTCTACAAAACTAGAGATTCCTTCTATATTAAAAAAATTGTTTAAGAAAACAGAAACCCACGGTAGAAGTCATCGTTTGGTCGAAAATATGTTGTTTTTATACAAAATGTCAGAAGTTCCATTATTGTATCAATGGATAAATGTGTACGTTGATTTAGATCATGAAATTCTGTACATTACTTTTTGTTTCATTAAAAAAAATTTAGTATTACCCTGTATATATCAAATAATAGTAAATTCTCTTAAACAATATAAGTACACCTTTGGAAATACGAGAGGGTACAGATCCATGATCAACAATATACTAAACAATAGAGAAATGCACTCTTCGAAAACTATAGAAGTACGAGCATTAACCTCTGCAAAGATAGGAGTTATCATAAATTAATAATGGGGGTAATACGAGTAATAATATCAATTTATAACAAAAAGAAACAACCAGAATACATTACAAAAATATGGATTGAATATCTACAAGATAGATCAAGCAAATAATTGCGTGACAAAAGACTAACTAACTAACTATTTATTATGTATTTCCACATTCTACCAAGAAAAAGTCAAACTAAGAGCAGTTACGAAAATAATTAACTTGAACATAGGCATTACTCAAATTATTGGAAGGGGTAAGACATTTGAATTTCCAGCTACCACTTTAGTTCAATGTTTCAATGAACGTGGGGCTCGGAAGTTGCAATGTTGTCAATTTTCTGTTAACATTCGAACAGTATTTTATTATATGTATCTTTGGTTATTTTAGCATAGATATATATAGCATAAAGGACGCTAACCGGCAAACCAAGAACGATTTTCCTGGGTTGGTGAAGTATCCTAATATATCAAGAAAGCTGCCATTATAAACTTTAATGATGTTATTCAACTTTTTAAACTAATATAAACAAATCTGGTTAAAATTTTGTGTGTTCCTGTAATTTCTTATTAATAGAAATATACTTTGCTAATAATGCTTCTGGTTTCAGATCCAAGTTCTTCGATTAGTTACCAAAAATGTAATTCTATTTAAAGATAAGACCCGAAAAGCAAAGTCGAGTTTCATTTATTGCAAATACTTGTGCACCGCTTCAGTCGTAAGTAACTGAAAAAAGGAAAAAGTAGAATAAAAACGAAAATTCTCTCTGCGAACGAAGTAAACACATAAATTCTACTTGGTGTGAATTAGATGTTATCCTGCAAGTTGTGCAGGAAGCATTGGCAGTGCTAAATCAGGCCTGGGATTAGCTGTTTGACACTTATGAGGCCAAAACTCGAGTATCAGTGAGGAAATGATTCTTAGGTTTTGTGTTTTTCTTTAGTTGGTATTAGAATTATTGTGAAATACGCTAACCTAGTGGGAATAAAAATGGATAGTTTGTTATAAGTTGAACAGTCTTGTTTGTTTCAGTTTGCAGCTGAATCACTGAAAACTAGCACGCCAGTAGATATTGAATATTTGTAACTAACGTACTTTAAACTTTTCTGTTATTACCTTCTATATTGTTTACAATACACTTGTTTTGTTTGCAGTTAGTTATTTCTAATGAAATCACCAAAGGCATGAAAATATTAAACAAAGATTAACAATCATTTGTAACATATGCTTTAGCTTTATTTATTAATTGCTATAAAGCAATTAATGATACAAAATCGACCAATTTCTGTCTCTGATCTCAAATAATAAGAACAAAAAATCTAAATTAATTTACAGGAGAATTAATAACTTATCATGTTTAGGCTAGTACAATTTTAATTTAATGGGATTTTGTACAATTTTATACTAAAATTTAATTTCAATAAAAAGTAATTGTTTCTTATAACTAAATTTTAGTTTTTAAACAAGATAAACGTATTTGAAAAAAAATATATATGAAAACTGTATTTGCAAAACTGCTTGATTTTTGTGAATTTTTTGAGTGGAGATGGACACAGTGCCGGCCAGAAGTTCGCCTATGTAAGGAAATTCGTCGGTCTTCAATGTTCAAATACGCATTTGGAAAGAGTAGGTAACGTCGAATAGTAAAAATTTCTAAAGTTGGCTTGCGTACTCTAAATTTGTAGATAAAATATATTGTATTTGTTACGATTTGTTTAACAGAAACCTAGTCTTGTGTGGGAAAAGAAGGATCTGACGAACTATGAATGCGCCTCACGAAATAGTTTGTAATGGTCAGTTTGTGGTTTTCTTTATTCTCTAGAACATTGCCTACAATACTAAATACGGTTAAATGTTGTGGCAAACGGGAAGACTGAACTGTTAACTGTTTTAGGTTAGAGTGATAAAAGACAAAAATGAATCGATAAAAATTTCGAATCTTATGCCAGTTGTGGTCGATTGCACCAATTATCCTTAAAGTTCAAAATTTGCTTATTTTGAAGTTTTCATTGCACCACTCTTTAAGCTTATTTAAATGTGCCGTAAGCTCACCGTAATTTAAACCAGACCCATGGTTAAATGCCCAGGAGTGTAGTAATAAGCCAGAAAACAATATGTTAAAGGTGATTGACAATTCACAGTCCCGATCGTTGTGTATATCAAAAAAGCTAACCGTATTTCTTTGTTGAATAATTTGGATTGATATATTATTTGAAGTAGTTTTAACCACGCATATAATTAAAAAATTAAAATGAATATTCAGATAGTGTATGAGGATTACGAAGAAGAGGATGAAACCTTAGATTTTATATATAATGGCTTACCCCGGAAAATATAAGACAGAAATAATCACTTCTATAATTTAGAGGCTGTTTCTTTTAGAATATAATTTCGTTTTTCAAAACAGTTCTGCAAATTTTGGAATAGATACGTCATATATTAGAATTTATTTTTGCTGGGGTATTTAATTGCGAATTTAGTCGAGATCACTTGATTTACAATTTTTTGTAGCAATAATGCCATTTCACCAGAAATTTAGCTACTTACACGCTTACGATTCTATGCTACAGGACATCTCCAGACAGTACTTGATTTTAGGGGAATGCATGTGTCAACAGTTTGCCGATAGTCGACAGGGTGACAGAAAGCCTGGCTAGTAATAAAAAATGTGTATATTGAAATACGTGTTCATAACCAAGTACAACAAAAATTTTATGATGTAGCAACAGTTATTTGAGTTATTGATTGCACACATGTCAAAATCATCTGTCCAGGAGGTCAAGATGCGAGGTGTTTAGAAATCGAAAAGGGTACTTTTCAATTTATGTTCAAGCTGTTTGTGACACAGATACGAGAATACTCAATGGTATGGTACGTTGGCCAGGCTCAGTTCATCACTCTTCTATTTACAGAGCCTTTGAACAGCAAAACTATCCAAATTGTCTTCTTATAGGTAAATTTAGTATAGAATGTTTTAAATTGATTTCGTTCTTTGACATTTTTGGGAGATAGTGGTTGTCCAAATAAAATCTATTTATTTACACCATTATTATGCCCACAAGAAGGCCTGAACAACGATACAATGAGACTCCTATAAGACCCAGAAATGTCTTTAAGCGCTCTTTTGGAGTCATAAAAAGACGATTCCCCATTTTAGCATATAGATGTAGACTAAAACTCCACAGAGTACCACTAATTGGGGCAACTTTTGTTCTACAAAATGTTTGCATAGCTGATGGTGATTCAAATCCACCCCCAATTCTTGAAAATTTGAATATTCATGCATTAACTCAATTGATTAAAAATGTTCCTCGAAGTTTCCTTCTGCTATCGTCATCAGGTGAATGATTCACCTGATTCACCTGATGACGATAGCAGATACACAGCTATTGAAACGTTGTGAGATCAACCACTTGAAGACGATGGAAGTCCAAGGAAACTTCGAGGAACGAGTTATATTGTCTACCAACTTCAGACTAATATTGATTAACAATGGTCAGATAATGTTATTCAATATGACATTAATTGACAATTGAAGCCAATTTTCATTAATGGATATTTTACAAATTTGTTAAATTCTATATATAGTATTTAATAAAATTATAGTGTACATAATTTTAAATAAAAAACCCAATCTCAACACAAATGAAGAAAGTTAACAAAATTATTTTTCAAGATGAAATAAAAAAAGTCACATATAACTAGAAAAAATTATAACAAAACCTTTATACTTTTTTATTTTCTCAATTGGTACCTTTTCTAATTTTGTTTCTGCAGCTCATGCATTTCTACTTTCCATTTAAATTTTAGATTATGAGCGTTTTGCTCCATATTTCTTGTTTTCATTTTATGTTGTAGTTCCAACTTCACTAACTCAAATTGCCTTTGGGTCAATTCTTTTTTATGGCTGTCAAATCTTCATATTTGGAGCTGGGAGATGGTTGCCGCTTTCTATTTTTCCAGTATGAAGTATTGTTTGCTTCTTTTAGAAGCTCCTGTATTATTGGTTCAGTTTTTGAAAACTTTTGCTCAGTTGGTGTAGATACAAAAGCAGTCCTTCTCTGTCTACAATCAATATATTTAGTATCTTCCATATTTTTTATTCATTCATTGAATATCATTTTTAAAAATATTTTACCCCTGTGAGAACAGAAATTATTTTCTGATTTGTGTTGCTATTATCATCATAATCATTTTACAAACCAAAGACAATATTTCTATTCATTATTGATAAAGTTAAATCAAATGTTGGATACTCACATGTTGGTTCAGGTGGGTTACCACCAGTTCCACTAAAAAAGTGAAGTGTTGCAGTAGCCTTTTTTCTCATGATTTTTTTTGGTTCCCATAAAATTTCTTTAAATGAACCTTATTTCTCCATACCCCACCAGCCGTATCCTGTAATTCGTTATGATCGAAACGATACGGAACGTAATAAGTTTGTTCGTAGGGACCAGAGTTGCCAATAATTCTAACAGTTAAAAACACTCTATGCCAATCGGGTGTTGGCACAGCCAACTGCCGAGATTGCTGATTCGCTGAAAAGTTTTCAAATTGTTGGCAACTAGTCGCTTCGAACGAACCATATGTCATTATTGCGCAAAGAGCGAGCCGGATTCACAAAACACTCAATAATTTAGCGTCCTATCGTTATTTCATAACGATAACGACTTACAGAATACGGCTGCAGAGAGGCTTTGACTATTGAATTCAAGTTCAATTTGACTCCAAACCTCCTTTTGTATTTCCAAGACACTACATCTGTTCTTTTATTTTCTATGACATCCTTCCGGTTATTTATTAAACTCAGAATTAACAATTTCTCTTCACTAGAAAAATTAGCCGATCTGTTTATTTTCATTTTGTTCATTTGTTTTCAAAGAAGAGCGATTTTGTTATATAGGTTTACTTTTCAAAAAGACAATTTTCGAATTTCAAATGACAGTTTTAACAGAAACGTCAAAAATCAATCTCTAAGCAAGACACAGCGCAAAGGCACGAAAGTTTAAGGGAAGTTTAACCTTAAGTGTAGCTTAGATAAGCCAATCTCATGAGCCTACTTGGTGCAAACAAGGGTTAGTCGTGTTTTACCTTTAGAACACCTTGGTGTTGATTTTGTTCTCTTATTAATTTCGTAATCATTGTTGACGAGATCCTTGATTTTTGTGACTTCTTATTGAGGTTCTCTACTCATTTCTTTTCTATAACAGATAAGTATCAAGGCTACAAATTTTGTTCAACTATGCTTAAAATACCAAAATATTTGTTACATTAAATATACTCACACTAAGAAATCGCAACACTAAGAAGGAGATGTAAGGAGTAAACTTTGGTGAATGTAAGCTTCTTTTATCAATTGATAGTATGGTCGTTTTTTGCAATTTTTTTTTAATATATCAAAAAAACACACTGCTTCATGGGATCTAAAATCGATGTTTACTAATCTTCAAATGCCTATAGTACGTGTATGCCGAATGTATCGCCAGCGAAGTGAATTTAAAAGAGGTCGAATTATTGGTTTACGGGAGGCGGGTTTTTCATTTAGAGAAAACGTTTACCGCACGAACAGAAATCCAACTATTGTTATGAGATGTTTGTCAAGCGTGATTTGATAATACTCAAAATCGGAGAAGAATAACACATCGAAGGGGCACAAATGGCTTTTAGAGACTGATTTTCGACAACTCGAAATTTGACTGATGAATGGTTAGGAGAAGAAGGTCATCTTGTAAGTGTCCGAACAGTTTACCACCGTATAAGGTCTTTTGAACTGCAGCATTATCGACCTCATTTTGTGCTACCTCTGACGGCAGAGAACCACAACATTGGAATGGCATCAGGTCGTATTCTTTGATGAATCTCGATTCTACTTGGGTGGACATGATGGCAGAAGAAAGGTTAGACGACATCGAGGAGAAAGACGTCAAGCTCAATTTAATGTTGAGCGACTTGTACACCGAGCAGTAAGCGTTATGGTATGGGGTGCTATTGCACATGGAGGTAAGTCACCGTTACTCTTTGAGGCAACATGACAGCACAACGTAGGTAGTGGAGCAGTATGTGTTTCCTTACCTTAATCGCCTCATGGATCCCATATTTCAACAACATAATGCTCGGCCTCATGTTGCTCGAGTTAGTCTAAACTGTTTCGAAGAGACCCATGTGAAGCTGCTGCTATGGTCGCCCAGATTCCCAGATCTTTCGCTTATACAACATGTTTGGGATATGGTAAGAATGCTCGGAAATTTACCCCAGCCCCAAGAACTTTGACGGTTCTAAAACATGAAATACAGATAGCTTGGAATTAATTAGAGCTTAGGGTATTTTATTAATTATGTTTGGGGGGGGGGTAATTATTTCAAATTCTTTGAAAAACTAGGTAGGTAGTTTTCTGATTGGTGATGATCAATGAGCAGGCTACTTTTATTGATCCTTAAAAATAATTTATTTTTATGTTATTGCTCTCAGATATTCTTTCGTACGGAAAATTAATTTTGTTTGATTTATTTCACAAAAACGGTCTCAATGTTTCTCGTTATAGAGGTTTTTCATTTACTATTTTTATTATCATTCAGAAAATAAACTCTCACAATATTGTTATCTTTATTCGTATTATGCCACCCAATTATGCCGATAAAAAACAATGTCATTTCCCATTTAACCTTCAACACGGGGAACTTTCTCCTCCAGAATCACCTATTCATCTCGTTATATCATCGTGTTACTCACATTTTTTTAGATGAATAATTTGCAATAACATGAAATAATAATAACGGTGGAGATGATAGACTTGAAAACTACCCTAAAATGGCCCTTTTGTCACTCGTTTCGAGATGAGAACTAACTGCTTATCGTCTTCGTGAAGACCGAGGCAGGCGGAATATTCTAATCTCGCGACACCCTCGCTGTTAAAAAAAAGCGAAAGTAAAAAATCATTTGCGTCGGCTTTTATCCTCATATTATTATAGTTCAGTTCCGTTAGAAGAGATCTTTTTTTGTCACTCGTTTTTACTGGAATTCAATAAATCATTTTGGAAAATATTTCTTCTGAGTGTAGTTAATGCGGTATGTAAAAATAAGAATTGAAGTTTTTTCTATATGTAAATATGTACTTATATATTCTATTTTAATCGATATATTTGTAGACTAGCATGCAAATTATGGCATTTAACATCAAGAATAAAAGTGCAAAAATTTTCCAAACTATACGTGTTCAATGACAATCTCACAAGTAACTAAGATGTAATTTTTGATTTTCATCTAAAATGGAATTAGCATATTGACTGAGTAAACAAAAAAACTTTATAAAATGTTAAATTCTTCCAACTAAAACCATTCTTTATTAAAAAAAAATCAAAAGAATTTATATTGTCCATACTTAATTATGACATTATAAAGGATGAGCCAAAAGTATGGAATCCTTTGAATAACTCTTCAGGAATAAATGCATTTTTTTAAACGAGAACCCCCATTTTTTATTCCGGTTTTGGTAAGAGCGGAAAATTTTACGTTCAGAATGACATTCACTAGCATGTCGTTCATGACCTTGACCCGCTACCAGGTCAAATGCTTTTTTATCAAACGAGAACTCCTATTTTCACTAAAATTGGTGTAAGGGGGTTTTCGAGGTCGGTGATTTCAGATTTTCAATCAAGGTAATTTTCGTAAGTAAAATTTTCCGCTATTTCCCAATCTGATTTGCAAGACAAGGGATTTCTATTTAAAAAAATGCTTATTTTGAGATGACATTGAAAGTCAAGGTCGTGTTGAAAGTTATATTTGGACTTTGAATTTTGGTGAAAATCTATTGATTTTTCAAATTTGCGACCGCCATCTTGGATCGGCCATTTCGAGTTTTGTAAATCTGACCTCAGATTCGTAAACAGCGACGTCAAAACCACTCAATACCGATTTTGGTGAAAATATGAGTTCTCGTTTAATAAAAAGACCTTTGACCTTGGTAGCGGTCAAGGTCATGAACGAGGTCATTATGAAAGTAAAATCATCCGTTCTTTCTGAAAACGGAATAAAAAATGAGATGTGACCTTCAAGGTCATGGTTAAGGTCAGTGCCATGGTAAATGTTAGATAGTTAGGGGAAAATGCTAAAACTTTTGTATTTATCAAATAAAATATTCCTGAAGAGATACTCAAAGGTTTCCATACTTTTGGTTTATCCTGTAGTATGGAGTCTAGCTTATCACAGCAGTATAACTCAGAAATGCATCTTAAAAATAATTCTTCTCTTATCAAATAAGCATGGAAAAGCGAAAATTAGAATAAAACTATTTCGTAAATTAAATTGCTATTGTTAATTATAAATAATTAATAAAAAATAGAAAGTCACTTTCCGCCATCTGTCTCCCTGTATGCTTAGATCTTTTAAACTATGCAACGGATTTTAGTGTGCTTTTAATAAATTTAAGATAGTGTTTTGAAAAAAAGTATATATGTATTGTTTTTTGTTATATTAATTTGTTTTAATGTGATGATAATTGTACAATCAACGCGTCGCTGCTATACTTGTAGAAAATTATGTTTGTTCCCTCAGAGACAGAGGCAGGGACTGAAACCGAGACAGAGACAGACACAGAGACAGAAACAGAGACACAGACAGAGACAGAGACGCATATGCGCGGACTCACTAAATAAATGGGGTAGGCTGCAATCTGCGAGCTGTGACTGCGGGGCGGAAAAGCAAACCGTTCAACATTTGGTGATGGAATGCCCAAATATCGCATATGAGGTATACTTTGACTAATTTAAATGTGTGCTTGAGAATCAGAATAATGTAGAGTCTTCTTATAGACTTTTCTGTAATTTATATCAAGAGAAGCCCTACGATAAATTAAATTGTTACCCCACTTAAGCGAGATAATTCTTTAACTATTTAAACATTTCTTAATATATCTAAATTCGTATAAAGAGCTATTTCCTTATGAATATTTGTTGAGTAGATAATGAGCATTCATTATGTCTTTTTTGAATATTTTCAAAAACTTTGCTAGTAGGTTTGCGTTTCTTTGGCAGAACTGCCAGAGCCATCTATCAGGTCCAAGTTTGAATTTAATCCTTGCAGGAACCCACTCAAATACCCACAAAAAAAGTTCGGTGAATCATGAGGGTCGAACCCGAGACTTTCTCATTATTAGCAAAACGCTCTAGCCAACTGAGCTAATGTGCGTTCTCATGGAACGGTCGCCCAGAGAGTATAGCAGTGACGTGTTGATTGAACATTTATCGTTATATCTATATATAAATAGGCTAAGACAAAACGATTAGGTACCATTTTCTCCTCTGTTTCTCAACCGATTTTCTTCATTTTTGTTTTATTTAGTAGCTACTGTCGACCTTCAGTGCAGAATGCTAATCTTAATTTATAATATTGGTTCATTCATTAAATAAAATATAATAAAAATTCATTATTTACGTCAATAATGTCAATACCAAACAAATGAATGTGCCGCGTGCCGCTGCCGCCAGACTCAAACCATTGAGTAATTATATATAGACAAACCAATGCTATTATATACTTAGAGCATGTACTTCTGGAGGTGGCATGCAAGGGTTGTTATTGTGGGTAAAGTAATCGTTGAATATCATAATTATACAGGGCGATTCCAGATATGTTAGAATATATTTTTTTAACGGGTGGCACATAAGCAGTTGCATATTTAGGGTGTTTAAAATATAGAGTAGAGTGCAATTATAACTAATAAAATAATTATATAGGGAAGCCCATTAGCGGTTGAATTAACAGGGTTCTTGGAATAGAAGGTGCAGTAAAATTACAGTTATAGAGGGTGGTGCAAAAAATGTTATACATAGATGCATATACAGAGTGGCGGAAATGGCAATGCAACATTTCGTAACCCATAAGCAGTTGTATATATAGTTTAGATGAAATATAGGGTAAGAGGAATTATAGATATACAGAATGGTGATAAAAAATGTTAGAATAGGAAATGATTTATAGAGTAGACCACGAAGAGTTCCATATATATAATGATTGAAATATAGGTGGGAGTAGAATTATAGTTACAGAAGATAATTAAAAATTTCATAAAAAAAAAGTAAATATGGTGGGTCATAGGCAGTGGCATATACAGAATGGTTTACCCGGTGGTTGAAAAATGTTAAAAATATTATGCGTGGTCCATAAGCATTGCATATACAGGGTGGTGGAAATATATAATGAGATGGAATTATTATAATAAGGATTTTAATAAATGTTAGAGAATTGAGTGCAATTATAGCTATACAGGGGTGTTAGAAAAAATATGTAAGGTAGCCCATTAGCAGTTGAATTGTTGTCATATTAAATTAAGAATTACGAATTTGAACACAAATAAAGTTCTATGAATTATATCTGAAAAAAACTTGAATTTCGTTACTTATTTGTAGAAGCGAGATGTAAGACCGACATCTAGGATTTTCGAGGAAACTATCACACAGAGGTTCCGAATCTGGATCCGTTCTGTGTAATTGCTGTTCTCCCTAAAGTCCTAGGATAGAATGTCACGATAAAATTTTCATGTTACTTAACCTGCCAGAGATATTGACACAATTGGTCGAATTTCGACCACTGGGCGACAGCTAGTTTAAACAAATGGATACAAAACAAGTTTAAACTATATGTATAGACCCTCCTCTTGGAACCCTCTATGTATTGATGAAAACCCCGTTAAAATCCCGTTGCGTTATTTCAAAGATCTAAGCTACTACCAGCGAAAAATGACTTTGTTTTATAATATGTAAAGATGGTGTAAAAGATTGTAATAATGTGCATGAAATACTTACCGCATTGTACAGGACCATTTTTTTAGAAGATAGAATGAGTAAAGTGTTAGCTTTCCTTAAAACAGAGACATATGCCATCACGGACTTTTTTTAGATCTATAAAACGGGAATATTCCACCATGCATTGTTTTTATATATTTCAAAGGGATTAAGCAGCGTTTTCGATGAAAGCTCCCAGGCGGTTTGACTTTTTCCGACACTTCCAACAATTATCGTTTTATTTCAACCAATTTACAAAAAAACCTTGACAAATTATATACCTAAACCTTCCTAGTGAATCACTCCAACTGGTGGTGGAAACCGCATGAAGATCGCTTCAATAGTTTTTAAGTTTATCGCGAACAGACAGACATGCGCGGCGGAGGACTTTGTTTTATAATATGTGTGATAGGCACTTATTCAGAGATGAATTTCACATGACTGAGGGTGATCGGAAGAGATAGTGGTAAGCTCTTCTGTTCTTTTCCTTCTTCAGTTCTACAAGCGAGCTCTCTTTTAATAGAATTATTAATATCTTCTCAAGAATGCAGCAATTCAAAATCCTTTTGAGTTCTTCAGGGAGGTTATGCCATGAAATAATAGTTATGGCGAATATTTCGCGTAAAAATATTACATCATGAATGAAACTAAATAATATATTACTGATATTAATTACTTAGACAATAAATGAATTAATCCCTAATCAATTAATCGCGTCAATAATCTACAATGTTATTTGCTTTATGCAATTTTGGCTGTCAGCTACATCATTCCCGTATGATAATTCTACCGCACTAAAGCAGTTACGAGATGCCTTCCCCGGATAACTTTAGAAGTTATTATAAATTCGTTTTACACGTTTCTTCATTTGATGCCTTGTCGGGCCATTTCATATGCATTGCCTGTAAAGTATGTCGAAAATGTGTTTTGATGGTGAACTCCTCTCTCATAGCAACTGCACGGTGTTCTGGGATGGGAGCAGATTGTTATTATACCAAGGAAATTGGATAACTGCTGATAAATAAATTATTTTCGAGTGTGAGGAGACAAACGTTCTGAGGCACGTTTGAAAGTGTCCCGAAATAATTTGGGTAATTTTTTTATTAAAGTCGTTTTGGTTCATTATCTAATAATTGCCGATTTGTATGCTTTGAAGGTGGTCCAAGATCGGTTACAACAGATTGAATCTGATAGAATTTACGGCAATTGTGAATAATTATCTTTACAACAATGTTTCATTTTATTGAGATAAGATGTTTTCAATAGCCACATGAAAAAAGTACGTTCTAATATATAATATTAAACAGTTTTGTCTTTTGTAAAATAAAAAAACATTCTTTTATTACCACCGAAAAGAATATGAAAACTATTTAGATGCAGGACTAAAGCAGTCGTCGTCGCAACTACATCTGGATTTCCGAAACGGCAAGAGATGAGATACGAGGTGGCTTAAATGAGAAGAATTAAAGATTTCTACAGGTGTTTTCAAAATTTGGAGAAAAATAACAAAATTATGATTTTCGAAAAATTGCAATATATTCGCCATCTTGTAAACATATTTAATAAAATTTTGTGATTTTGTGTTAGTGACTACGACCAATCGATTGACATTAACGGATTTTTTTTAGGTCTTTTACATTTTTTGCAACCGTAGCCAATTTTCTTATGGTTTCTTATGGTTGCCATAATTTGGATTTATACGTCATTGAATAGCACATAAAAAGAGTTTTTCAACCATGTATATATTTGGACGACAGTATTATAAAATAATTTGGTCAAGTGCAAGTTGGACTCGCATACTTAGGGTTCCGTGCCACCTTCAAGATTCTAATATTCCAGTTTCAGACAAGCAAGGAATGAGTGCATTTTCTTATATTTACCCTTATATCTTTTAAAGGAAGCGTTTTGAATTTATAAAAAATATACACTTTGATTTTCCACACATAGACTTTTTATTTTATTTGCTTCAGGAGTCGCTTGATTTTTATCAGAATACATATGTATTTAATACTGTCTGAGTTTTGAGGCTCTGTGATTGGAAGATAAAGGGCAAAATGGGTCAAGTTTTAAATTATAAATTACTAAATTTGTTATTCAAATTATTAAAAAATACAAATAAAATATATTTTTCAAAATTTAAATAGTGTAGTTTCTAAAGTGGGAATTAAGTCGATGTTTAATATTTTTGTTAATATCTTTTAAACAAATGATTTAAAAATATGATATATTTGTAATTCACATAATGAGCCTTTTATCTGATATTATTACATCATGCGTTTGAAAATTGAATCTTTATTTTCCATTTAATTGTAAAAATTACTATGGGGGTTTTCTAATAATTTATTTTCCGTTTAATTCTATTATTTGGCCCCCAAATAATAGATATTCATATTTTTCATATTTTTCCTATAAATTAAAAAAATTAGGTATTATAGTTTGGGGAATAACGGGGGGAATGGGTAATTTTTTTAAAACATTTTTTAATATATTTTAAAATATTCATTTTAAAAAAATTAAAAAAATATATTTGTATTCGTCGTAATGAGCCCTGTGATTTGATATATTACATGACCCGTTAGAAACAATTATAATTTTTTATTTTCCATTTGATTCTATAATTTGCCCCCCAAAATGAATATTAGGGGTTCAGGTGAGGGGCTATACCTTCATTATTTTCAAAAATTTTCCAGCTTATGGTTTCGGAGATAAGGGGGGGATGGGTAATTTTTTTTATATTTTTGTTAATATCTTTTAATTAATTTATTTTAAAAATATGAAAAAAAATATATTTGTTTTCGTCGTAATGAACCCTTTCATTTGATATATAACATGATGGGTTAGAAACAATTTTAATTTTATATTTTCCATATATTTCTGTAATTTGCCTCCCAAAATTAAAAGTAGAGGTTTCTCCTTATTTTTCCAGTAAACTTCAGGTCAGAACCTATACCTCTAATTTTTTTCAAAACTTTACGTTTTATAGTTCCGGAGATAAAGGTGGGGAATGGGTAAATTTTGGTATATTTTCATTAATATCTTTTTAAATATATTTTTTTTAAATATGAAAAAATATATTTGTGTTCCTCAGAATGAGACCTTTCATTTGATATATTACATGATGCGTTTGATTTTTTTTTATTTTTAAGATTTTATTTAATTCTATAATTTGCCCCCCAAAATTACTATTAATGGTTTCTCCTATATTCTTAATTTTCCTGTAAAGTTCGGGCAACGTTCTATATTTCCTATTTTTTTCAAAATTTTAGGCTCAGTAGTTTCGGAAATCAGGGGGGGGGAACGGTCGATTTTTTTAGTTTTTCCCCTCAGAATTTTTTTCTTTTACGCTATGTACTCCTGATCGGGTCACCAAACTATACATTGATACCAAATTTCAACCTCTTTCGTCCAGTAGTTTAGGAGAAAATTGCTGTGATGTGACAGAGGCAGAAATCCGGAGTGATATTATAAGGGTATCCGTATATTGTATATACGGAACCCTAAAAACTGTTTTTCACTTAGTTGGCTGTGAAAGAAAACGCCGTGCTGTCATAGCTATGTATTTCTTTGTCAAAACTTTATCATTTATTTGGTTAATTATCTGTTAAGAGTTTTATATTTTTCAAAACAAATGTGGTATTTTTTAAGTAATCTAGTTATTAGAGCACTTGTTCGATTAAACTAAATATGAAAAGGTCAAATTCGGAATACGTGGATATGAAAGATCGCTTTATTTTGTGCTACAGGAACGCTGAACGAGCTCAAGATATATACTTTTAGGGATATCCCGGAAGACGGCAACCAGGTTAGAAATAATTTACTTGCCTGTGGTTCCTCAAAAAACCTAATCGAAAATATTGAAAATCTTGGTTTACAAAGATTATCAAAAATCATTGTACCACCCTTCGTCAAATAACGAAATGTCTAAATCGACTGCTCAGACAATCCTTAAAAAGTACAAGTATGGTCCATATGTAAAACATATTAGTCAAGGACTTCGAGTTGGTGACTTAGCAAGGAGAAGATTGTTTTGTAATTGTTTCGTAGAAAAATGTCACGAAAATCCTCAATTTCCGTTTAAGGTCCTGCGGTTTGATGAATACAGATTTAACGATTGCGGGGTATTTAAGAGACACAACAGAGTGTATGTCTACGACACCTTCATTATTTGGCAACATGAGGAGCGAGATCTACAGGCATTTCTGGAGCATCTAAATCGATTACAACCATTCCTCAGATTCACCATGGAGGGGGAAGTGAGTGGGTGCCTACCATTTCTTGATGTGAAGTGCCAAAGGACTAGGACTGGAATCGAAGCAACAGTATACAGGAAGGTTACCCATACAAGGTTATACTTACACTACAACTCCAACCATCCATCAACAACGAAAACCGGCATCATCAAGAATAAAGCCAAAATATTTACAGCACACTAGAGGCCCTCAAAGAAGAAAAAATGAAACTTAGAGAAGACCTTTTGACGAATGGATATCCGGATACAATCATTAACAAGGTCCTTGAACAGCTGGAGAAACCACTATAGCAAACAGGAAGAGGAAACCACTATAGCAAGATTTGTCGGAAAACTTAGACGTATTGGGTACGGATATGGTATCAAAATGGTCAAGAGCAACAACAGCTTGATGAGCATGATCACAAAAACAAAGTCGGGTAATCCTGCAGTACCAAAAATCTGTATATACAGCATACTATGTGAATGTGCAATCTCTACATTGGGAAGAACATCCATTGGGACCAGGCAAGGGTAATTCACAAGGAAGAGCACTGGTATAAACGAAAATTCATCGAGACGACATTCATAATCTCTAATAAGAATATAATCAGCGAGCCCAGCGTCCAAATTAAAAACGTTTGGAGCCACTGCCGCTACGCATCGCCGACAACCAATCGCCAGGTCCGGCTACGCTGATTGGACGAGACAGCGGATTAAGCAATGAGCATGATGGGTTGAGGGTATAAATACGACGGGTAATCTAAATTTTCCATCCTTCACCCGATGACGACAGCAGATCCTAAGCTATTGAAACTTTTTGAGATCAATCATTTCAGACGATGGAAGTCCAAGGAAACTTCAAGGAATGAGTGTATTGTGCCTATAAAAATCCTTTCTTAAATCGTGAGGTGCGCCATCAAGTGCGTGGGTGGGGTTTTAATGTTTGACTAGGAATCACAACTAGTATTTTACATATTTTATAATAATTTGACTGCTCTTGAGTACCTTGAGATATTACAAAATTACGTCAACCAAACTTAAGAAAATTTGCCTCTTCAAGATGTAGCGAACATGTGGTTCCAGCAAGATGAACCACCTCTACATAATGAAGAGTCATACTTTTTGAATAAGCAGTATGGAAATAACTGGATCGGAAATCGAGCTCCGGTTGCCTGGTTGCTCGCTCACCGGACCGTAGGCCTCTTGATTTTTGCATTTAGGAATACTTAAAGAATAAAGGCTATTGTATTACTTACAATACGGTAGAGATATTTGAAGCAGCCGTTGTTCAAGCCATAGAAGAATCGCCTAGACAAATGGTTATCGATGCATGTATGTCTCTAATTCATCGATGCAAGACATGCGTTACTCAGAAATTTTTTTATTTTATTTTTTTTTTATTTAAATAACAAATATACACTGTTATAGTTGTTAACTTTACTATCATAAATAAAACTGTACTTTTATTTATTTATTTCTTAGGGAAATTTTAAGAAAACACAATTAGTTTGAAAACTGAGATGGGTGATAAATATATCCTTGTTGCTGTAGTTTATTTCAGCTGGTGACCCGAAGTGGTTTCTTTCCCAACCAAGAGGAAACCCCTGAATTAACCGTCTTAATAGAGCAGTTGTTTAGCCGATGTGGAGTACCACTGGAACTTCACTCTAACCAAGGCAGAAATTTTGAATTTAGATGGTCTGTGACTTGATAGGTATTCAGAAAGCCAGAACTACACCCATGGTCAGACGGCAAGGTAGAAACATTTAACAGGGCGCTAGAAATGTAATCTACATACATAATCCTTTTCTTGCTTCTATACAGAGCCACTGTAAATGAGAAGACGGACTTAATAATATTTTATTCGGGAGGGAAATAAAAACCCCTTGTGACCTGATTCTTGAGACGTCATCTTGACAATACGAGGAAATTTCTGGGTCTCCGACATGGAAAATACAAGAATTCACTTGAAAAGCCAAAAACGGCAAAATTATATATAAACTAGAAGAGTTAAGTTAAATGTGACAGTGTAAGTCAGATTGTTAATCCGTAATTACAGATTGCTGAGTGTAATCATTGTTAAACAAAATATAAATTAGATCACATACATGCAGTCTGAAATCTATCATAGAACATATTTATAGAATTAATGACTACTAAAACCATTAATGTAATTTTTAATGTACTTCAACTTATACTTAATTTACAAATAGTAAATAAAGCTTCCTTCCACTCTTTCTAGAAACTAATTGCAATTTACAACAAAATTGAAAAATCCTCTGCTTTCTCAAATATGTATATTTTTCATCCAAATACCCTTGCTCTCCGTTTCTCAGCTTTTCCTCTTTGTGGGTCACGTTTATTGATCAAACCCATAGATTCACTTTGTCGATTGTGCATCTTTTCCCGGCTCCACAACTTCGAAATATCCAATATAATTAAGTTTCCGTACGAGCAACTTTGGGCATTTTCATTTTTTCTTTTCTTTTCGAGAGTGGAATTGAACGAAGTGGAAACTGGAAATTATCTTCTGGGGGTTTCAGTCTTTATGTCGAGGAAGTGATAAAAGTTATTCGGGAATTCATTCAGCTTATGAGTTGTTTCATCTAGAAACACTATTTAACGTTAGTAGAGACTGAATAATTTAATACATAGAATATATATATTCAGATTAGTTACTTATGTTTATGTTTAAAAACAAATGATCTCCTTGGGAGTAGAACATTACTTATAAACCATTGGTATAAAAAAGTGGCAAGAATTGGTGGGTTTTGTAATGTGATTCTGTGAACCTCGAGAGATCATCGATTCAGTTATATTATATTTTTTCTTGTTAATGTTTTTGTAATCTTCATAAATAGGTCAGGTTGATTAATAGAGAATGGACTGAAGATTGTGGCTATACGGTTATATATTTAAAAATCGGGTCCAGGGGAGAAGAGGGGTAGTGCGAAATGCAAACTAAAAATACTTTCACTCCAATTCCGAGGCATTACTATACTACTATTACATGTTATCCATGCTACTTAAAACGCACCGTTTGGGCATTATTTTTGTATAAGTTTTGACAAACAATTTAATGTTACGGTTGTCATAAGAGATTGCAATTTTGAGAAACTATTGACTACTCTGCATATTACCAAGAGTCAGAGTGACAATAATAAACAATCTTTATTGTGCCAGATATCGTCACTCCAATTCTGAAATGTTTAACCATGGATAACTTGATTTTTTCAAATATTTTTTGCACTTATCTAACAATTTATTTAAATTCCTTTTTCGTATATACCGTTATCAGTATCTATTTCTAACCGTTTTCTCAGAAATCCAGAAATCAAAGTGATTTATGCTTTTTGTTTTCTTACCATGTTTTTTTTATCACAGACGGCTGTGGAGTTTAATTCCGGATGTCATTTAATGAGAAATTTCTTTACCTTTCCAATGATACAAAATATGTGTCTGTCTCTAATACTTTTATTCCTTAATCATCATTTCAGCACTCAGAAGTAATGTTGGTCATGAAAAACAAATAAATATAAGTATTTCAAAAGTAGAGACTTCTTCGATATTGTCTACTAGGGCTATACTCGGATATTTAAACCAATGCAGATGATGATTAGTTTGAGTTTGGCTAAAATGGACTTGCAATATGAGCGCAAATATCAAGAATTCTTGTGATCGTTTTAGACGTAAAATAATAAACAAGAATTGGTTGCTTGCTATTTTCGTTGCCTCCAACAGCGTTTCTGATTCTATATGGCATTCACTGTTGTTAACGGCTTCAGTGGTCGATTGTCTTTAACTATAATGACCACTAACTTAAACCTTCTCTCTTATTTTCTAAACCATTTTGAAGCATAACAGGGGTGCCATAACTACGGTGGTACCAGGTACAGAAGTTCTCGTCAGGCTCATAGAAGTCAAGTTCTGTCACTAAATAGCAGCACCTTCATTCCTCAAGTGAGAAAATATTGTAACCGACCTGAGCGCAAAGTACATTACAATATGGACCACTTATATTCAAAATATATCGACCGGCGGCGGCGACTATTAAAGAAAGATTGACTACTGCCGTTCTTTATGAAGGCAATACGATTGTCTAAGAGGCTGAAAATTGCTCGATGTCCCAATGTAGCTGTATATATCATACATTTCCACTATCATGTTATGTTTGTTGAGACTAAGCATATCAGTAAAAAGTTTGGAACCATCCTTACTTTCCGTACTTTCTTCTGCCAAAATTCTTTGAAAAGCTTCAAGACACATTTGAGGAAACTTATGAAAAAGTTGTCTCTTGTGATACCATTATTCCTAGCCAGAATATTATCACGAAAAGTTGACGGGGCAGTAATCCTTATGAGAATGATGACTGATGGAAGAACGGCTCATAAATGATTTCGAATTTCATGAAGATGGTTAGGTGAGGACAGCAAGGAATTGTCGTCTCACTTGATTTTTACCCCAATAAACCAATCGCAATTAGTTAATTTTTGACATCCTATCGAAACCTGAGAATTTAACGAGGATTTCATTTTACTGCTATGAAGAAAAATATAATAAGGATTTTTTTTGTATACAGTTATTGATAATGACGAAAAAAAGGATCAGCAGACTGGTAATGCCCTTGAATGGTGCACATGCTACGCAGCGCCACCTAGTGACGAAAGATTTAGATCTTCAATAAGCCTTCTAATCTTACACCGTGCTTTGAACGCATAAATTGAAAAATAAATAAAAAATCACCCCATTTACATGTGCGAGATTGTTTCTCTATTCACTTCAATCTTAGATATGATATGTACCGAAATATTTGAACCAAAATGTCATAAATAGGGTCTAAGATGCCTTTTTCACTCTAAGAAGGTTTAGGGCAGGTTTTTGGACTTGACATTCCTATAAAATTTTTGGTACCGACCAGGAACAACTAACTAACTAAATTTAATAGAATTTGCAGTGGGATTTTTATGAAACATTATTGAAATAACTAAAGGAAAAAGGTTTTTCAATTCTAGCTTTTAAATCTTTCAGAACTTTTTATTCTAAAATACTCGACATATATGTTTGGCCGTTTTAGGCCTTTAAGATGGCTACTAAAATCAAAAACCAAAATTTTTTCACTATCGTGTTTTCTTACGAATAAAAAAAAATCTGAAACATTTAAAAGGAATAATTTAAATATGATTTTCCTTTCGTTACAGCTAAACTAAGTTACTTTACAAAAAAAAGTATCAGACCCAAATATACGACAAATGGTTTCCGGTGTATTGATCGCTAAATATGAATCCGTGGTCTTGAGTAAATAAAGAAGAAGCTTCAGAAAACTAAAGGAAAAATATTGTCACCTTTGATTTACATGCGACTGATACGTACTAGAAGAATTTTTTGTGGGGTGGTTAATTGATTTCGCTGCAAAAATAATTACTTTTCATATTTTGACATTTAAATAAATTTCAATATGTGACGAATGTCTGTATTCTACACATTATTTTAATGAGTTTTGTGCTATTTTGTTGTTTTGTGTAATCAAGTACCGCTCTATTCGCTAAAAATTAGAACGGAAACAAACTTTATATGTACTATCATTAATTTTGAACATTTTGGTAATGTTTGCGATATTATATTCCATTACACCGAACCGCAAACATTTATTAATTTAATTTGTTGACGATACATAAATAATGCATAAAAAGTTCGAATTGTAAATATTAATTTCTCAATGCTATCATTGATTCGGCACAGAATTGCTATTATAAATGCAATTTTATGTAAATCATTGACATTCTATGGAAATAAATTATATTAACTACAGAACAAAGTACGAAATGGGAATGTTATTAAGCGCTATTTGTTATGAATTTTGGAATTTACAGGGTGTTTTATTCTACTAAATATTTGCCATTGCTTTGATTCAGCACTTAACAAATTTTTTGGTGATAAACCTCTAACCACGTATTGCATATTCAACTTAACCTAAGTTGGAAACTTTTCGTTAAATTTGAAGACGCGAGATGTAAGACCGACATCTAGGATTTTCGAGAGAATCAGCTCACAGAGGTTCCGAATCATCAGAGTATTTAACCTAAGTTTCTTCATTAAAATTGTAAATTAATATTATCTCGTCTATCTCATCAGGCAGTTATTTCTGTTTAGGAAGTTATTGTGTAACAAATTTTGAATTGTCGCTTAACTTGATTTTTCTCAGATCAAAGTTTTAACGCTAAATATTAATCAGAAATGAATAAAAACAATAAGTAAAAAACTGATGATGGAAGCCGTTGCTTAGTGATACTCAATCATAATTATGACGAATAAAAACATAAACATACTATAAGTAGTAATTAAATATACCTAATAATGGGTAATATTATAATAACATGATATTTTGGGAAAAACCCACAAAGGTATTATTTGAATACATCCAAGATGACACTTTTTTGCAAATCCAACTGGTCATTTAAAATCAAATTCCAGGAAGAAGGTTAGCTAATACTATTGAAACTGGTTCTAAAAGGGTGATTATAAGTTTAAAATTGTGTACATGCATGATATCTGTATCTGTTAATTTTGGGAAAGAATGGGTTGTTTGTAAACAGTGATCTGGGAATATTGAATTTGTTTTGTTTAGAGTATCAAAAATCACGTCTCGGTCTCGTCAATTCGTAAAAAATTAAGTCTCGGTCAAGTCTCGTCTCGTCTCGTTTAAATTTATATAATGATAATACATATTATATAAACTCAATAAGAATTAATAATCAATATTTTTTTAAACCTATATTTCTTACGCTATTATACAAATATATTTTAACAACTACATAAATGTTTTTATTTTACAAAGTCTTGATTTTATCTTTTAAATTACTCGATGACCAAGAATTTAAACACAATAACGCTTGCATCACATCATCTTTCAATGATGTACCAGTTTTTGTCAATTTTTGGTAGCACAGTGTGACATTAATTGTATCTCTACAATATATTTGAAACATTTTAAAACATCTAAGTTTGTTACCAAATACTTGCGTATTTGACCGTTTCTATTATATACTAGCGCTTACCCGCCGTTTCACCCGCATATGGAATGTAGAATTCTTTGAAAAAAAACTTATGAAACATATGGGCTATCCAATATAACAATTTTTTCTAACTTTGTTGAACCACCTTACATAACTATAAATCTACCAATCCCGAGTATGTTTCACCGAAACTGCAAGCACTTATGGGCCACCCTATATAATAATTCTATTTAATATTATTTTATTGGAACCACCTTGTATAACTGTAACTCTGCTTCACCTTATAGTGCAACAATCCTGTATAAGCTGCTGTTTATTTGTCAACCAGTATAACATTTTTAAATTACCTAATTATAATTCTACTCCAACCTATACGCTATATAACAAAATTTCCCTCCGCCCTATGTTTTAACCATCCTGTATATGCTCCTTTTTCTGACATTGTGTTAAACACTATATATAAATATAATTTTGCTTCGCCCTATATGTCAGGTATTCCACATATCAGGATGCAACTGTTCATGGTCCACTTTATACTTATAGGCCACCTAATGTTATTTTTCTTGTACCACTATAAATCCACCAATCCCGAACAATTTTACCCAAACCGCAATTTTATATGGTCACCCTATGTAACAATTTTATTCAATATTTTTTTGAACTACCTTTTATAGCTATAACTCTACTCATCTTGTAGATACTGCTGCTATCATTTTTTAAATCATCATGTATAACCATAATTTTATTCTACAAAATATTTCAACCACGCTATATATGCAGGACTGGAGTTATCGCGAGGTATTGAGATTTTTGTTTCATTTTGAAGGCGAATAACTTTTTTGAAGACGCATTTCCTAAATACCTATCTGAGGCAGTGTAAGATTATTCTATCGTACATTCGGAGAAACCATCCCATGAAACAGAAATCAATCAGTTAGTTGTTTTATTTGATTCATTTGGATTTGGAGTTGAGTTGTGACTATTTCTAATTACCAACATCATGTAGTAATTGAAGAGATGATGTTTTTAATTTTTCTGAAATGAATTTATCTAGAATTAGATTTACACGTGAAAGATTTATTTGAGCATTTAATGAAGACTTTCACTAATTAAAGGAAGTAAAATTACAATTTGAATTGAACATACATAACTGTCTAATTGTATGTTTTACGTCTCAATACAGTTGAAATAATGAGTGAAAGGCAAGATTGCTTGATTGCTAGTCTATATTATAGATTTTGAGTTCACGAGAGTGAATGGCTGAAAAAGATACATCATTGTAAATAAGTTATCGTTTATGTCATTATTTAAATAAACTTATTTGCGTCACTGTTAATAAACCATCACGGAAAAAATGACGTTAAAGCGTGTGTTATATGTTTAAGAGCAACATACCTTATGCCACTTTTCGAATTGAAAATCAATATTCTTTGCTTAAGTACGAATGGTACTCACATACCAAGGGTTCCGTTCCACCGTCAAGGTTTCTTATAATCCAGGAAATATTAATATAGTTTTGTTATTTTCTAGTTATTCTAAAAAAAGTTACTCTAAGAGTTACTCTAAGATTTATGTTCACTGTTTCTTGAAAATTTTAGGCTTAGTAGTTCTCGAGATAAGATAAGAATGATATTTTGTGGCAAAACTTTTAAAATGCTTTTATGTTGCATTAGATTCCGTGGGTTTAATTCACAAATGTGCACACTAACTTCAATGCCTTTATTTTAATCAAAACATACAAATAATTTACTGTTTACAAAATAACGGTTAATACTACAGCTGACGTCTTCTAGCGATTCAATATTACGAATATACACTCAACTAACTAACTGTCCAACTTGTAAAATCGTCGTCTTTTATAATTAGCGTGGAATATACCCGAATTTCGATGGTTATTTCTTTGTTGTCGGAGCGTTCTTCAGGAACCTTGTCGAAATTTCGAGTCGACCTTGAGTTGAACCTTTTTCTATTATTTCAGCCGGCTTCATGTTTACGTTGTTTTTATCGAAACGATTAATTTAGACTGTTTCTTAATTTTTCTCTTTAGCGGCGGAAAATGAATTTTATAACAATATAATATATACTAGCTGTCGCCCAGTGGTCGAAATTCGACCAATTGTGTCAATATCTCGGGCAGATTAAGTAACCTGAAAATTGTATCGTGACATTCTATCATAGGACTTTAGGGAGAACAGCAATTAAACGGAACGGATCCAGATTCGGAACCTCTGTGTGATAGTTTCCTCGAAAATCCTAGATGTCGATTTTACATCTCGCTTCTACAAATAAGTAAATTCAAGTTTTTTTCAGATATAATTCATAGGACTTTATTTGTGTTCAAATTGGTAATTCTTAATTTAATATGACAACAATTCAACCGCTAATGGGCTACCCTACATATTTATTTTTTCTAACCTCTATAGCTATAATTGCACTCAATTCTCCAACATTTATTAAAATCCTCATTATAATAATTCCATCTCATTATATATTTCCACCACCCTGTATATTCAACTGCTCATGGACCACACATACATTTTTTAAACATTTTTGAACCACCCGGTAAACCATTCTGTATATGCCACTGCCTATGAGCCACCATATTTACTCTTTTTGTTTGTGAAATTTTTAACTACCTTCTGTAACTATAATGCTATTCCGACCTATATTTCAATCATCATATATATGGAACTCTTCGTGGGCTACTCTATAAATCATTTCCTTTTCTAACATTTTTTATCATCATCCTTTATATCTATAATTCCTCTCACCCTATATTTCATCTTCCTTATATATACAACTGCTTATGGGTTACGAAATGTTGCATTTCCATTTCCGCCACCCTTTATATGCATCTCTGTATAATATTTTTTGCACCACCCTGTATAAATGTAATTCTACTGCACCTTTTATTCCAAGAACCCTGTAAATTCAACCGCTAATGGGCTTCCCTATATAATTATTTTATTAGTTATAATTGCACTCTACTCTATATTTTAAACACCCTATATATGCAACTACTTATATGCAACCCACGAAAAAAATATTTCTAACAAATCTAGAATAGCCCTGTATAATTATAAATACAAAGATTACTTTACCACCAAACAATAACAACGCTTGCATGCCACTTCCAGAAGTACATGCTCTAAGTATATAACAGCATTGGTGCATTGGTCCCTCTATATATAATTACTCAATGTTTTGAGTCTGGCGGCGGCGGTACATTCAGTTGTTGGCGTTGACATTATGGACATAAATAATGAATTTTTACTATATTTTATTTAATGAATGAACCAATATTATAAATTAATATTAGCATTCTGCACTGAAGGTCGGCAGTAGCTACTAAACAAAACAAAAATGAAGAAAATCGGTTGAGAAACAGAGGAGAAAATGGTACCTAATCGTTTTGTCTTTGCCTATTTATATATAGATACTAGCAGTCGCCCAGTGGTCGAAATTCGACCAATTGTGTCCATATCTCTGGCAGGTTAAGTAACCTGAAAATTTTATCGTGACATTCTATCCTAGGACTTTAGGGAGAACAGCAATTACACGGAACGGATCTAGATTCGGAACCTCTGTGTGATAATTTCCTCGAAAATCCTATGACGGCCTTATATCTCGCTTCTACAAATAAGTAACGAAGTTCAAGTTTTTTTCAGATATAATTGATAGGACTTTATTTGTGTTCAAATTCGTAATTCTTAATTTAATATGACAACAATTCAACCGCTAATGGGCTATCCTACATATTTATTTTTTCTAACATCCCTGTATAGTTATAATTGCACTCAATTTTCTAACATTTATTAAAATCCTCATTATAATAATTCCATCTCATTATATATTTCCACCACCCTGTATATGCAATTGCTCATGGACCACGCATAATATTTTTTAACATTTTTGAACCACCCGGTAAACCATTCTGTATATGCCACTGCCTATGAACCACCGTATTTACTCTTTTTGTTTATGAATTTTTAACTATGTTAACTATCTATATTTCAATCATCATATATATGGAACTCTTCGTGGGCTACTCTATAAATCATTTCCTTTTCTAACATTTTTTATCATCATCCTGTATGTCTATAATTCCTCTTACACTATATTTCATCTTCTACATATATAATATATAACCCGGTAAATTCAACCGCTAATGGGCATCCCTATATAATTATTTTATTAGTTATAATTGCACTCTACTCTACATTTTAAACACAAAAAAAATGATTTCTAAGATATCTGGAATCGCCCTGTATAATTATAATATCAAACGATTACTTTACCACTAAACAATAACAACGCTTGCATGCCACATCCAGAAGTACATATAACACCATTGGTCCCTCTATATATAATTACTCAATGTTTTGAGTTTGGCGGTGGCGGCACATTCAGTTGTTTATATATATATATATATATATATATATATATATATATATATATTTTATTTAATGAATGAACCAATATTATAAATTAATATTAACATTCTGCACTGAAGGTCGTCAGTAGCTACTAAACAAAACAAAAATTAAGAAAATCGGTTGAGAAACAGAGGAGAAAATGGTAACTAATCGTTTTGTCTTTGCCTATTTATATACAGATTTGCATCCATTATAAGGTGTTCTTTCATTGGATACGTCATGTGATGCAATTGATTCTTTAAAATTTTTTAATTTGAGCTGAATGAGTTAAATGTAAAATTTTTATTAAGGTTTACTATGAAGACGGTATGTTTTTAAATTTAGGTCCAGTAGTTTCGTAGGGAGAAAAGAGGAAGGGGTTAATTTTCATATATTTTTAATCTTTTAAACCATATATTTTAGAATAATAATAAAAATATAAATATTGGTATTTTTCATGAAATCTAAGATTTAAATTATATTGTAAGACCTACTTTTCAAATATGATGTAGGTATTGGCTAATAATACATTTTTACCAATTCAAGTCTCTGAATCTATTACAAAAATTACAATTATTTAAAAATTATTTAAGAGCTTAGTCTACTTTGAAATATCTATCTTTAGAATGAACTGCAATTCTACCCTCGGATTAGTGAAGTGTATATAGCTTAAGAAAATTAGTTAATAAAATAGTTGTGAATTTGTGGGAAAATCAATCAGATCAGATTGAAAACTTAAATCGTTTTTGTTATTTAAATTTACAGCCTTTTGTTCAAAGAGAAACTAGAAGATACAATAAGTAACCAATAACCAATACAACCTAAACTTGTGGTTATTTGCAAATTTAAAATACCTTAACATAACCCTTTATATGATTATATACATTAATGTTTACCTAGTAAAGAATTTTTTTGAGAAAAAAGAGAAAATTATATTTTGGCGGTATTGTCTATAGAATTAAAGTATATTTATTAACTTAATGTAATCGGTAATGCCTTTTCTTAACCAAGATTTAATTTTCTTTTTAATGATGAACTTTTCGGATTTTTCACCATATAATGTGACTTGTATAAAATACTCTGGAGCCTGTGTATAATTGTTCTCAAATGATTCTGATTGTTTTTGGTGGAAGGAAGAATAGTGTGTTCAACTTTTTCTGCCATATTGTTTGAGTCCGAAGATGTCGACTTTGTGGCTCAAAAGAGCACATGTAAATTGGAAAGGGAAATGCACAGTGGCGTACCTAGGGTAGGGCAAACAGGACACTTAAAGTCGAAATAAACCAACAATATAATTTATATTCAAATAATCCCGTCCGTGATGAGAGCTATCGGTGAAAGATTTATGACTGTTTTATTTAGTGTATTTGTTAAATTCATATTTAGATAATTTATAAAGGGGGGCAAATATGAAGCTCGCCCTAGGCGCCATTCCTGATTGTTATGCCTCTATGAATGCAAAACCGTTAATATGAGCAAACTGGATGAAATATCTAATTTCCGTTTGGTGGTGTGGTTGAAAAGAAGTTAGATTTAGTCTGTGATTTTTTTCCTAATTTTCTGAAATTGTACCCCTTGTTTTCTTAATAAAAGAAATAACCTTTGTTTTGATGAGACAGGATATCTCCATAGAACACCTAAAATGTGAGTTTCTAACTTTAAACCTGATAGGCCCTCAAATTCATTTTAGGGCTTTAGGTTTGATGGTAATTTTTGGTTGGATTGTACTCTTAGGATTGTACGTTCAATCGTTCTTAAGTGTATAAAACGTTAATACATGAGGTATATATGCAACATAGTTTGATCGACCTTCATTCAATAAGGGGACTGAATTTTTTGGCTAGATCATAAGGTCGTTTCTTCAACAATACTTGAGGTAATGTGGTTTGTACCATATAGATTATTTAACATCAGGGTCGTTGTTCTATTAATGTGTGGTGCGGAATTCTAGATTCACAATTTATTTTTTTCAATGAAAGTCTAACTGGAGACCGATAGCTAGATATCTAAGCTAACGAATTGCCAATTCTATTAGAAGATATACCTCTAGAAATTTGTCGCCTTTACAACATGATTGGTGTCCAGACCAAACATATTTTGATAGGTGGATAGGATACGGACGAATATTTTATTGGTTAGTCATATCGCCAGATTTGTATTGCCTAGATATCTATTTATGTGGGTTTTAAGGATTTAGTTTTCGCAAACAGACCCAATACACGAGATGACATGATCGAGAGGATTAAGACTTGTTACTCGAACTTTCTCAGCTGCAGAATATAAAAATTCCTTGTTTCTATTCATCAGATGTTGCACTCGTGTGTCGAGAATGATAATATTATTTTTAATAAATTAATAGTTATTGTTTTTACTAAATACTGGTAATATAAATATAATTTCCTCAATTAAATTAATTTATCGCCACTTACTAGTTACGATAGCAAATAAAACTTTAATTATTTTGGGGGAACACGGAGTAACCGACACATATAAGGAAATTCTCTATATGATATTGAATATGATGAACTACTTAACATTAATTTTTTATATATGTACATTTTTTTATGTAATTTTCTTAAAATATGAATCCTAACGCAATGAACCTTATTCAATTATGTACATTGGGGGAAACCGGGTAAATCGATAGATAAAAGAAAATTTCCACCAGTGATACATTTTTCAACATATCTCGTGATTCTAAAAGGATAGCAATAATAAGATTGTTGATAATGTATTCTTCATTCGTATCCCGTTATCAAAACTACATGTTGGTATTTAATATTTTCGACAAAAAATCCAACAAAATTGAGTAGCGCCCTCTAGCGATTTGTATGTTTATTACAAGAGCTAATTTAGAACGCCTAAGTTATGAGCGTTTGTTTGTAAGATATTTCCCACTCTCCCCCACCTTTTAATTACCAATTTGTTATATTGAAAGTATGCGGAAGGTTTCGAAAATTACCAGTTTTCAGTTTTTGTTATAACTTAATTTGGTAAATTCTGTAGAAAATGAGTGATTTTCAGTTCTGGAGTCGCTGCAAGACTCTTTAAATAATTTCCATGTTTTTCTCTTCCCCTTTAGTCTAGAATTTTTTTACCAAGGCTATACTTACTGTAATCATTCCTGCGATATAAAGTATGCCAAATTATACGTCAAATCGTACATACTATAGGTCGTTCTTTTATGTATTAAGTTGAAATTTGAAACTTTTTTGGGAAAGAGACATTCGTACATGCCATAATGTATGGAACTGGTTATATAAATCTGGATAGCACACTGTTTAGCATAGATCTGAAGTCAGACTCCAATATATAAATGGTATATGAGGTGATTCGTTATTTACGATTGCATAAACTTTCAGTGATATTACAAGAAATCTATGAATTTTGACTGGCTAAGGAAAAAGTTTTTTGTCGACATATATACATCCATATAATTGTAGTATATTTTCTGACATGCATAATTTTGCATTTTTGTAAATATCAATTTTGTATTAATGTATCATTATCTTTTATTAGGTGAAATTACTGTTTTTATAAATCTAACCAATCAGTTATCTTTATTAATATTTTGCAATTAAATATAGTCATTTACATTACTTGTAAATTGTGCTTGGATGACCGACCATCGCTACTGAAATCAAATATTCACCAAAGCTGTGTAAACGTATTTTTCTTGAGATAATTACTGTTGCTTATTTATATATTTTACTGATCTTAATAACTGCGCAATTTCATAAGAAATCCAAACATACTACCAAAAAAATATTGAAAAAATTGTAAACCAAACCAAAAATTGAAATCTACATATACTTTATTCAGATCACACTTCATGTTTCTTCACTTTAAGACTAAAAATATTTTTTGTGAAAGTTAAAACACATTAAACATATAGTTTAATACGAACATCGAAGCAACCGTTATATTTGATATTTATAATTTTAGTAGATACTGTAGTTGAATAAATTATATTTTATGCTGTTTTTTATCATTAATCTGAAATACAGCGGATTACAACCAGAAAGGAGAGAATGCAGTTTTTAAACAAATTTTGCTTGTAGTTTATCTTTATAGTAGCACTTATTTGTAACTTAATAAGTTCATGTGTTCTATATAACTTCTATAAATGTAAGTAAAAAGTGTGAATATATTTAGTATATTTAGTAGATTTTCTTTCCTGTATTGATTTGGCTGCATGTCACTGTGGCCACAAGCTTTTCGTTATTTTGTTATAATATTCATTTGTTTGTTTATATATCCTAAAATAGTATCCATCAAAATTATTCTATTTGCCAATTCATTCTGAAACTGCATTAACGTATTTTGTCAACATTTTTCTGTGCTACTAATACATAACTAACAGTTTTGAGTTTTGCTTTCGCATCGACCTTGCATTTATCTGGAGGTAGTGTACTATACACCGATCGCCTTACTGTATTTGCTTGAACTTTATAGCTCGCTCTAAATAAGCGAGAGAGGCAGGATGTGTTTCGGTTATATATTATGTTGGAAAAAATCAGAAGAAAACAAAACAATAAATTTTGTTAATATAACATTAAATGTGGTCTATTACTTTCATCTTTTTTATTAAATATATATTTTTTTATAACATGTTGTTTACTGTTTGTGAAAAACAGTAGCGAAGAGTCAAGAATTATCTCACTCACTAAAGCTCTCTTCAGATCACTCTTTATAGACACTTGCATAACATTTCCCTTGTTATATATTATTCGACCTGTTAAGGGATGGGTGTCATCACGTGTTTGTTGTTTGGGAAATACTTTTATTCGCTAAATAGTTGTTTGAAATGAGGCGCGTTAATCATTAAAACCATCAACCAACATTCTATTGTTATTATTTAAATATTATAACATATAAATACTTATTAATCTGGTATCAACATAAATGTCAAAGAACATCTGGCAAAGAAAATTAATTCCTAGACCAACCGTTGCTTGGTGCCACCCCACACTTAATAGGTCGAATTTCAGAATTTGGCAAATCTGTCATTGAATTTTCGAATATTTCTCAGTAATGCGATTTTACCCAAATTTTTCACATTACGAAATGGGAAAATGTCAGGAAAATCATTAGAACTGGTTTCGAGAGATATATATTATTGGCACTGGTATCCTATTAGCCCTACAAATTTTGGAGAATCCATGCTTTGGGTTCACCAGGTGTTCAGCTGCCTTTCATATGTTGGTGTTGATAAATAAAACAATTTTACGTCACAACGTACACTGTTTTAGGAAAATTGTGGTATAGGAATGGGTTCTGAATAAAAACACAGTTTATATAAGTACACAAGATGTAGCATTTAATGCTCACGATTCAAAAAAACACTATACAGAGGACACGGCGTTACCAAATTACTTTAGAGGTATCTCGTCCCTTATAATAATAATATAATATATTTTTATTAAAAAGCGGAACACAATAAATCTTCCTCTCATACTCAATTATAACACAGAGGTACGATATTTCAAATCTCTTCATTGATCTGTATTGATTCAAATTTATTTACTTTGTTTCTCGTATACATTGGATAAGGCGACATAAATGACTTTTCTCTCATTTTGTATTTTCTTCAATTTAATATTATTTTTCATGGTGGAAATCACTCGTAAAAGAACAGCCAACATTCTTTTGTTTTATAATCGGAGGTAAAAATTGTATGTACAATTAACAGAGAGACATGCGAATTGGGTCGGAGCCGAATCTGGACCCTCCGACAGAGGGTAGTATACATTTGTAGCTTAGGCGCAAATATATTATATACTTATTACGATATATACAATATATACCAGTACATTAGATCAAAAACTATAAAAGGTCTCATATTTAAATTGGTATACAAAAAGGTGCTCCGGCCCAGAAAAACGCAGATCCTTAACAAAGGTAACGAAAATAAATAGGTTATGTATAAAACAAGTGATTTGACAGAGACGGTCTTGCCCAAAAGTTTTTTATTGTCAGTAGATATTAAACTTTTCTATTGGAGTCTTTTTGAGTAATAAATATTGTAAATCTTCTGAACTATTTAAACAAATACGATGCGTGTTCTGAAATCTGCTTCGATACACGACTTTTTATGTTTGCAGACTATTTTAAGTCAAATAATTTTGGTAAACTTTTGGACAAAACTTCCAAAATCTCTTCGGTTACATACCTTCCTGTCATATTGGTATCCGATAATTTAATATAATAATAATAATCTATATAACATCACTAAAAGTCGTATACTTGTGTATTTGACAGGGAAGACTTGTACCCTATTGATTTATTTCTCTATTATTATTTTCTCACAAGATTGCACAATTCCTCATATATGCTGAAAATATCTCTAGAATTATTAACATTTCAACAAGGGTTGTGATAGGTCCGTAAAATCGCCATTTTTTCGATAAGTGAAGAGTATGAATTGAAAAAAGGATGGATAAAAACGAAATAATTTAATAAATATGATGTACAAAATGTATATGAGGATAGTGGGCGGTTAGACACAGCAAGTACCAAGTGAGTAAATTATGAAATGTGATGTTCACTACTATTTTTTAGCTATTATTGATATGGATACCGAAAATGTTTCATAAATATTTCTTTTGAGTTATGTAAAACATATATATTTGTTAAAAACTAGTATACCTCAAGGATATGTTGTTAAGTCCTACTCCATTGGACATTTGCTATGTCTAGATGTGACGACACAAAAAGAAAACATATAACACGAAAAAGTTGTAAGGTTTACATATTCTACGGGTACGTTATAATAATATAACTTTTTTTTCAGAGCACATACCACCTGAGTTAACTTTTGCGACATTCTGTATACTTTTGTATTTGATATTAATAAATCTAGTCGTGCGGATTGACAAAATCCGCTGTGGTTAGTTTTTTTCAATTCAAATTCTAGTTTGAATGTTTACGTATATCGTGTCGTATAATTTTATGAATAGGATAAAACAATTTATCAAGGATGGGACAGGAGAAGAAGGATAAGTTTAAGGAGAATGTGAACATCAAAATGAAAAGAGAGTCTTCTTTGTTTATCAATTAGCGAAAAATAAATCACAACAGATATAACAACTAGTATTTTACAATAGCACAACCTTTAAATTTTTATTTTGTACCGATTTGGTGGTACTTTTTGAATTTTTTTATTAAAGTGACGGCAGAAAGAGCGTTTAAATGGGATGAAGGGTAAGCTAGTGATCAATGAAAACACGATCGAAAAAGGCGGTTATCGTATAAATTTGAAAAAAATTTTTGTTAATAAAGAGTAAGTTGTTTAAAGAGGTTTTAACTTGATTCGATTTTAGATATCATGAGGCTCTACAATAGGAAATCTACAATTTTAAGTTAAATGGATGACAGAGTATTTAAAAAAATGTAGGTTCTTTATACAATTTTTTTTCTTGTCCGATCGTATTTGAAAGGGGTAAAATGAGCGAAAAGTTGGCTGGCCGGGGACTAGGACGAGGGTGAAATAGGTAACACATCGAGGGGAACTAAGCTACGAACCACATCACTTTATACGATTGCGGTAGTCCAAAGAAAATCTCTTGCAGGTATACTGTCGGTGCAGCACTTTGTATCTTTTTTCAGTATGTATACAATTTTTATATATTTATATATGTATAGTTGTGGGAGCGGAACAACCTCTTCGGGGTCGACCACAACCCTTCTCACCACTATCTATTTACAACAGTCAGCACGTTTAATGTCTAATACTTTTTGTACAAGTTCTTTTTCCCATTAACTAAACACTTGGGGCACTACATTTACACTTTGTACAGAGAATAAATCACATTTAAGAGTTGCATATTTCTATGTCCATTGTTGTCGTTGTGACACTAAAAGGAGGAGGACCTGCAACAAATGAAAGTCGGCTTTAGCGTTTTATTCTAGTAACACCAAAATCAATATAATGTAGATATGGGGTAATCCATAAATTAAGTCACACAATTCTTAAGACCCTTTAGGCCCCTCCCCTTTCGTTGCTTTTTCTTTAACAATTCTGCAATGTTTGGCATTCCCCTCCCCCCACCTAAACATGTGACATGATTTATGGATGACCCCCAAAATAAGATCATTACAAAACTAAAACATTTCGAATAATATTGAAAATAAAAATGTAACACCCAAAATTATCTTTGTATATACATAGCATAGTTTCCCTAAAATGTTGCTAAAAATTTATTCGCACTTTTTGAAAAATATATTAAAAGAGTAAAATCACCATATTTCTAATAACACAGTGCATTGGTATCTGTAATAATCTAGTGTGTTGCTCTGGTTTCATATAAAACCACAGCAATGAAGAAGTGTCCCGAATGAGTCCGCTGTTAATAAAATGGGCTGGGTCATCCATTTCTACTTGGTTGCGTTTCTTTGTAATGCCCTTGCGAAGAAAATTAATATTACAAATTTTATAATCATCAATGCTTGGATATCTTTTTTCAATAACCATTTTCAAAACATTCCCTGTATCGAATGACCACCCAAAGTTGAAAAAGTATTTTATAAAAGAAAATTAAAATTATAAAAAATGATGACCTGGATATTAAAATTCAAAAGGGGGAATCGACTCAGAGGTACGTATATGTATTTTTTCAATATGAAGAATTTTGAATTTTATATCCATTCTTGTCAAATGGGAGTACACAGTAAACTAGAAGTACTGCGACGTTGCCCTATGCGCCTTTGTCACTGCTTTCTGTTTTCATAGGCTTGTAACTCCTCTTTCACTCATACTTCGACTTATTCTATCTATTCATGTTCTTTTTGGTCTGAACCTTTTCCCTAAAGTCATGATTGTGAAACGAAACATCCAGAACAACTGTGAATTAACGATGCTCTTTGCCACATAACAAAAGAGTTTTGGGTCTGTAAAAATTTTCGTGTTACACCCCAGCCTCCTCACTCACCACACTGGAATGTTTGTGACACTTTTCTATTCTCAAGGTTGAAAATCTATCTGAAAGGTCGCTACTTTGGAACAAGTAAGAACAGTCAAACGGCTGTAAGTTCCAGTACCGCTGGGCGGGTTTCAATCGACATACATTTGCGGAATACAAGGTAACATACAATGTATTTCAAAATACAGTCACAATGCTTAATTTACACACATTATACGTATGAGAGCAATTTTGATTTTAACTCCCAACGGGCAAGCTAACTAAACATGGACATCCTCAATGATTTTATCGAAATTATTGTTATAAATTTCTGTGAATTCAGAAAATTTTTACACCGAAAATAATCTTTATTTCCACCCCAAAAATTCACAATCAATAACACATTGCTTTTCTTAAACGAAGAAGGGGTCACTTCTACATCTCTTTATCCACTACTGTCCAGCTCCTGATGTGCGGCTGTTTTTATACCCTATTCTAGTTACTCTCAATTGTACTGGTAGTGTCTTTGTCTGTTTAACGTATATGATGACTAATTCTTGAAAGGAAAGCCATTTTCGATATTTTTTTATATCCGCAGCCGTAAAGACGTTTTTATTACGGTGATTGGTCTCGAGAATATTCATCTGTTAGTAGTGACAAATTACAGATTGTAACATTGTTAACAAAAATATAGTTTATTTCCTGGGATCTGACTGTGTAAGATTATTATTTTCGTTTTACATTTTCTTCGTTTACATAATAAAATTCCTAAATCATTATATTTTGTTTTCTTCTATACTACGCACTTGCATGATTACAGCCATCATGACTTTGTCTGTAATACTTCTTTATTATTTTTGGCCTTGGAAGGGCAGCTTCTATAAATTTGGAAAAGAACAAGTTGTTACTTCATGTGCTTGCACAGTTTTCTGGATTGACATACGTAGTTGAATATGTAGAGAGCCAATTGAGTTTAGCAAAATGATCTACAAGAATAGAGAAAGGATCTGATTAAAAAATTCGATTATTTATGGTGTACCTCCCACATCTAAAAACCTTAGGCAAGATAATTAGTATAGATTGTCTACACTTTATATTCATTGAAGTAGTTTTGGTTATGTGTTTCTTTTGTTTTCTTATCCACTAAAATTCATTGAGAAAATGTTAGAAGTTTAATACTAGACAATTTCCTATACATTTAAGACTGTGTACACTATCTTACAAATTTGTTTTTGTTGAACTTGCAATTTTCACTGTCAAATGCATGAAGAAATGTAAAATATTTATTATCTTTTAATATACCAGATTATTTGGTGATTTTGTCTCAAAATTTCTTACTTGGTCCACTGAAATTTTTCTTTGCTATAGTTAACCTGGCTTAGGAAATATGTTTAACAATAGTTCCATGTGACACAAAAAATTTCATTTTCCTTCTATGAATCACAAAATATATCGGTTTATATTACTGTATACTTCAATATAATAAAGTAAAAAGTGTACCAGAAATAGAATTGAAGGTAATTTAATTTTTTTTTAAATTATTGGAAATTTATTTTAAACAATTTTTAGGTATAAGTTTTAAGAATTTTGAAAATGAATTACATTGCATAAACCTTAAAATTAACAATAACGAAACAATGTGAAAAACAAGTTAATAATTATCAGCAAATTTAGTTGAATGGTCCTTAAATTAAAATGTATGGCTTAATTCCAAAACTAACCTCACAGATGATGTCCGTAGTATTCGGGGTAATGCGCGTACTGATTGTGGAAAGCTGGATCACCAGGTGGCCGGTGCATCATCTGTTGGCCGTCCATCATGTAACCCATCGTGGCGTCAGGACTGTACGCTCCACTGGGACCTGCATGGGGTGAAAAGACTATTAGTGGCGTTAGATACTGTCCTCGGACATAATTCATGGAAAATTATCCTTGCACCAGAAAGTTATCGTATAGAGCAATTTTTTACTATCAGAATTATTGATAGCTAAACAGTTTGTAAGAGAAATCTTTAAGTTGCCTGTTAATTTGTACAAGTGGAAGAATTTCATTTTACCCAACCGGATAGAGTAGTGTTTGTCGATTCCGTAACATACATTGAATTCATCGGGATCTCTATATCCTTTCACCCTCTTTCGGCGTTAGCGCGGGTCCCTGTAGCTGTCACTTGGGCCGATTGTGTGCCTCGAAGTGATGGATCGGTCCGCTAGGGTCAATGGCTGACGCCATTTCTCTTCGGCTGTCTCCAACAGGAGAGGAACAGAAAACTCCGAAGAGAAATCGATAGCAGCACACACAACGAAAGAACACTCTTACATTGACAGCCATTAATAATCTCCACTCTAAGGAATTTTGTACGGCGTAGTTTCGACCGAAATACGACAAAATAAAAATCGCTTTAAAGAGAAGGCGAAGTAGATAAAAACAGCGGCGAATCTAAATGGGTTTCCGAAATCGAGAATTTTGAGAACGTACCAATTCCAAAGTTTTATCCTTTCTGATGAGATTTACGAGAACAAGGCACATAATGATTATAAGCTTATGGACTGGTTATATACAGGGAGAAGTCTCAACGGTAGGCAAAAAATGCTTCAGACAGTGAAATTTATTGAAGGCTTTGATAATAGATAATAGAATATGAAGGTAGCTGAAGGTGGTTAAAATGAAAAAAAAAAAACGTTTATACAGTCAGAAATAATTGAGAGGTACCGGTTGTTTTGTTGATTTTAAAAATGAATAAGTGGAGGTTGTTAGAATGTATGTTTTTTGGGCTTATATGATTTGTTTTTATACTTTTAGATGATAGAAAAGCACAAACGACTCTCTGGTAAGTAGTAGCAGTAATCTGCTGCCGTTTAGAGAGTTCAATCAAAGGGTTGCTACACCAAAAAAAAAAATCGACAAAAATGTTATTTCCAACTTTGCGGTGCTGATTTTTGTAAATTCTTTTTGATACTTTCCTTGACAAATTTATAGGATCATTAGGGTAATATTCACCAGATACTGAGCAGTTTCGAAGTTCTTGGAGAGAGATAAATAAGATCAGAAAATAACAACATATAAAAGAATGATATTCAGCAGAAATAAAAGCCCTAGCAAGCGAAAAGAACAGCAAATATAAGATTAAAAAATACAGGAACTGGAATATATGCGTAAAGAAACCAATCACTATTACGAAACAATTTGTTGATTGGTACTTCTTTAGCTTTATGGGTTTGTCTAAAATCGGTAAGTATGTCTTTTATTTTCCTGTAGTTGCAAATGACAAATAGAAGATTTGTATTAACACATGAGAAAGGAAGTCGTTGGTGTTGGTTTGCAGGTCGGCACCCATCATGAAATTTGACAAACTGGTAATTTCTTCGGGAAGCAAAAACAGGAAGAGGCATTTTACTGCATCTCCGCATGTAAGAAAGAACTTCATGTCTGCAACTCTGTTTAAAGAACTTGGACAAAAAGTTCAACTAGTTAGGAGATATTACAAGGAACAGCAAGTTGGAAAAATTGTTCAGACCTACAGGGGGAAGTTTCTGATATACACTGAGAGAATTCAATGAGAAAAATCTATTGGCATCCATTCTTCTAAGTTGGTAATAGTTAGCTGAAAATGAAACTTTGGGTAAAGACAAAGGAAGGTATACTAAAGAATCAGCTGCTTCAGGTGTAGAAACAAATTTGGCGTATTTAAATATTTTGTAATTAAGATATAAAAATTATATACGTAAGAAATTTGGAAATCACATCAGCTAAAGACTAAAAAATTAGAAACAAGAAGAGAATAATAATAGATTCGTAGAGATTACACTGGTATAGACATATAAAAACATGAGGCCAAACTTGAAGTAAAAATAACAAGGAACAGAAATACAGAAAACTCATTTTTTTTCGAAATAAACCCTGACGAAACACGTAAAATAATGTGAATACTGAAATATTTTTTATATAGTAGAATGATATAAGTAACAATAAAAAAAATGCATACGTTACAATCTAAATGGTAATTACATGATGGCGTAGATAAACTGATATACGTTATATGGACTGCAAAATAATTGTTCTAGTGTACCAATTATTCCAAGCATATTTTTATTTTTGCAAGTTTAGAGATATAGTTAAGATCTTTTCAGCAAAAGATCGTAAAAAACAAATGCTAATTAAAAAAGTATCAGACCGTAGAATGTTCGAGAGGTGCAGTTTCAACATTTGAAGCCCTCATTTGCATCGATATGAAAAAAAGTGAACATAGAAAGGATGTTTAAAGTTTTTTTTTATCTTTTCCATTCCCAATAAAAATTCTTGATTCGCCGCTGCTGGTAATGTAGACGGGTAAGGCAAACACGATAACCGATCATACACGACTTTCCACTTACAATTCATATCACCAAAGTCGATTAACGCGCTTGGGATAGGCCCATATCTTCATAAAAATGCATTACAACGTTAGGCTTTAACAGCAATCACGATTGCTTCGAAAACAAAAACAGAAAAAGAAACAAAAATCAAATGATAAAATACGGTACGGAAAAGGCCACGTAAGATACCGTGTATCTGGTGCAAGGAGGCTGTGAAAACTTATTATGTACAGTGAGAGAAATGTAAAATAACCGTACTCAAGGCTAATACCTTTATTTCCAAAATAATCGTGTTTTGTAGAAGTTAGTAGCTGAATTTCGGGTTTTTTTTCAATTCTCTCAATTTTTGACTGACAATACTTTCTACTTACCCGCTCTATTCGATTGGTCTATCATCGGCTGCACTATTCTCCGTCGCGCATTGATGAACCTGTAACAATATCACAGCGTTAACAAAATGACGTCACAACAAGGACGGCGCGATAAAATTAACAAAGTGCGAAAACAAGGAGGGCAATACATACAGAAACAAAACGCGAGCTGTCAACGATCGTCAAAATGACGCTGTCACTAATAAAGCTCGACACCGGAAATGATTGGGTTTTCTGCGGAACGATCGGTAGCAGTGTTCGCTTCCGTAGTTGGAACCTACGTATATATATTTATGTCGCATAATATCAACGTAGCAGCAACATTTATCAGATGGAAGGGACGTATGAAATTTGTGCAGTTTGCGAAAAATCTGACGAAGAATCGAACTGTAGATGAAATTTATGGGTAGGGAATTTTCAAATCTGTTCATTGTCGACGTGGATTCATGAGAAACTGCAGTTCGAGAGTGAAAAACCCAAATACAAACATTAACAGTAACTGAAAATAAAAACCAGCAATACAATCGTTCTGTAAGTGAGTAAAAGAAACGTGAAATCTGATTTGTGCCCTAACATCAAACCTTTAGATTTTACACTAAATAGTGTTTCAACAGCATGGCTGTCATATTCAGGGGACTAACCAACTTCAGCTTACTAAGAATAGTAATTGTGTCAGGTGAACCTTTATCCAAAGGAGAGTATATTGTTATAGTACATTGTTTTACGTAAACGGTATCAAGGTCGTATCCTAGATATTATCAGATATATGATTATGATAACATCTAGGGTACAACATTGATATCGTTTACGTAAAATACTGTATCATAAAAATATACTCTGCTTTGGATGAAGATTCACCTGACACAATTACTATTCTTCTTTCTTTTACTTTGTTCTTCCACTTCTACTCTTCTTCTTATAGTAGGGTCTTTTACCACTTCTACTCTTCTGATTATATGTGAACAGTATTTTAGGATTCATCGCTGAAAAACAATGGAATGTCTGTTTTTGACCTCGAGCTCTTTTAGTGTAGATATATTAGTGTGTTTGTCTGGCCAGGGAATACGCAGCATACGACGTCAGCACCCCAACTTGAAAGCATCTATCTACTTATAGACTTCTTTAATTGTTCAGGATTCGACACCGTGTAGGAAGATCGAAAATATAGGCGATCTAACTAGTTTTAATATTGTCATTTCTGCGATTTGCTGATCTTACCATGTTTTTGTCGCTATGCGTCTTCTAATTACTTTTTCGCATTTTCCCGGATTGTATTTGAGTGAGCCTAGGTCTCAATCTTAATATTCATCTCAATCTCTATTTCCATCGCCATCTCCAGCTCCATTTTCATCTCCATCTCCCTCTTCATTTCCATCGCCCATCTTCATCTCTATTTCTATCTCTATCTCCATTTCCATTCTGAGTCCTTCCACTTCTTCTTATTCATCTGCAATATTTTGTTGGGTTTGTTGCCTCTGACTATTATCATCATTTTCGTCTTACTTAGATTCATTTCGAATGCCAAGTTTTGACTTTCTTCTCTCACCAAATCTAACATTTTATGGAGTTCTTCCTTGTCTTTCGTTAGGGGAGTCAAATCATCAGCATACTGGAGCTTGGTGAGTTTCTTTTTACCAATTTAAACCACCCTTCAAAGTTTTTCAATACCAGTCTGATTACATATTCCCCATATACGTTAAACAATCTTGGTGACAATATGCACCTCTACCTGACTCCTTTTTCTTACTACTATGAAATATAAAAATACAGGGTATCTGAATGAGACCCTACAGTTGAGTAATATCCTCTCGTTTCAACTAATTGTTTGCTCTGTTTTCTAGAAGTGAATATTACAATTTTATAGGTGTTCAATGATTTTGTTCATTTAGGGTGATATTATTTTATTTTAGTACTCTAATGAAACTTAGAAAATAACCGTATTGGGGGAAAACATGTAGAGAAAGGTGAAATCACTTGAGGACAAAAAACAATTAGTTGTACTCGATTGTTTAAGTCGTTACTTTTGGTTAATTATGGTGATAAATGAACTTAATATCTTCGTTTTTCTATCTCTAAATTCATTTCACAAAGTACGTGTATTGGCTTTAGTAGTTAATAGTTAAAGTTTATAAAATTCGACACTTATGCCCTTATGGGTGTAACCGAAAAAATCATTATATTGTAGACCCAATATTTTTGAAATATTGTGTAGACAATTAAAAATGACACACATGATTTTGCGAATTTTCTCTTCATCAACATCGAAAGCATTCATAAAAAATGTACAGTGCGGTTGGCCTCTGGGGTGAAAGTTGTATCCAATTTCCAAATTGCCTCCGAAAATGATGCACATCCTCAAATCCATACATAGAAGGGCAATCGAACTGCCGAGGTATTTCCCATACAATTTTATGAATAATACAGCTATGTAATCGCCATCGTGGGAAGGCTAGCCTCCCCCATTCATATATACGGCACGTTTTCTATCTTCGTCTACCGAGAGTGCAAGGGGGTTTTGCCAAAAGGGGAGACTTGATCCTACAAAATTCCTAGTAATTTTGTTTATGTGTGACGCGAACGCTGGGGTCCCTATAGCCTGGATAATCGAAATACGGCCCATACGAGACGTCGGAAGGAATATACCCGAGACGTTATGGGGTTTGCTCGTTACAAGGATTCGGGAATTTCAAAAGGAATTTTCTGATTTTTGCCGCCTTATACACAGTATTTATTGCTTCCGGAAAAAATACGATATTTTAAAACTTAGCCTAAGTTCATTTCAAGATAACATTATATAACATTTTGTCGAATTCAGATAAAAAAAAGTTTGTAGCTCTATTTAATCTTGTGGATATTTAAACATAAATTAAAGAAAATCTATGAAATTTGCTTACAATAATAATAATAACTAGTGGTCGCCCAGTGGTCGAATAATATAAGAAACAGAGTTGTGGAGAAACCCGAGAAGTAGACGTAATGACCAAAAATGTTCACTCATATTGACAAATCTATTGCAAAAAAAATAAAAATGTAATCAAATATCGGTATTCGAAATATTTTTGACAAATGAATGACCCCTTACATTTTTGGCTGGAACCACTCCTGGCAAAATATTCGATATAATAATTGGAAGATTGTTCTTTGCAACCTAAAAGTTTTCGTCATTTGCGGTTTCAATCAAGTTCAGGAATATTAAAGAAAAAAGAGGACCAACAACCCTAGGAAAACTTAAATATTTAATACATTCTCTATTGTTCGCTGTCTGACATTTTTTTACACAACACCTTCGGGAAGATTGTGATAATAATATATTAATCAAATAATTAAATTCACATTAAAAACCGAATATTTAATATGAAAGTTACTGCAACGCGTCCGAAAAATCAATACTGATCTACTACATTGACTATTTTACCAATAAACACTAACAACCCTTGTAGGCCACTTCCAGAACAGCATCTAACGATCGCTCCCTCCAAATATAATTACTGAATGTTTTGAGTTTATACCGTCTGGAGGCGGCGGCACTATCAGTTGTTTGGCGTTCACAGTATGGACATAAATAATGAATTTTTATTATATTTTATTTAATGAATGAACCCATATTATAAATTAATATTAGCATTCTGCACTGCAGGTCGTTAGTAGCTACTAACAAAACAAAAATGAAGAAAATCGGTTGAGAGACAGAGGAGAAAATGGTACGTAATCGTTTTGTCTTTGCCTATTTATATGTAGATAATGAACAAGACGGATATTTACATAAAATGAAACCCGATATATTACTGTTAAGTTTAAATGCAATATTAAATAATTTAGAATGAATAATGGAAAGAAATATTATCTTTACTAGGAACATTGCATGTAGGAAACTTAGATATCAAATAAAAAATGTCTAAAACATCGCAAAAAGAAATCAGTTATTTATTGGTAAAGAAATTACACGTGAATGTTTGATTTGTTCAAACCCATATCAGTAGAAAAAAAACCCAAAGACCAGAAATAATATAAATACCATAATATTACACAAGAATGAGAATCAAACGAACATTGAAAACTATAGACAGATGAATCTTCAATTATAACTGTATACATTGACTAGAGTTATTTCAAATCCAATGAACTGGAAGGACACTAACCAAAAGAACAGCTGGCTTTACAAGAGATTACAGCACAAACGAACACTTATTGACAATGAGAATGTTTTACGAAAAATCAATGGAATACAATTTCGAAGCAATCCTAGCAATTGTGGATTTTTTAATAGTTTTTGATGTAGTCTCCAGAATAGACCGTGTACACACATAAAGATGCTTGAAAATATATATGGGAATCCTTCTCGCCGTAATTTAACACGAATACTTTATATGATGGCTTAAAAAATACACTGGTAAATAAAAAAGAATTTGCTGATGATATCGTTCTTATTGCAAAAACTATTGCAGATAATGTTAAATAGATAAAATAACTTCTGAAATGGATGGTACTAAATATGAAACTAACACAAGCAAAAGTTAGTAGTAGTAGATCACAAAAAAAAAAATCTAAAGCTAGAACTTGAAGAAATAGTCAGTTATGTTTAATAACTAAGAGTGACACAGAGGTCAGTGGAGCGCTAAATGTTCGTTAAAACTCTTAAAATCAATTAAAAAAATATAGTAAACCTAAAGGAAGTCGCCGAGCAACAGTAACAGATAAAAGTAAAAAGTTGACAAGTACAATCCTAAATGGAGACTGTAGTTGGGGACCGGATGCCGGGGACACCCTCAGTGAGAATAGCACAAAATACAGACAAATGGCAAAGAATGACGGTGGCTTATTTCCTGACATAGAGCGAAAGAAAAATGCTAATGAGATAAAATGAGGTGTGTTAATTATTGTGAAAACCTGATGTACACAAGAAAATTGTAGAAACACTAGCACTGATATAACGTTCACCTCGGTCAAACGAAGATATCATTATTGTAATTACAGAAGTTCTGTTCATCAATTTCTTGGGAAAGCTTTCCAATAAATCACGCGTTTTTAAATACAAACTATGAGCCTTCTGGTAGCTTTTTTTTTCGGACACACCTTATAAACCATGGGCTCAACCAGAAACAAAAGAGGAGAGATGTGGGATGTAGAAAGGCCGACTCCTCAGAAATTGCATGCTTAACAATAATGTTGATGTGCAGCGAGTCAACTCATATTTTCAATGCTAAAACGGCGGAAAAAAAAATGTAGATGTTAATCAGTAGAAAACTATGGCAACTTTGGAATAAAAAAATACTTAAGCGTAATAGGATGCAAAGCTAACCTATCTACCACAGAACGTAAGGTGGTGATTTAAATACAGACAATGGAATTTGAAAACATAAAAATAGGACAAATTTAATATCGAATAAGGGTCTGGCACTGGCACATATGTAGAAAGGAATAACGTACGAGGGTTTTAACCATGAACCATGCTGTGCTATATATATATATATATATATATATATATATATATATATATATATATATGCACGAAAAACAAGTCTTATGACAGAAGATATTCTTGAATGCGTTGTAAAATTATCTTGTAACGAAAAGTGTGAGTAGACCAGCAAACACAAAATCCAAAGATATCTGAAAAGGGCAATTATGCCAAAATCTCCTGAATTTTCCAAAGATTCCAGAGTAGATCAGTTATGAAGTATATGCCTGAATAACTGGACACCGAATGAGTGAGTCAACATACATTAAAATTGGAAAAAAATAGTTCCTTGCAAATGTACAAAATATGTAAATAATATGAAATGATCAAACACTGAAAACAAAGTAAGTAGTTTTAAAATACGTGCCATGAAATATAAAGTGAAATATGATGAAAACTATGTAGTTTCCTTAATGTTCTCCACACCAAATCTAACTAAATATTAACGATTGTTGTTTCCATTAGAGCTGTAAACTAATAGACGATAAATTTAAATTCTCTATTAGATTATATTAATCTTTACCATCTGTGACGCTTTACTGGCAAAGACTTCCCCACTCTCCCCGAAATCATAGTTTGTTTCGCACTTTCAACAGCCAATCAAAAGCAGCCGTTCCGTAAGAAAATAACTATGAGCAGACGATGATCTGTGTTAGAGGAAGGCAGAGAGATTGTATTGTCAAGCGTGTGGATCCCAATTAAGCTGCAGCAGCTGCGGAAATTAATGAAGCACAGCTTTTAAGATGTAATTGGACCCATTCATAATTCCAACGCTTCCGCATCTGGAGAATGGCTAAGACCGACTTAGAAGGGGTGTTTTTAGCGGCGTCTTCTTGTTGGAATTTACGGACGAGATGTTCCCGGCGTGGATAAAAAAAATAAACGTGAGCTGCTGCGAAATTTTATAACTGTTATAAACATCATTGGAGTTTGAATGTTTCATAAATTTAACCAAACGTTTTCATATTTGTAAGCTTTCAATCAAAATGCTCTCTAAACAGTAACAATCGCCTCACATATCCCTAATATCCGATACACCAATAAATCCAGCAGCCCATCGGAATTTTTATGGATGTTTAGCGCTGCCCTTTCTAATTGCTTCTAGCCGGGGTTTTAAGGGAACACATTCCTAACGGCCTTACATTTCTCGTTCAGATATACCAATTTCCAGAAATCTACAGAAATCACCCGTGACTTCAGCCGCTAAGGGCAGTAACGCCCTAAATTGCCTGCTTTCGGGCGATTTCTATGCGTTGGCGAACACAAAACTCGATCTTTGCTAGCGGTGGTCATTTTGACGTTTGTATGATTTGTACTCGATACGTGCCCTTACTTATTAGTATGGAAAATATTAGATTGCCTATTGCAGTTATGTGCCTTTAAGAAAAATATTTCTGAAAGAACTGATGGGAGAAAACTGCAACAAAATAAACTTATTAACATTGATCTCTTATAACTATTCAGTCCATTGTTTCTATTGATGTTTTTAGAACTCAAAATTGGTCAAAGAAATAGAGGAAGTCCCTTTTTTATTTCGCTATTGTAAATCAAAGGAAAACAACCACAATATGAATAGAGTTAGGGATTTTTTGGAAGAAGAAGAAATATGTCATTCAAACATAGGTCACCATTCCCAAATTATGTCTTCAGAAATGTAGGACTTAAATATATTTATTGGGCAGGATTTTAAAGGGAATATTTCAATAAATTTTCGCTATTAAGGATATTGTGCGAATATTTGTAACCTAAAAAAAGCAAATGGGTCATACAAAATTAATCTTCACTGATGGAGCCACATTTTCAAGAACGGTGCTCTGTAAATGTGCGGTTTGGTTTGATAGCCAATCAGTTGATTGGACTGTTGGGTTACGGCATCGTCTTACAGGACCCCGTTATCAAGACATTTTGAATATAAGCTTTTTGAAAGAGATTCCGTTGACTACACGGAATGACAAGAATGCATCGGGTACACATATAAATTTAAAATTCCCCGGAAGATGAATCGGTAAATATGATAACGTTTCTTTGCCACCAGGTTCCCCGGACCTTATTCCTTTGGATTTTTGTCTGAAGTGATGGTTCAAATGAACTTTTTTTTTGGAATTTTTTTAAACTAAATTTTGAACCTACAATTTGCATTTAGCTCGGGTTACATTCTAACATCTGTATGCGTGTACATAATAAAAATTTGGCATATGTTTTAAGGATTTTTTTATTGCAATTCGTCTATTGTACCACCTCTTAAAATATTTACTATTCGTCGTTAAACCCGCTCTCTATTATTTCTTGACAAGACTCGTCATCAATGTACTTTTCTTTGAAGAATTACAATCCTGATAAAATATTTAAATACAAATCTGTGCTAATATATAAAGAGATAAAATATGTTTTGTGTAGGGGTAATCTAACTATTTACTCCATTGTAATAATTCTTTCACTTAAAAAGTGACCATAGGCTGTATTTTATTTTGATTTAAAAAATTTAATATTTGTACATAAATATTTTACCAAGAAAAGAATAATGACTTCTAGGAGTTTCATGGAAAACTATTGAAATCAGTCCTATGTATAAAAAAAATATCCCATATTTCAATCAGTTGGAGGAAGCGCGATTAATGAAGGTTCTCGACTAGAAATAATATATAGTCTTCAGTTTAGTGTATTGTAAAATCTGGAAAATATAGTATTCATAGATAAAGTTGGAAGAAAAAGCACTAACTGTCTGCTTAATTAGCTTACACACGATATGATATATTTTTTTAGAAAGAGATCGCAAAGTTATTCTAAAAGAAAATTCTTTTAGTTTCTATTTGGTATAGAATCTTTAACAAATTAGCTTCAGGACAGCACTTCGAAATACAATGAGTATCCTTGTTAATCAACTAAAAGGAATGTTAATCAAAATTATTGTAGCAAACATTTGCTAAATATATAATAGATTACGCCTTTACGTATACTAATTTCTCTAGTAATATCATCTAAAATTGTTAAACAAAAAAGTATATTTCGAAGGGTTTACGCACGAATATAAAGCGAACGAAGTCCGAAGGCCAAAGGGCTAGTGCAATACCTTCGCGGGCTCTACCCTTCTGGCAATTATGTCGTTAGCAAATGGTCGCGCGCGGGTGGAACAACTACATCCAACTCTATGATGAAGGCAGCATCTGGATGCTCTATCGTGGGGTCAAACAGTGTTTCCATCCAGAGCGTGATGGCGTCAGCTTGCGACCCCGAGTGCCAGTTCGCTCGCGCCCTTCATGGTGTTGAAAGATATTAAACCTGAAATTTATTGCCCACCCTTAACGTAGGTCCATAAAGACACCACGCTTCCGGATCTACAATTACTATTTCTTTATGTCTCTGCAAGCGCCACATGTGTGTGCATGGTCTTTCAATGGCAGCCAGGAGCGAATATTTTTATTTACACAAAGACTTTCTTCGGTATTACCTGCGACGTAGCGTTGTGAGTTTTTGCGTAGGAAAGTACTTTGTTTGGCAACGAAATTTATTGTTTTATTTCGTGTTCGTATTAGATTGATACTCAAAAATGAAACTTGGGGTGATTAAAGAAGGTCGAATGACATCCCTTTACTATAACCCATTTTAAAAACGGTAATTGTCTTTATGAAATCACATTTCACAAATCTATTAGAATTATTGTAGGTACATTATTTAACTAACTTTTTTTTTCCGTCCACCGAATAACTCTAACTAACTAACTAATGCTATCAAAACAATTCCCGCTAGAAAAGTTGAGTATTGCAATGGAGTCCAATTAACTTGACTTCAAGGTGAACTATTAGGTTTTGATGGGTTACAATTAGTCTATACATGAGGTAGGGGTCGAAATAAATTTCTCCTGTGCCAAAGTTCTTATGCAAAAATCGTCGTCATATTATAATGAAAAGCGGGAGGTAAAAAATTCTAAAGACAAGTGGGAGGTAAGGGGAGTCCCTAATCCGGTACCCCTGGGTTAAAAATAGGATGAATGAGACGTTTAATTTCCAGGTCCACTATAAAATTTCATGATAACCATGAAATAACCTTAAAATCAACAAGTTAGATTCAAGGTCACCTGATTTGCCCCCTATTTAACTTTTGTTGTTTGCCTGGGGGGATTAAAGTTAACCATCTCGTACTACCTACTGTAAATGGTTGGTGGTTCTCGGCGATCATATTATTGTATGCTCTTGAAAGCACTCTGAACAGTTTTGTTTGCATATTAGTTCCTTAGGCTCTTCGGTCAGGAAATATTTATTATGCAAGGAGTAAGACATTATTACTCCTTGCAATGTAAGACAAGATAAAAGGTAAGCAAGGGCCGACATAATAAATATTTCTTGACCGAAGAGCCTAAGGAACTAATATGCCCAAACAACAAAACTATTCACAGTACATTTCCATGTGTAGTAGTAGTAGAAGACTTTCACGATAGTGATGATTTCGCTGGGCTTTCCTATTCTATTGCATTAGGTACTTCCTCTCGGTGACATGATCTACCCAGCTAATTCTTGGAATTTGTCTTTCATTACTTTTAAGATCAAGATCTGCAATAGTTTTTCATCCAAATACAATATTCTGGGTTACTTTTTTCTGAAAACGCCCAGTTTTGTGATTTAAGTCACACTGTATGTTTTTACATTTATTTAATGCAGTGTTTAATATCAACATATTCCCTTTACGGTATGTTAAAGTCGGATTATAGACCTATATGTGAAATAGGTATGAAATTTGCTCCTGCTTTCTTATTTCTATTGCTGCTTATTTCAGTAGTGCCCGACTTATCAATCTTCCTGATCCCAGCCAACACGTTTCTCTGATTTCTAATATTGACGTATTTTGTCGTTGATTTCCTAAATGACGACATTGATCAAACATTTCACATGTCAAACGTTCTCGTGTATATACTTTTTGAAACATTTTCACTCAACTTTTTTTGATCTAACCTGAAAATTACTAGAAAATAATAATTGAGAATTGCTATTTTCATGCACAAAAACACATATGTTATATCATGGGTATTTTATGCCCCTTTACAAAAATTCGAGTAAGAAATAAAAACTGTAACAGCAGTAAAGAGTAGTCACAAAAGCAAAATACTGTAAATTTATCCAAAAATCCCCAAATTATTCTCAAATATGAACGTTTAATTCTATGGAATAGTAACCAAACAAAATGAGAGGATCTGTTTTTTTTTTGAAAAGCTATAAAAAAGCTATAAAAGGGAACAAGGGTTTTAAATGGTTTGAAATAAAAATAAACAATAAATAACTAAAAAACATGACACATTTTGTAATACATAGAACCAAAATCAGCCATGAAAGAATAGCATTGCGGAACTAGTTTGGACAACATTTTATACTAAAAATTTTTGTAGGAAACCAACGAAAGTATACAATTATCTTTTATATTTTATAAACGACTCTACAGGAAAAGCTTTAATAGAAGTGTAATGAATGTGAACAAATTTGTTTTGCAATTAAAGACATTGCAAGTACACGAATAGAAAACTATAGCAAGAAAGTGAAAAAACCGACTTTAAGAGAAACGATAGAAACTAAATAGCATTAACAAATAGTTTGCTGCTACAAGAATGGAAAAAATCATTCAGGTATTTTAGTATCAATTAACATTTTTCCACAAAAAAACTATATTTGTACATGCTGTAAAACAGTCATAAATATCGGTTTAAAAAGAAGAAGTTCTGTTATAAACAATCGAGCTTGATTGCGACGCTATTCTTATATTTCATGAGAATTTTCCTTCTGTTGTTTCTTCGACTCGCAAATACCCTTTCTACAAATTCACATAGAGCGTAACATAATATAGGAAAAAGGAACCCTTCCCTAATCCTTGCTCGAGAAGCGTGCATAACTTGTGTCGTTCTACTGTTCTGTGATTAATGTTCACAGAACAAATTGTCTAGAAAAACATCTCACCCCCATCATACGACCCTTATTTCTGTGTTCACATTTCAGGACAACTCTGTTGAAAAAATTCCAAGCGAAATCGTCAGCTGTTCTCCAAGAAAGAGCGTTATCTAAAAATAATTACATACTTGAAAAAGGTCAGATGTGGTTTTTAAATATTTTCAGGGCAACCAGATAAAAAGAAAATTTACGGATTGTAGATTCAATCAATTTTATCATAAGTGATATAGAAAATTATTAGGACAAAAATAATGTAGAATTGGAGTTTGTGACTTTAAAATAATAATAACAAATAGTGGTGCAAAAGAAGTTCGAGGTTTATTAACGAAAGCCCAAAGAGTTGTATCACCAGGAATAAATTAGCTACGGAAATAGTTGCAATACCCAAACCACTCTGTCAGACAGAACAAGAAGAGGCAACAACACCTGATGCCAAACAACAGAAACAAAATCCCTCTCATAATTTGTTATTTTACATGCAACCCAATAGCTGATAACCTCTTTGAAACATACTCATATACGGGGGTTGATTTCTATGCTAGAGCTCTGATCCATTACAGCTTTAGAGCATATATTTTTGGAGGTGTCTGCAATGCACAAATATCGTGGCAAGGCTAAAAAGAGAAGGCATTCAAGAGAGCATCATGTTATCTTACTTGGTGACTGGAAGCAGCCAATGAACTCATAGAGCTTGTACTTCTAGAGGTAGCCTGCAATGAACAAATAGCGTGCCAAGGCAAAAGGAGAGGGTAATAGAGAGTTTCAGAGGCTATTTCACTCGATTGGGAGCTTCGTCCAATGAGCTAGGTGCAGCATGTAGTTCATTGGCTGCACCTGCCAATCGAGAGAAATAGTCTATTGCTCTCTTTATTGTCCGCTCTATCTAGTCTTCGCACAATATTTGTGTATTGAATGCTACCTCGAGCTCGTATTACATTTGCTTTATATTGCTGGAACGTCTTTAGTATTCTCCACGCTTGGTATCGAACAACTCCAGAGTGGTCACAAAACAAACAAAGATTTGCGAAAAAAAGATTTTGAATAACAGTGTCGTGATGTCAGTAGTGGATATGTAGTTTGCAGAAAAATTGGAAAAATTGACATTTGACAATCTATTGAAATGCTGGCGCATAGGAGGGACAATTGTTTTGGGATGAGGGAAAGAATGAGTAGAAAAATAAATTTAGTGTGAAATTTTTCTTTTTTCTATATAGGTTACGGGTGCAAAATAAGGATCACTCTCTACGTGATTAGGTATGCATCTATAATCAATGATAGATGCAGATAGACTGCCAGACATGTTTCACAGTAATATATCACACGAGAATGCTTGTAGTAAATGACTAACTGTATTCACGACTAGAATCTTGTGAAGAAAACCTGGCATATTAAAAGTTTGATGTCTACTGTATATGGAATTAGTGATTTTTGTCTTCTTAGTTATCATGGGAGGGATCCCTTTGGAGCGAATGTGAATACCATGCAATATGCCATAAGTCACTGGAAAGTAATTGCTGCATATTAGAACCATTTGTATAATGGAAATGTATCAACTATATATTATAGAATATTCCGCAAAAGTGACTTATTAAGGTATATATCTATCGGGAAACAATGGTAAATAAATTTCTCCAAGCAGTAACGGTAAAACCAAATTTTTCACACGTATAAGTAAGAATAATGACTAATTATCCCCCAGAATCCAATAGAAAACCCATTTTCGTGTCTCGCACCCCTTTCACATCGCAAGCTAATCCGTCATTTGTAAACAGAAGGGTTGAACGCGCTTAAGCGATTTTCCATTCGCCCTTCAAAGGGAAAACCGGAAATAAACGATTATTGTTTGAGCAGAGCAATGGAATAACATTTATTTGTAAAACTGCGCTGATCGGAAATTCAGACAAGTGTCGAGATGAAACCAATGCAAGTCTCGGAAAGGCCGAGAGAGGAAAAGGGAGAATGTCAATGAGCAAACTCAGAGATGATCATTAGGAAGGATTAGGGAGCACCCTTAGTTTGTAGTAATGGGCCGAATATAGTGAAACCGTATACCGAAGCGTCGAAAAGCAAGGGGTTGACGAAAACAATGAGTTAGAGGCATTTCGACGCCCTTCTAATGCTGTTTGCCCGCTTCGAGCTCCTAATCGATATTGAGAGGAATCCAAAAGGAAGATGTAAACATTTGTCAATAATACCGAAAGGATAATGGAATGCTAAAATGACAGAAACAGCAATTCGAGAAAAAGTTGCCAGATTGTTTACAAATCTGACACAGCGTCGATCTATTTTCAAAATATGATCAAAATTTCTTGTGAAAAAGTACATAGATTGGCAAAAGGTCTGTCATTTTTCCAGTTCATAACGTAAAAGTGGCTTAATTTAGCATTATGTGGTCCCTATCTTGGTGGTATATGTAGTTGTTTGAATGTCAATGTGAAAAGTATTTTTTTAAAGACTTACTGGTAAAGTAGTATTAGGCACTCCTAGGTAATGGTGAAACCGTCTTGGTGAACAGGTTATCGAGAGCTAGAGGCAACTGCTAGTGGAAAGATAGACGGATTTAGTAGTAAATCAATTTTATGCCCTTTATTAAAATGAAATTCGTACTGGAATGATTCAAAAGTCTAAATATTTAAACAAACACCGTTAATAATTAATAATTATACTTTCCCAAAATTGCCTGGATTACTGGTTGCCCCTTATAGAATGTCTGAAATCACAGATATTTGGTAGAGTGAAATCTCTACAACCAGTTTTCTTGGGTACAAATATATCGCACTACCCAAAAGGTAAGTGGGTTGCAACCTCTCCAGGGAAACAATAAAATCTTTGCTAAAGTGTACACATGTTCGTCCGAAGTATTCGGGCATCTTCATCACAGTGTTGAATCAAACACCCAGAAAAGAGAATTTTCTTGGTAGCAGAAGTTTTTGTATTCATAGACAAGGGATCCCAGGTTGGCTGAGTTAAATAAAAGGTAAGTGAAGTTGTAACTTTTCCACGGAGACAATAAAGTATTTACATGTTTCGCCAGAAGTGGTCAGCCATATTGTCATCATAAGTGTTGTATATTGGGTTTACTTAGTTGTGGTGGAGAAGTTTCAATTCCAAGTAGGGCGTCATAGGCAATAACTGTAGGAGTTAGTTAAAAGTTATTTTTTGTATATTCTGTGTGATATACTCTTGGTGTTTTTCAAATAAATTTGACTCTGTCTATAACAAACAACTATACATATATGCAGTACACTTAGTAGAACACAGGAAAACATATGATTGTATTGCAGTTTTCGTTCCTCTTATAACATTCGTGAGGAATACTTTCTGTAAGGGACAACCACCTAGATAATTTTTAGAAACTGCCGTGCTACACTTTATTGCATTACAAATTTTAAATCCTTATTTGTTAAAGATGACTTCAGCGAACAGTGAAATAATTTACGGTCATGTTATTCACGCATAAATAAAAAAATCTGATTTTGTCAGCTTAGTACTTAAACAATAGCTAACATTTTGTTTGTATAAATACCAGATCCTGTCATGTCATTTAATCTGGTATGTTTTACCATTAAATTTTGTATTACATTAAAGGTTGTGTTTTTTGTTACTTCTGCGGGTCCTGCTATTAGAGGGTTATAAGTACATCCCGGTTTTTAGGTCTAACTATAGACTTTTGAAAGCAAAAGATTTTAAGAAAATCCGTTCAGTATTTTTGCCTGATAACCGAATAGACAAGTAGAGAATTATCATTTTATACGAGTATATCCTACTAATGAGGTACTTGGTTCGTAGCAACAATTGTGGAGCCCCTGTAAAAAGTGTTTCGAGATGGAAGAGTTATAAAAATGCTCTCGATCTAGATAAAGGATCAAGTAGACATAATTATATCGAACAAGATGTTTTTATTTCAAGTATCCTTAATTGCCCATTTCTTTGTTTTGGTTCTGTCTGTCGTCATTTTGCGTTGCCGATCGCCCACTTTTTCCAAAACCCCAGATTATCCTTCTCGATGATTATGATGCGAAACCAGAATTAATGTTTTAATCGATTCACTTGTTTCTTACCTTAACTCCCTTCCGACAATCGCCTAAAAATACACGAGAGCGTAACAATTAGCATTTTTAAACGGGTTCGTAATTGTTATTTAATTCAAGAGTGCGCACAGATATTATAGGAAAGCCGCCATTACGAATAAATCAATACCGTCGTTGTAAATAACGTTTTTTTATTACTTATTCGATGATGCAGTGGAAGGAAAAACATCAAAGTATCGAAGAAAGAAAGAAAGCCATTGTTATTATTGGTTGTTTAATGATTGTTTTAAAATACATGGTAATTTTACTTCGTGAACTTTTTCCGCGTATTCTCGTATATTTTCTTTGATATTCGCTGCACATACTTATTGACTAGAATGAGTAATAATACGGTGCGTTTTTTTCCATACCAAGAACTAAATAAATTATTAAAGCTATGGTTTGATAAAGGAACTTAATAACAAGATGGGTTGTTGCTTATGAGAGGTTGGTTGAGTTTACCTTTATTGCTCGATTACATACTACTGTCAAACAATTAGGTACTTTTATTCTCTTTCAAATAAAAAAAAAGGTAATAAATGTGTTAAATGTGTTTATTCTTCATTATTCAAACGTAAAGTAGTCTAATAGTTAATTAATTTTTCTACTGGAAATAGTAGGTAATACTATTAATTATTTACCATAATATAGGAAAAAAATATTTATTCACAATTAATTTTATACCAAAAATTCATTTGAAGCTACAGCTGGTTCGCGGTTATATAAATTTAGGAAGTGTAAAAGATGATGTATTTTAACAAATTCTCCAGGTTGCCAACAACCTATGAAAAGGTGCAAGAAAAAAATTAAATGAAAACAAAATGGAATGGAGGTAATAAATTTGATTAAGGAGCAAAGTTTCTACAATTACAATAGGTAATTGGCAAAACTAAAGAGTAACAGGGTGATTCTTAGATAACTCTGATTTTCACAAATCAACATCTTTTTTAAGTCAAAATGCTTTAAAACTTTTGTTCTGGGATCTACTGGTCTTTGATTATGCTCAAAATTAAGCCTGTAACGTATTTCTACTACAACAGAAAAGAAACCAGAACAAAAGTTAGAAATTTCACGGCCACGGTACTGACACCAAAATGAAATATTCAAAATACTTGCCTAAAAAATCTCTTTAAATTCTTAAAATAATTAAACATATGATAAATTATAGGACATTGATAATCATACAGAGACATTTACGATATTTCCTTTCTTAATTTTAATAATCTATAAAATTTATTAACAGTAGAATTAAGATAACAATTTTTATAATAGTCTTAGAATAAAAGAAAGTTTAACATTAGTTAAATCTATTATTCCTTTCTACCAACTAATATTGGGGTATAATTGCAGCATAATTTGATGAATTATACAATATATTTTAGTTATAAAAGCTAAATTTTATATTATAAGAGGATTCTATATAAATTTTTACATTTAGTTTGAAAAACGAAAATCTGACATGTCACGGTAGTGACATTTTGGGTATATTTCTGTAAGTAACTAATGATCCATGTATCCTTATGCTTTAATATACAATGTCGACGATAAAATACTATCAAATTTACCATATTTATAATTTTCTAATAAAAAAATCATGTTGAATAATAAATAAAGTACTAGTTATCTAAGAATCACCCAACTATGGCCAACAACAAACAAATAATCATAAAGAAGTCGTAAAGAGACCCGATACCAAACGAAGAATACTACCAAGAATAAAGACATGATATTTCTTTAAAAATTAAACCACGGATTTGTAATGCTCAACATGTTTAATCTGAGAAAAACAGCTCTTTATGGCTAATTTACCACTGTACTCAAGACAAAACAATTTTGCAATTATGTACTCGTATTTTATAATTTGATTTCATAAACGGTATCTATTCTTCAGTAAGTGAAGTTTGGAACTAGATCTAGTTGCCATGAACGGTATCTCTTTTTCAGTAAGTGAAGTTTGGAACTAAATCTAGTTTAATGGTGTGGTTCAATTTCATTTGAGTAGATTTTTTGGAAACTTCGTGAATGAAGTTTGTCCAAGTTTGGTGAACAATAGAGATTTGAATCACCAGCTACGGAGATATGGAAAGAGAAGTCAAAAACTAAATGATGAAAGCCAGAAAAGCAGCGGGTTGGGTAAATAACACAATGTCAAGAAATAACATATTAGAATGGTAACTAAGACAAAATTTACAAAGCTTAAGATCAATAATAACACACTACCAGAACAAGTAAGAAGTAATGAAATCAGAACAACAGACAACGTGGAAAGTATAAATGACTGGATAATCCAGAGGAAAAAAAAGGTATAATTACATAGGCAGAATGGTATAGGTAGGTAGTAAGAATTCCAAGAGACAAATCGCCGGCAGATAGAAGAGGTAAAATTGGAGTGATAATATAATATAAAAATACCACCCAATAAAGGAACAGGTAGAACTGCCTAAAAAAGGTGGAAGATATAGAACAGCATGTTGCAAATTATATTTAAACGAAACTGCATTTTGTACTATAATATCGTAACTGAAATAATATACAGGATCTGAACTTGGTATGAGCTTGTTGGTGCTACCAGTAAAACTCTATATATATATCTATATATATATATATATATATATATATATATATATATATATATATATATATTTTATTTCAGTACTAAATAACCTTAATTTTGAACTTCTCCTCTGCACTTGTTATAAAAGCAAAATGTACTCCCAGGGTCCTGATTCTCGAAATCACTCCCCGTCCATGACTTTAGACGTAAGTCGTATGAAAATTTACTTAAATGAAGTTTAACCCTTATATTAAACTTCATTTTTGTCTGATTTCATACGTCCTTAGTCGAGTGGTGGAGCTGTCAAGGGTTGAAACTCTTCGGGGCCCAGGAATTTACTATGTCTTCAAGCCTAAAGTAATTATGTTATTAACATCTAGTTGACATCCCATTTCAGGTTTAATGTCGTAGTATACTTGTTTTATAAATGTATAAAAATTATTATCAATAATATGAAATTGAAAGAAGAGTACTCGTTATATAGTACATTTATTACGCATGTTAAATGCGTATCCAAAAATGATCTTGGCATAATTATTTCGTCAATATTGATATAATATTTCCTAATGACAGGATTATCAAAGTTGTTGACAAGAACTTTAGCATTTAGTTGTTAAAACACCGAGTTAATTGCTTCATTACAAGTTTTTCTAATTAACTACATGTAAAAAACGTTAGTATGCAAGTCCACAATCCATGGCGGTAGTTGAAAAATAATGAAAGTGATAGAACGTTGGAATAAATTATACAGCTTGATTTAATTTGCGTTATGTGTAAAACAGTGAAATAGGAGACCGTCAATTTTCGCAACGTCAGTATATCGTTAATAGTTTAACTTGTGGAGTGCAAACAAAAGTTTTTATGTTTTTTATTATTTATTTGATAAAAGTCTTCTTGTCCATTATTTATTACTGAAATAGAAGTATTTGCTGTGTTCAAGATAAGCAAATAAGACATTTTAATTAATATAAAAGAGTAAATCTTTTTTGTACTTCAGGTGAACTTCTAAATAATAATGGTAATGATAGGAATTTGTTTCCTGGTCGATAGTTATGGCATCTCGGCCAATAAAGATAAACTGTGGTCGATTTTTGGGAATAAAATTATATATTTAAAGAGCTTCAAACGTTTCAAGGTTCTAGGGGTTCGCGAAGTGGTCCCATATTTTTTCCAATAACGTAGCTTGTACCGTTTCTTAGAAAATGAGGATAACTTTTTTTTACCGACTTTCTTATACAGTAAGCTTTGGTGTTGTCGCTGGTATTAATAAAGATATGGAAATTTTTCTATTCGGAACATGGGATAAATTGAAAAAAAAATGAATTAGTTCAGGGATATCCCGAAATGGTCTCATATTTTTTTCAATAATATATCTTGTACCGTTTCTTAGAAAATCGGCAAAACTTTTTTATCGACTTTCTTATATAGTAAGCTTTGGTGGAGTTCCTGGTATTAAAAATATGAAATTTTTTCTGTTCGGAACTTGGGGTAAATTGTAAATAAATTGAATTAATCAAAATAAATGTCAGTTAATCAACTTCAAAGTGAAGATTTTCCATTAATCTGTATATTTAGTGTGTATTCATGAATTAAAACGATTTCTTTTTATTAATAATTTTAAGATGTTAAAATCTTATTCTTCATAAACTGATATGCATGGTCTAAAACGTACACTGTACACTTAGTAACTCTAGGCGAGGTTTGTCATCAAATAGTAATTTTGATTAAAAGTATCTTTATTTTTGTTAATATCTAAAATTGTTATTAAATAGAAGTAATTAGAATTAAAAACTGCATCTACTTATGTCAGTGCACTAAAAATTGTATAATCTGTATTTATGTAACTTTCCAACTATATACTAGGTTTCAAAAAATATATCAATTTTTTTTAAACGTAAGCTACTTTCATTTGTTTATCTCTCAAATTGTAATCAAACAAAGTTTATTAGAAGGTCTGAACTTGACCTTGAAATGTATGGTTCATTAAAAGTGTCATTTCCCGAATTTAGACTCATTTTTGGCCAATGTATTCATGACACTAAGAGCTGATCCTTACAAAGTGGAGTTATTTCGAACAGTTATAAGTTTAAATGGAAGGCAAATTGAAAAAGTATCTGTAGTTACATGAATATATAGTCTGTCATGAGCGTTTAAATGCCTGAGTGCATCACATTGCATTTCACTTAGTGCATATCAAAATAATACTCAGAAAGTCGGAGAAGTGTAGTATATTGGTTTTTCATCTTTCTTTTTGGTTTCTTCGTTTTCATGATGTCTGCATGATTGGTTTTCCCCAACCTTAAGATCTATATTACCCCTCTATGTTTGGTTGGTTTCTGTAGTTATGTTTCGTTCACACTTCTTCTTATTTTTACTAGTCATAAAATCAAATAATATCTGGGGATCTCATTTAAACTCAAAATTCAAAATAAACCTTGCCTGTTTTGATGGGTTCTATATTGTATAAACTTTCTTTAGTACCAAGAGAAAAGGAAAGTTCAATTGAGTTGTCGAGTAATTACTGTGTTGAGAATTATCACATTCAACAGGTTAGAAATGTTAAATACTTTTACTAGCGTGTAAGAAATATACATTGATATTCCAAATAAAGCAGTTAGGCTCTAAAAAATGTAATTGGATGTTGCTTTCGCTTTATAAGGACAAACTATTTAATTGAGTAATTTACCAATAAACATTAATGCAATCTCACAAACGGTGATGTTCTTTCCTTAAGTAGATACTTAAAACGAATATAATATAAATCAAGGGGCGTCACAGTTTCCTTAGTAACAAAAATTGTTGTTGTTTTGTCTGACAGTCGGAAAAAAAGACGAGGGTTGCCAGCGATTCGAACGAAAACGAAATAATAGCGTCATGCACCGTCAAGTGACGCATGTTGAAGGAACCTACGTATATATATGTAATCATGCGGTGTGGTCATTTCCGCAAGAGGGCAGGCTTTAATCGTCCTCCTCAGACTCATAAACAGGATAAAATGACCGTCGAGACACTGTGAGATGGCTCTTAATGGATTTCGGACTCTATCCACAATGGCTTTGGAAAAGAAGGTCGTCTTGCAATTGTTCAGAGTTAATTGCAACAACTCATTCATCTTCGTGAACTATTCTTTCTCTAATATTTGGCTGTTAGCCCTGTGCTGTGAGAATGATTTTAATTTACGGTGTATATCTGTGAAAAATTTTAGTTTGGCATTCCTGTATCGTCAGTTCAAGTGCACTATCAAAATAGGTTTCGCGGAATTAAGTTTATTCGTCTAATGCATTCGTTCTCTATCTTGGTTTGTTGAAATAAATCAGTTGGGCAATAATTCAACATCACCCTCCTCATACGTCAGCATTTGCACAAAGTTGGTGGTGAACACGGGTCATTTGCTGCCGACGGCGGCTTTTGCTCCATGCCAATGCGTTACGTCGCTAGAAATCCATCATCATGACATTGGAGAAAGCGAGCCAATGAGGCGGCAAGTATATCCTTCACATATTGACAAGGAGAACCACATAAGTTTGATGACGATTTGTTGATGAAGAAAACTTTACAGTGTGATTTCCTCTGTATATGTTAGAAGTGCATAAATACTTTTGCTGTACTATAATTTATCGCAGTTAGAACGATTTTAGCTTAGATGTATATATTGGGTGGCCCACAAATGTGAGCCATAATTTTGACGAACTTTGATATTTCAAGCTTCTGCAATTATGATAATGAACTTGGTAGGAAATATAGAATTCTTAAACACAAAATTTATTTTAAACATGTTTTAATTCGATTCTTTGTAAAAACAAGGATATGTTATTAAGTTAATGATATCGCCAATAAAAGGTGTTCTTGTATGTGAACATTTCTGGATGTTAGTCAAGGGTTTCGTCATACGGAATTGTTTTCAAAATGCAATTTATTACCGCAGCACAGACTGGATGTTAGATGTAAACAGATTTTTTGAAGGATGAATACTTTTACCTGTAATTTTCAATTTTTTCCTCACTGAGGCATATGGTTTATTTCAATTTAGACTGAAAAATAAAACTACAAATTCCTAACAAATTTTGAGTCATTTAGAATAAAGCGTCTTATATTTTACGGTTTTTTCTGTACGATTGATGAATAAATTAGTTAAATAATCATTTTTGATGTTTTCTTTTACCAAAATTGATTTATTTGTGAAGTTTAATAAATAACTCTGTACTTAATTGACATAATTGTTTAAAAGTGTACTGGTTGGTGCCTTTTGTTGAAGACTACATAGAACTTTTAATTGCTTTCTTTAAATAAACTTGAATTTTTTAATGTAATAATTCTTTTGATAGATTATGAAACTGAAGTATTTTAAAATTGTAAACTAAAAACGTTCTAGACCGATCTAGAAGATCGATTTTTTGGAAGGACTCGAACATCGCTAGCACAGAACACAACACACACAGATTGACTGTAATACTTTGACAAAATGTCACCTTCAAAACTTTTATAAGAGATTTATTTATAGAAAATTAAGGAAAGAAACAGTGTTTTCAGCATAGATGAAGCAAGATCTTCATTAAGAATATTTAATGTGTGCAATAGTTATACTAGTGGAATGTGAAATTTGAAATCCGTTTTTCTACTGACCCTGGATTACTTGGTGGAGTAGTTGTTCCTATTTCATTTCCTACCCTAACGTCTGATCTAAATCGTACTTTCTGAAGCAAATTGTGACTAGTACGAGTCATAGATAGATTTTATTGGTCTGCTTCTCTATTTATGAAAGTAAAATGCTGATTAGCAAATCCACAAAACGGTATGAGATGACCTTCGATAGAAATTAACAAACATGTAGGGATTTCATAGTACTGTACATCGTATATTGACTGAAAATTTAGACATCAGATAGCTCTGCTTCCGAAGTTCACAATCGAATAAAAGGAGCGTTGTGAAATTGTTCCAGTCGAGAGTTTAGCCAAGTTTTATAGCAATTGGAACTGGGTCATGATTGATTGAAGAAAAATTAATTACTTTGTTTTATATCACTAATTTAATTATTTATTAATTAAATAAAACCGTGGCTAGTTTCGACAACACTATGTCATTTTCAAACGGAAACAAATTCATGAGTGGCGACGAAGTAATTCGTTTTTCTACAATCATAATGATATTATTTTATAAAGTAACGGCTTCCACCATCAATTAGTTGGGTCATGACTTTCCATCTGAAATGATAAAACATGTTATAACAATGCGCTAAGATTTAAAAATCGACTTCGAAGAAATGAAGTCATTTCCATCCATAGGCAAGATCAGAGCCACAAATTACTTGGATGGGGTTTAAACACTTTTCATTGGTTAGAAACAAAAAGAAAAAAAAATCAATGTGAATGTTATGCGAACTTACATCGTTTGAGTAACTATATAAGAGAAAAGTGTCTCATTGGGACAAAACTATATATTTTTTTCACAATGGGTCAGATCGGATTTATTTTTCGTTACCCATCCTATTTGCCAGATGTAGCCAGCTGGAATTATTTTCCAATTTTTGTATTCTTTGTTAAGTGGCTTGGTTCTGGAAAAGGAGTTATATTACGAAGGTGATCCCTTCGCAATAATACCTCTTTTCTCTAATTCTACTCTGCCTTAATAAAAGTTGAAGCAAATATGTATATATTGTCTCTGTAATGGTCACTTAAAACATTTTGTTGTTAATTTGTTTAAAGTATTCAGCCAATCTATAGAATTATATTACCCTGTTTCGAGTATTTTTTGGCCTAAGAAGCATAACACGACTCAAAATTTTAAAATCTCGTTGCTAGTTTGCTTAAATCTCCTAGAAGACGCGATTAACTATTGGACCTCATAATCTATATATAAATAGGCAAAGACAAAACGATTAAGTACCATTTTCTCCTCTGTCTCTCAAACGATTTTCTTCACTTTTGTTTTGTTTAGTAGCTACTGACGACCTTTAGTGCAGAATGCTAATATTAATTTATAAGATTGGTTCATTGATTAAATAAAATATAATAAAAATTCATCATTTACGTCCATCATGTCAACGCACAACTGAATGTGCCGCCGCCGCCAGACTCAAAACATTGAGTAATTATATATAGAGGGATCAATGGTGTTATATACTTAGAGCATGTACTTCTGAAAGTGGTATGCAAGCGTTGTTAGTGTTTAGTGGTAAAGTAATCGTTGAAATTATAATTATAGAGAGCGATTCCAGATATCTGTTAGAAATCTTTTTTTTTCGTGGGTTGCACACAAGCAGTTGCATATATAGGGTGTTTAAAATATTGAGAAGAGTGCAATTACTTCTATTAAAATAATTATATAGGGAAGCCCATTAGCGGTTGAATTTACAGGGTTCTTGGAATAGAAGGTGCAGTAGAATTACAGTTATACAGGGTGGTGCAAAAATATTATACAGAGATGCATATACAGGGTGGCGGAAATGGAAATGCAACATTTCGTAACCCATAAGCAGTTGCACATATATAGGGAAGATGAAATATAGGGTGAGAAGAATTACAGATATACAGAATGATGATAAAAAAATGTTAGAAAAGGAAATGATTTATAGAGTAGCGCACGAAGAGTTCCATATATATGATGATTGAAATATAGGTCGGAGTTGAATTATAGTTACAGAAGATAGTTAAAAATTTCATAAACAAAAAAGTAAATACGGTGGCTCTTAGGCAGTGGCATATACAGAATGGTTTACCGGGAGGTTCAAAAATGTTAAAAAATATTAATCGTGGTCCATGAGTAGTTGCATATACAGGGTGGTGGAAATATATATTGAGATTGAATTATTATAATAAGGATTTTAATAAATGTTAGAGAATTGAGTGCAATTATAGCTATACAGGGAGGTTAGAAAAAATAAATATGTAGGGTAGCCCATTAGCGGTTGAATTGTTGTCATATTAAATTAAGAATTATGAATTTGAACCCAAATAAACTCCTATGAGCTATATCTGAAAAAAACTTGAATTTCGTTACTTATTTGTAGAAGCGAGATGTAAGACCGACATCTAGGATTTTCGAGGAAACTATCACACAGAGGTTCCGAATCTGGATCCGTTCCGTGTAATTGCTGTTCTCCCTAAAGTCCTAGGATAGAATGTCAAGATACAATTTTCAGGTTACTTAACCTGTCAGAGATATTGACACAATTGGTCGAAATTCGACCACTGGACGACAGCTAGTTGAAACAATTTGTTAAAGGTTAGGTTTATTGCCAAATGTCTGAAGGATTTTACAATATCGGACAGCAATTACTTTAAGTTACTCATAGAGCAACACACACACACAATTGAGTTCAATGTTTTGTATTGTACTTGCCACAATGGCACATCATATAAAACGTTAATTTCCTTTGAGGTAATATTTCCAAAACTCAAACGCGTTGTTAGATATTTGAAACAAGATAACCTGTCGTATATCTCGAGGGTTATTAGTTAAGAGAGGGAATGTTTTCTGGGAGGTGGAAAGTAGTTGATATGCGTTAATTCCTCCCGTGTAGATTACGCACGTTTCATTCCATCCACAAACTTCGTGTTCCACGCTCTCCTCTCCTCTTCTTCAACCATGCCATTCCATGCTGCTGGTGTATGGAAATGTTGGTCAAATATATCATCCTGACTTGACAGTGCAATTCTCTTATCTACGCGCTGCCGGCACGCTCCCGAGGGCAGCAGAAAAACAGAATCAACCCCCGAACAGAGAGGATACGGCACGTCGATACGGTGGAAGCGAGAGAGAACGCTCAGCAGCCTGTGGGGTGTTGAACGTCAGCCAAATTGCAAACAAAACACGAACGCGCCAGCGAATGGCGCCCCCTATTCATCCTAAGTTGCACTAGTCTTTGCTCGGCTCCCAGATGAAAGTAAAAAAAAACTGAGAGAATATTAAAAACGGAGACGGGTTATCCGCATGAGAAAATATGAAAAATTGAACGGATCAGGGGGAGAATGCCGCCCATGTGGAGTACAGTGAAGGGACTTAAATACTTTAAATCAGTCGAAATATATTATACAGTGTGCTACATAAACGAATCTAATAAAATATACTTGGCCTCAATATCGTCATTGACAGTGGCCGTGTGTAACAATAAAATGTGGTTTACTTTCATTTTTATTTCTCCATCTAATTATTTTCGGTTAGTTTTCGGTAAACATCTCGCAATAAAATTCGAAACATTGCAATTCTCGACATCACAACGGCCATAATTGACCGACATTTTCAACACTGTAAGCTCTGTCGCGCGCCATTACTAGCATTTAAATCACAGAACGATAAATTTACCGTGGAGCAATATAAACTAAAATTAGGATTATACGGCCTTGCGAGATTCGTGGGTGGTGAAGATTACCGTAATGGTTGTTTTCCGAATGCAAATGTGGACGTTAAGATTTTTGGTGAAGCCATAAATGTATCAAAATTGAGGTTTTATTATATGTTTGAAAGTTGCGTTCAGTATAATTAATTTGATACACTTCACGTTATGTTAGTTCAATTATCTCCACTATTTGGTGACTTTTTGATTTTATAATCAGGTTAACAATTTTGTTATTAACATTTGTTTAAGATGTTCCAACTATTTTTAATATGAATTCTTAAAAGCACGCGTTTTGTAGTTTTTACATTGCTTGATAGCAAAAAGTTATTCTTAAGAATATTAGAAAAACGTTATAAATTATGTGATACACGTCGGTATAACCGTTTAATCAAAAAAATAATATGAGTTTGCAGAAAACAATCATTTTACCTGGAAAACTGGACATTCACTCATTACTAGATAGTGTTTTCGAAAGTAACCGTTTTTTGCTGTTTTATTATTTTTTGTCCTATTATATACAGACCTATTTTAAAAAGTGTTGATTATGAAAACCTCTAGTCGATATGGATTTGCAATATTAACATGTTATCAAAATTTTATTTATTAATAAACAACCAAATACCTGATTGTAACGTCAAAACACGAAATTTCTCCGAATAGGTGATTAATAGCAAAAAATATTCCTATTTGGAAAGGAAAATATAATATTGATTTAAAGGAACGAATAAATAAATAATAAATAATTAATTTAATATTTACACTAAGTTTATTACAAATTGACCCTTTGTTTTGCTGAATTTTTAAATGAGTTACAGTTTTTGAATCCAATATAATTATAATAAAATGCAAAAAAATATCTTAAAACCCTGTCTGTTTATTTGGAATAATTTTGCAAACCACTGGACCAATTTTGATGGGACAATAACCTAGGGAATATTGTGATCAGTGCTTCAGACTGATTTTCTTGCTCAATATATGTAGAATTATTAAAAAAAAACAATAAATACATTTCTGTTGTACATACCCGAGACAAGCATGACATGACCATATCAACACGGCTGGACATTTGCAAATATTAGTAAACGCGATGGTTGCTAACCTCATAATTAACATCTTAATCTGCAGTTTTTCGTTGTTAATGCATATAACAAATAAGCATATGATTCTTCTAATACATATTATTCTCCATTCTAACACTTATAATGTATACAAAATAAAATTGAATTCATAGGAAATACGTTAAAATACTTTAATTCGATATATTTATTTACCAGTTACCGGTTGCTATTATAGGTACGAGAGTATACGAAACTATTATTTTTTGAAGCTCTATTTAAACACATTGCATGGGAGCACAAGCAATATAATAGGGTTTCAGTAAAATTCTTACAGATATTTGGGAAAAATATCTTGGTATTAATTACAAATATTTAAAAATAAATTTATTTCTTTGTATTTAGATCAGGCAACATTTTTTAGGAAAACATTTTTTTAATTCCATGTGGACGAAGTGAGTAAAACAAAAAATAAATGTTGTTTTGATGAACTAAACATTTTGGAAATTACAGTGAAATATACTCGTACATTACCTGAGTCAACTGAGATTTTGACGGTGTGGATATGGTGACTGTCAGAATGCTTTTGCAGAAATTTGCATTTTGAACGACTTATCAAATAATTTAGAAACTTTTTGCCAAGTGAAAGGTTTAAACAAAATTATGGAGTTTACAAATCTAAAGAATGCACTCCTATCTATTGTACGAATAAATGGTTTACCAATGATCAAGCTTTCTTTGTTGAAAGAAGTTAATTTTTAAGTCTTACATTGGAAAAGGGACCCTGTAAACAGTCTTCTGAAAAAGTGATATTTCTAAATTGAGTTTAGTTTCCATTTAAAAATTATTAAATAAGACGCATAAGAAATAAAATTCACATATTATTAACTATTTATTCATAAAAATGCCTTTGACTACAAGTTTATTTGACATTTATGCAATTTGTACTTCCTTTTTATATTATCAATGTAAAATACAATTATAAATCACTTTTCATCTAGTACCCATACATCAAAATTTTAAATGATTTCAAAATATAGGATTTCCGAAACGTAATAACAAAACTGATATTTAGAAAACAATCAGTTGTTAAGAATAAAATGCCTTCATCAAAAATCGCATAATGATTTATATATTATTTCTATCTTTACCTCACATTTGATTAGAATTATAAATCATTTCAAGCGGAGAGGGCATCTAATCGCCGAAAAGCAAACCAGACGTCATTCTGAAGAGATCGCAGCATCCACCATGTCAAGAATCTTCCCTTTCTCTCCCTCGCACTCCGATCTTCTGTCGCTCTCAAACTCATCGTATTCCGCACTCTGCAATTTACGAGCCAGTTTCATTGTCGTCGGATGCTCCTAGCGGCGAATGGCCCTCCAAGGAGTAATATCAGGGCACCTAATAGCCTCCCAAATAGCCTCCGAAACACCTTTTTAATGAACTATTGTAGCAGGAAATGAAAATAGGGATCCGTGGAACAATAACGACCGTTCCCGACGAGCCCTTGCTCTTCATACGTGGCGTGGTGGCGGCTTCGAGGCAGCCAGTCAGAGCCTTATCTTTCGCTGATTACCGCCGCCAACCCTTCCGCTGGGATATTGTGTATGAACGGAGTCGCTCCTGCTACCACCACCGTGAGTTTCTATCCTCTGGGGTCTCATCCTGTTCTATGTCGGGACGTCTATTAAGAAACTGATTTCGTAATTAGTCAAATGGTCCTCTTCCTGCTGTTATTGTTTAATTACTGTTGCTGTTATTCCGTTAGAGATATGAATGCGGAAAGGATTTTCTACAACCGTTTTGAGAGCGATCTCTATATACGTTGATATTTATAGGTACGTGTAAATAATGAGTGAAGTAAAAAAGTTATTAAATGCAAACACAGATATTATGATTGGATTTAAAAACTGCTTTCAATTTATATTCAGTTTCAGTGTATGAATGTTGCTTAAAATGTGTCTGTTTTTAAGGCATTCTGAGGCTCTAGCACAAATATTTTCTCTGTTTTTCATGTCCTGCTAGCCCAATCACCGAGCCTGCAATAAGCTCGATTTTTGTTTCCACTAAATCACTTCTGGTTATTCGCACTGAATTGGAATATCTTGTTGAGTCAAAGATGCTCTATTTCTATTTTTAATAGGTCCACATCAACAAAATGATTTCAGTGTTCTCTAGCTCCTACCATAGATCATTGCAATTAATTTCATCCAAAAGGTTACGTTTATATAGAGGTAATATATTCCATCTTTACATTCCTTCCTATCTTTACATAGACTATAGACAACAATTTCTGTTATTTCAGTTCAAGATAGAAAAACTATATTAGAACAATCAGAACATTTAAAAAAACTATATGCACATTATCATAGAACAACAGTTTTACCTCGTAAATGCAAAATTTAATTTACACTATATTGTTTATACACATATGTATACAAATTTGATTGGAATTGGAAAAAAGTCGCATTGTTGCCGTAACTCATCCAAGTTTTCCTAGAATCTTTAATGTTTCAATTGGTCAACACCAAACCTTCAATTATATTTATATTTTTTTAGATCGGTGCCTCATGAGCTTTTCTAGTCCTTTTCACAATACGGACTGAATTATACTTCAAGATTTCTGAATTTGGTCTTAAGATTTTGCGTGTACTAGATGAACCGTATCGCTTCTGGGTATTCATCTGCGTAGTTTGCTAACTGATTCTTTCTCATATCGTTGATACCTTGTCGACGTTTCCGCAAATACGCATCTGATCTGTTTGCTGATGATCTTGGTTACCAATGACATTTGGGGTAACCTTAGAAGTACAATTAAAATGAGAAGAAGGTCTGGAGAACCAGCAGTCAACCCTAGGGTTGTCTACATTCAGTAGACTAGTGCCATTAAAAAATATTACTAACTTGTCTATCATAGCGGAGCGATGAGTTTTCCTGTAGAAGGTAAAAATTTTAAGGTAAAACCTATTTTGAAGTAGTATAATATAATTCGAAGATCTCCATTTAAATTTCAAGTGGATGTTGGGTGTAGTCTGCATTACTCGTTTGGCCAGTACTTTGGGGTAAAAGGCAATTCTTTTATCTTAGTGGGATGATGCCTTTTTCTTCTTAGTAAACCTTTTATAGAATAATAACTTATACCATTGTAACTGTTAGAATTGTATTGAAATTTGAGGCGACCATTATAATACAATAGCTTCATTAGTTGCGATCTTCGAATATTTAACAAGCAGTTCCAGTCGCATATTAAATTAATCGGGGCGTCAATCATCTGAAATAGATCAAGAGTTCTAACTCTATCACAAAAACAAAAAATCATCAAAATTTCAACGTGCTCCTGTTCGGTAAAATCATGTACAATTAAGTTGACGTGATTCCAATAATCTTGAGCGTTTATCAACAACTACACACAGAAGGGTAAGAGTTAACCTTTATTAATAAATAAATATTAAGTTATTTTGGTTGCTTATTTGGGTTTTCACTCCTCAACTTTCTCAGTTACTTCTTAAATTATCTATATTTTTCAGAAAGCACTGTGAAAAGTGAATAACTAAAATACCCCCTCAATCATTCAGAAACTACTTAAAAATCAAGTTGTTCATTATTTCTATAGTTTTTACTCAAATGCTCTTTGAGATGGAAAATAATTAAATTTAAATTCTATAAAGTTCATTCAATTTAACAAGTAGCGTTATTTACTTCCCTGTATATATATATATGCCTGCATTCATGCACCCTGACCCTTATACGACATATTCTCAATTCGCAATTTTATTCTCGGAAAAACTGATAAGGAAATCATTCTTTCATTTTCTACTATGCGCCCTTTTTCCCGAATCCGAGCCAGAAGCAGCAGCAGCAGCAGCAAGAGAAAACAATTTATCACCGAGGAGTCGCATTAACCTAGGTGAACCCCTCTCGCAAAGAGGAAAAAGAAGGCAAGACAATGTCTTCGAGCGGTAATGGTATGGAGCCGTGAAAAATGATGATGATACGGCCGAGCTAACGCAGCCGGTGAAAAAAAAAAAGAAAATCCCAACCCCCTCAGGTGCCTCGCCAGCAGGGGGTGACTGACTCTCGCTTTTTCTTTTAATTTCGGGAAATGGTCGTTGTGGTAAAGTCAAAGTCGATTTGGTCGGAGATTTATCTCGTTACTTTTTTCTCTTAAGACATTTTTGGTTATTAACAAATTAAATTGGAAGTTAAAATTAATTTAATTTATAATTTCGAATATCGGCTATTACTGCTTTACGCTAATCATAAAATACATCTGTTTCGATCTGGAAATAATTACTGATAAGATGGTAACTGAAGTAACTTAAACAAGAATACACCAGCCTATTCAGGTTTTGCTATTAATATAATTTAAAAATCAACAATACAAGATCTAAGTACCTAATAAGGTCGCTGAACAAGAAAATCTGTTCATGACAGATGAAGAGTGGAACATAACTCTGAAACTTTGAAAGTTTGGTCAGTAATGAACCAAAATTTGCTTTCTAAAATATTAATCTTCCTACTAAGGCATCGGCACGACTTCTAAATGGGATTGTATTAAGAATTATCTTTGCCAAATCTTTAATTTATCAAATAAAAATACAAGAAAAAATATGAAAAAACTGTGTAGCGGATAGTTTATTTAATTTTTGATTGATAAATGATATAATATATCAAATTCTTCTACTGTGATATTTTTACAAATAAAATTTTAGATTTGTATTTGAACCACATTATTTTCAAATGTTATTTCTACAGTTTCTTATTACATATCCGGTATTACTATTATATTTCGTAAAAGATTTAAAGACACTTAGTTATCTGTTGTAATTATACTTTTAGACTACATCATTTTTAAAATAAAGAATATACTTGTTCATTGCCATTCTAGAAAGTATTGATAGTCATGTATGACCCTACTGAAAAATACTGAATAGCAGTCAGTGCACTATTCGAAGAACAAAAAGAGAATAAATATCAGATGTAATTAGAACTGAATTATGTAAGGGGCATTAAGCAGTGTCTGAACTAGGGTGGTCCCAGGCGTGCCAAGGCACAGATCTTAGAGAGACGCAAACTGCTGAGGACCAAGTTTTGGGTAATGGATGCTGATAGCATATTATAGAAGCTCGTACCGCACAAAACAGTCTTGCAGAAGTAAAAGAAAAAAGATGAACGGCATTGTGTACATAAAGAAGTAAATATAGATTTACCATTTGCCATACATTTTGAATCAACGCAAAAATATTAGCAAAAAAATGCAAGAAGATTGAAGCGCTACAATTTTCAGTTACAATAACCTGTTAGTTATGCAACCATCTTAGTGGTATGTACGTATGGTTGCATTACCTAGCCGACCGATAAAGACTTTTTTGTATTCTCATAAATATCATTGAATTGTGAAATATTTATGTTCTCTCAAGAGTCACTAATCGATTCTTAGACATCAAAATCCAGATATAAATAATATAGTACATATTATTATTATTGTGAGTATATATGGAACTAGTGTTTTCTAAGTTTACTGCAAGGGGTATATATGAGACAATTAGTACTAGCTCTATGGTAGAATAGTAGAAAAGTGCTCAATTTTTCGCTACTTATTAAAATACTACAGGAGAATTTAATAAAAAATTAAAAAGCTTGTAAATGTTTGTCATTGGTTTGTCATATTTCTCCGTCTCTGACAAAATTCAATGAAAAGCATTAATAAGTAATTTAATTGGAAGCTTAACTAAACAACATAATGTACAAATAAAAATGTCAAGTCATTTTTTAAAATAATTGGAGAAACTGTTCTGTACCTGAGTCTTACGATTGTTTTTGGTTTTCCTTATTTCTAGGAACAAATAGTACTGTCAGCTTGATCTTATTTATTGCCTTTTATCGACAGTTGCAAACATAGTGACATATGACAAAACCAGTAACTGCCGGCCATCTCAAAACATTATTCCAATTTAGATGGGGAAAACTATGTAAGAGCTGCAGAAATATGTGAACAGCTTTTCGTTCTATCGCTATTCCTGTTTTCCCTGCAAAAAATCGAGTGGCAGTGGACCACTTACCGAAGAGAAGTGTTCTACAAATCAAAATTTGGGTTGTGATTCGGCTCATAATGGAAGCAAATGTATTTCCACGGGGTAAAAGCCATCCGAACTAACGTGATAAATTGTGTACGGACATAATGGCATTATAAAAATCGATGACAATTAACGCTCGGGCGCCCTCTCACTCCACCTCCCAGTACTATGGGGTGAGAGCAGGGGGCTGAATGTGGCGAACGAAGCGCCATTTTCAGCCGTAATCTCATTTGCGAGCTGCCGGGGGACCAAATCTAATTAGCGCCGAAAGCTGATCAGTAATTACGGCGATTAATCAATCCATTCCTATTCGGTAAACGCTGTTTTCTTTCTTCCTCCCTTAGTTCCACGTACAATCATCATTATCTATTGAGTATTCAAAAAAAATTATTATGTCATTCAAGTAATTTTAATCGGTATAAGAGAACAAAACTGAAAAAAGTGTAAAAATCGTTTAGCTTCAAGTAAACAATATTTTATTTTAGATTGTCTCAGACCTATCAACATTTCAGTACACTTCTTTTATAACTCGATTATTGCAAAAATGAATTCTTCAAAATTCCACAAAAGTATTGGATTTAAAGAAAGAAGAAAGCTATTAAAACGAGTTAATAATTGTATTTGAAAGCAAGGACCCAATTTCCAAAAACAATTATACTAATTGTTGAAGTCCTTTTATTTTGTTCTAATGATTAGTAGCAGAATATAAAAACAGTAATGTAATTTTTTAAGCAAGGTGTAGAAATCTATATTTTAAGTTTTTTTAGAAAAATTTGTAATACAACAAATGTAATAAGTCGGTAGTAAAAATCTGTATAAATGTGGAGTTGAAATGATTCAGCAGTACATACTTGTTATTTGCGCTTTGGTAAATACACATATCTCTATTCTTGTTTAAATCTCACAAAATATTTACACTGTTTGTCTTTTGCAGTGTTAAATTTTTAAAGTTCAACTCTTTATTCAAGGTATGTCATTGGCTTCTTTATTAGCATTTCTCTTTGGTAACGATGTAGTAATTATAGTTAAATTAATATTTCTGTCTATCAGCTTGTTCTTTTTTCGTATTTTCTGACATCGGTGAAAAAGGTGTTACTTGGTTTAATATTAATATGTATTATTGTTGTTTTTGTATTAGTTAAGTAATCAATTACGTCAATTGTTTTTCTTTATGGTCGATGTATAATTTTGACAAGAAAAAACGGTAATCTTTGTTTTTCTGGCAATTTAGTTTACTTATTACATATTAAAGGGTGTGAGAGAGAGTTATACATATCTTGAGAAGCTAATGCTTCCATCGGTGAGTCAAAAAGTATGCAACCCTTTTTATTTATTTTTATGACCTTACAATTTGAAATTCTCTAATAATAGTTTGTAAATTCGGTAGATTGCATTTTCGAAAACCAAAGTTTAACTCAACCGAAATATTTTGAAAACTGTAATAGCGCCTCCAGACTTTACAGGTTTTGAACGCCAGACGATATATCGTTTCTAGACAGGACCCACATTAGCGCTATTCAAAAGCGATATATAACTTGGTAACACATGCTTTGAAACAAACTCAACGATTATTGTGTTTATATTGACTTCTCAAAAATTGATAGAAAGCAAATTTGGTGATTTTTATTTTGACATTCAATATTTGGTATGTAATCGAAACCAACGGGATTGAAATGTTTGATGTCAGTAAGCAAAAGTGACAAATTTCGAATATAGAATTTATCACCAAACATAAATCCGCAATCGAAAGACGTAAACAACAATTAATTAACGCAATTTATTATCGCGACGATTTGCATATATTTTTTGTTTTCGACATCTCGACGAAAGTGTCTTTTAATTTTTTTCCGATGAAAGATCCTCTTGATGTTTTGGCGTTACAAGATCTAAAGAATGTTCCCACAAGTCGCTCACTATCAACGTCCATTCGAGGTGCTATTAATTATGTGGTCAAAATGGCCTTAAGATATCCAAACAATGACGTCGAAGATGTCGTCTCCGATACAAATCGCACCGTTGAAGAAGTAGAGGATTCCGATGCGGTTCTTAAGTTCTCGGATCTGACAGAAAGTTTATGTATTTAGTCATTTGGTTTTTTGTCGACTAACTGCTAGTTTTATGTTTTAGGTAAGGAGTGTTTACATCTTTAGAAACTGATACAAATCTATTTCATTATATTATTCCGCGGACATTTAGGTATTAATATACGTTCAAAAATAAAAATGTTAAAGAGTTTTTTGGGACTATTACTTTGATTTAAGGGAATTATTATATCAGTTTATCATAGTGTTTTACACATGTCAGAATCAAATTGGATGCTCATAAAATTAACTGAAATTAAGAAAAATTTGCGTGACATTTTGCAATACAGTTGTTTGTCACGAAAATAAGGTAAACACAAATTATCGCCACAGGGTATACTTCTTTGAAATATCTATCTAATTACTAATTACTAGTTTCTACTTTTCACTTTCCATAGTATTTTACTCGGCTGTCGTATCTAGTTAGCACGTTGAAAAATTTAGTATTTTATAACGCACCAAAGTGTTTCAGTTTTATTTTGAATATCAGCATTCCGTAGAATTTTCGGATTTAATGTTTCGTGTTTCACTGAATTCCTGCAAGAAGGTTTGAACAACTAGGAGTCTAGGACAGAAGTGAATGTAGACCGTTTCAGAAATATGATTCAACTAGTACAGGAATTAAAATCTGTGACGGTAAAACTATACAATCTGATTTCAAAAATTGACGAGGCAAGAAAACAAGCCATTATGTGTGAGATTCTCAGTTACATTTAAACGGAATTGTTAATTTGGAGCACTGACGATCCTAGAGTAGTACCCTAGGTGTGAAGTGATATCACAACTCATAATCGTCCGTACTTGAGAATGTGCAAAAAGAATGACTTGCCATACAGATATGGCAACAATATAAGTTTTAATATGTGCAGTGGATTGGACTTATTTTTATTGGGACTAAATATAGCTTTATTAAGATTTATGAACCACCAACTAAGAAAGACGCTATTTTAATGGTAATTCAGTCTATGGTCGCATAGTCAACGGACAGGTTATTGATGTTATTAATAGAGTCAAAAACCTAAAATTATGATATCTCAGGATTACACTATATATCGTAATATATGCAAAAAAAACACAACCAATAAAATTGTGGTGAGCAGAAATTCTAAGCCACCGAAAAAGGACTAGATCTTCTTCTACTAAAACAGCAAGATGATTAGCCTATGGAAGCAGTATAATATAAGTTGGAATGTTGGGCTAACCTAGTTAGGCCATATTTTAAAACCACTTCTTCTCTACTTGGATTGGGACGAAATGTTGCATATTTGATAAGTCTTATCATAAGATGAGCATTAGATGAACAAAATTAAATATTTTACAGCTGATAAATTAATTTTAAAGTTGTATAGTGCTGCTATAAATATAAAAATATTCTTTACGTTAAAGCACCTTGTTATGCAACCATTTTTAGCACGGTAAGTAGTTTCTAGAGAGAAAGAGGGGATAGAGAGGGAGAGAGAATGAGAGGACCACCGGAAAATATGGTTTCAAGTAGTAGTTCAAAATCACCGCAGACTATTGAAATTCTGGGAAGAGGCAGAAGAACATAAATACAATTTTCTGCAATACCGCGACTGATGGAAAAGTCTAGCAAGCCTATTGCGCCAGTTTGTATCGTTTTGTAACCATATGATCGATTCATCAAACATGCTATTCTCACCAACTGGCATATTCTGATTAATATCCGCTGTCCCAAAATACATACCCTAGATAGGAGGAAGTAATAATCACATTAAATACCTATTTTTAGAGTTTTAAAATTAATACTTTAATACTGACTTTATCTTTTTACCACTATCATTATCAAATATGTTACAAGAACGTCTCCTATTTAAATTTGCAACTGACAACTAACAAACAAAATATAAAGCAAATTGTGGAAAAATCTGAACTGTTACAAAAGAAGACTCAGCATATAACACATCTAATATTTTTTTGTCCGATTCTATTCCATCGGTTTCTCCACCGTTAGCAGCGTTCATTTCCATAATTGGTAATGTATTCCGCCATCGCCTCTCCATCGAAATTAACCCCCGCAGCCCTGCTTGAAACGAAAAAGACACCTCTATCAGACTAATAACGCCTCGATTGTGGTAGAGCGTACGTTTTTGTTAGAAATAATGTCATCAAGAGCGACTCTATTGTTGAGCCGAGGTATAGATAGCTTTTCGAAAATATCTTGTCGAATGGAATCCAAATTGCATCACACAGTGGCTTCGGTGGGGTGTTAATGGGACTGCCTTCTATAATGGATGGAATTGCATTAAATGGTGATCTGCATAGAGCGGGAACTCTCTACCCTGCTCGAAAATGTAATTACTGAATCTTTTCGTGGCTTCCGCTAAGGAAGCGGAAGAAGAGGAATATGCGGGAGCGGAGAGGTAAAGGGTGCAAGGACGGTTAATGGATCAGGTGGAAACGGGTGAGGTAGTGGAAGACTGTTTACTTGTCAGGGCAAATATTTATTGAAATTGGGAAATAAGGGTCTAGGAATTGTTGATAATTTTTTTATAGAATTCTAAATCAAAGGATATAATTTAATGTATAAAAAACTCAGAGTTCACTATTTGCTTAGTATATAAGTGATAGAAGGGTTGAAGATGCTCCTAGGTCACGGACATTGAGTCTAGAACTGACAGACAGCTTCTGAAATTTGAGACTATTATAGTCCCGATGTCTCTATTATGGAGTGCATTTATGGTACACCAAATAATTTTACAAAGGAATTAGGAACAGTAGAAATTGATGGGATATGTTTTTATAAGAATTCTTTAAAACAAAATCACGTTATTCAGAAATAAACTCTAAAAATTAACAATCCGAATATATAAACTGTTAAATGTTAGATACAGTTTTCTATTACAGAACCATATGGTGTTGCAAATCATATAGTCAACCAAAATTATGGCTTTGTAAACCAAATTTTGACACTCCGGTAATGGGATGTAACTTGCAGTCATGAATGTATGAATATACTTCTGACTTTTTTTACTTTATCATGTCGGTTCTTTGATATGTGGGTTGCATAACATGTAGGGTGGCAATTAATCACATTACCTTGTGCAGAATAAAACTAATTAAATTGTAAATAAATCCATTGCCCCTTTATTTTAAATGCACTCTTGTTTTTTTAACTGCTATCTAATTCAGAACGACGGTTATTATAGACTAGAATAACAACGTGTGTATTCTAGTAACCATTCTTGTTGAAATACTAAAACGCGATTACTCTTATGAGAAGTGTTTTTCGCCCATATGGCAAAAGTAATAATGTAGCTGGCAACCACATGGGTGCTGACTAAGGTTGTAGTTGATCAAAAGCGAGTTTGAATAAATACAATGTTCAGAAATATTAAGGCGATTGACTGACTCCTATAAAAATCAGAGAGTTTTTTCGTGTATATAGTGCAAGAATTAATGCGTTACCCTCTGTAGTAAGTAGTTACTGTTTCAGAAAGGGTTTTCATAGATCAGATTCCTTGGAATGAATGATTTTGTTGCATGGGGGTGGGGAGTAGCCTCCTCGGTTACCGGACTTGATCCCTTTTGTCAATTTTTCATTACATGTTCTAAAATTATGACTCAAATCGGAGTCTTTTCGAAGTGTCTTCACAACTTTTGGTATAGTTTACAGCTCTTGCTTGTACTTGTAATTTCATACCAGTGAGCGAAGAAGTTGATCGATATTTAGTTAGATTTAATAAGTATAATAAGTAGCTTGAAAAATTTTGTAAATTAATTTTTGTATCCAACAAAATATCTTTGTATTTCTAGATGTTCATATTATGCAACTTCTGTTTTTGCTAAATATATTTCAAAAAATAATAAAAAATATATTAAAAAAAATACGAGATATATTTTGGCATAGTTTACATAGCTAAATACTAAAACAAATATTGTATATTTTGACTTACCAATTATTTACTTGCAGTATCGTAAGGCCCGTATCCTGCGCTAGCTGCTTTTTCTGGTCCTCCGAGGGGTACGGATGCTGTAACAAAACAAAAGAACGTCACTGACGTAAAAAAAAACAACGTTCGACAAACGACGGTCAATTATGTCGTCGTAGTAGGCCGTGACGCCTCGTCAGCTTTTCCATCGAGTTTGAGAGAGAGGGCGTTCGATCGCCTCGTCATAATTTACGGTGTAGGCGTTTCGAGACCGAAACGACACGCGATTATCAGTGTTGACCGTGATCTCGGACGATGTCGGGGCGTGTCGGCAGACGTACAAACATCATAAACTGTCTAATAAAGGAAACTCACACACAAGTCACATTTTTTTGACGAAGCCTTCAATTATATGAAGTGAAATAATATTTAACAGGGAAATTAAAACTGTAGGATTTATTTTATGTAAATTTTTGATTAATGCGGAGTTACATAAAGTAACTAAAAAGTTTCATTCTAAGAAAGTCATATTTTACATTTTAACAATTTTTTTTCATTTAAATAATTTTGCCAAAACTATTTCACCAATTCAGCAAGTAAAAGACATCAGGCTGCTTCACGCTTGGAATCTCATTTCAACGAGAGAAAAAAAAAACAGAAAAATTTCCGTCCACTCTATTAGGGTTGAAATCCTATCTCCTATCGGAATCGACTTCAACAACAACAAGGACACATGTCCCGCCGTTTCCCTCTTATATGTAAGGATGAAGTGGGATAAAATCGCAGGAAATATAGCCGGAGATGTAAAGATGGAGGAAATGGAATTTTGTAACCGGATAGAAACGGTTTTTAGATTTGCCGTGAACGCATATTTATAGAATAACCTTTTGGGTTGCATCGATGAGTTTTCTCCGAATTTCGTTCAATCGATGAAATGTATGGCAATCGGTTTCACAAATATTTACAAATTTCAGACCCTCAGAAAATACATATAATAAAATTTGTATTACAAGCCTTCCTTTATTACGAACTGACTTGAAGTAAATACGATTAAATTACTGACATTAACAATTAGTGTTAATGGTTTTAAACCGATTTTTTTGGGTAAGGAAGCCAGACAAATGGTCATCGAACTTTTTCAACCCTCTTTCTTCTAGTTCCTCGAACCTAATGTATCAGCGTTCGTTTTTCGCGACATTAGAGTCATTATCCGTATTAAATGCAGACGAAAATGAAGGATTCCCCCAAATGGGGCACGAGAAAGGGGTGCGGGGGACGAGGAGCTTGCATCACCGCCGCTAGCCATTAAGTCCGAAAGTCATCGATCGTCTGTAGATTTGGATACCCTCCTAATATCCGATAGCAGGATTAGCGCATAGAATTTAATGACCCGTGGAAGTAATCCTGGGATCAGAGAGAGCAGCGATATAGCCTGGCGGACGACGACAATGTTTGAGGGAGGGCAAATTTGAAAGTCGTCTGTTGGTAACAGTACCTATTATTAAACATAATTTTTTGTTGGCGTTTTAGTTTTTTGTTAGGTTTATTTTTGTGTCTGAATTTGAGCGAGCAAAAATGTAACGAAGCTAATGTGCTGTACAGATATTTAAAATTATATTTTCAATCGATTTTACTTATTTTATTTACATAGATACCTACAAAATAACGGATATTTGCGTTTAATACTTTTTTATAAAATTGTTCACATTATGTTTGACATTAGTTGTTATTGAATAGGTTCATTAAAGGCTGAAGTGGTTTATGAGTCGATGTTATTTGTATGATAAGAAAAATTGAAATACGTTTATTTCTATTTCATGAAACGGATGAGTTCATGAAGTAATTCACATTTTATTCTGAAAATAATTTGAAAGCAAAAACGGCTACAACTCTACATAAACTTTTTGTGTGTTTATACGCATATATGCCAATTTTAATAAACCTTTAGTTATATATGGCTGAGGAAATGTGTCGTTATTTGATATCAGCAAAATTATATTTTCTTACTTTGGTGGGTTCAAGATATTAAATTACTCACTGCTGCAGGTATAACTGGAAACTTTCTATCAACCAATGGAGAGTTTCTAAGATTATCAGACCAACAACAAACAATGTTGTAGCTTCATATAAAACTAGAGTTATAGTCACAGGAACCTAAAAATGTGTTGTAAGATTGCCACCAAATACTGTTAAAATAAAGCTGTAAATATGTACATATTATGAACATCACCGGGTCATCAAAATTCAGCTTAAAGATGTGCTATAGTTATTAACAACCCTCAATTGCTCACTCCCTGCACTTGCAACGTATAAATTCTTTGTATCTATAGACTAGCCGTTATTACAACTCAGCTTGCTACTTGTTATTTAATTTTCATTTCGGGCCCTTTTGATTGTAGTCCACATTATTCATCAATCTTATACGTGTGACAAGTTTTTACTCAATAAGTGCATGGCTTCATTAGTAATGTTATAATGAACATCCACCGGGAAATGCTGCTGGTTGTCTTCTATGGGCATAAATTCTTCAACAGAACAGGGATTGTCACAATTAGCTATAAACTGATCCAAAAATGTATAAAACTACAACTTACAACTCAGTCCTCAAATATTTGAGACAGATGAATATTACTCACTTTTTGGAGCCCAATTTTTACTTAGACAGTCAAAAACTAGTACCTAACAAATTTATCTGACTTAGATAAACTATTTAATTGGGTATTTTAATAGAAAACTAGAACAAGCGTCAATGACTAGAATGACAGTAGCTTCAACAGCTGTAGGTTAAGTAATACCTAATAATAGAGTATGTCATGCGTAACACACTGTGAGAGAGAAACAAAACCATGTGGCCGGATACTTTCTCTCTCATCCAACGTTACGATTCCACTTGTACAGGCGCCCATATCTCAGGCACTCTCTATATTAACTAAAACCTCCATGGTGAGGGATACTACCAACGACAAAAACGTAACGCACAGGCCGAGAAACAGAAAACTAAGTGGACGTATCCAACTCTAACTAAGCTGACTTCTGATTCGTGCTTGCTGTTCTAGATAGGGACCTCTATGGGCTCTATGGATACCACAGTGTTAAGGAGTAGACACTTATCAAAAAACGTATCCATATGATATTAGAATATTACATTTAACATATTTCCCAACAAGAAGATGTCATTGGAGTTTGGAGAGATTTTTTTTCTATTGTATGTATTTTTATTTACAAATATTGCAATATTTTAACTTCCGGTTTATAGGGAATATCAAGCATTATGAGTTGAAAATTTAAAAAGTGTTTAACTCTCTTCCATAATTTATGTTTTTAACGAAAAATGAACTAAGAGAAGTTTTGGACTGGCTAAGCGAAAATAAGTGAAATTGTAAGTTATGGAGAAGTGATGCCCCAGGTCAGAGGTAAGTTGTTGCATTACGATATTATCTAATGATAAATCAACAAGACAAAACAAAACAAAAACAGACATGCTTGCTGTAATGTGATAATTTTTGAATCAATTATGAAAATGCCTATTCTGTTGTAGAATTAGTGGCGATCGTTAAAAAATAGAACCTTTTCATGATAGTTGTTTGATGATAAAGTATATCAAGGGGGCCTGCAAAGTACGGTATTAAATTGTTTTGAACTTTTAGATGCAAAAACAATATATACTTATAAGTTTGAAGTATATAGTAGACATTAGCCAGAAAGGATCTTTAGAGTCTAATAACAAATAGAAACTGACTTGTGATATCTAGTATTGATGTTACCCTATTCGCCAAAACCTTGCAACAAAATGAAATAAACTTTGCTGGAATAAGAAGAAAGACCACCACCATAAATTCAAGAAGACTTGCTTGAACAATAAATATTTATCTCCTGTAAATTATTGCTGTCGATATAAATCTGTTGAAATATTGAACACAGTTGATAGAATTAACGTTAGTTTAAATGAGTATGTGTTGTGCGAAACTCTATATATTCAGAAGCATGCAAATATTAATATTGTGAAGTTTGACTTTTCATTCGCTATTAACGTAAAAGTTTAAGCCAAGATAAGTCTGGTAATATTCCCTGCAACTTAAATCATCAAAGAACTGAGAAATAATATAATACTATTATTTCAGTTATAATACCCTCAATGTAACAACTCCAAGGATTAGAAAGAAGCCCCTCCGGTCCACTTCATCCTTGCCGGTGGCAGTTAGCGCTTTATCTAGCCGCTACATGCATGCAAAAGTCCCTATATCCCGCTCTATTCCAGTTTCTCTATCCCGCGTTCAGCGCTGACCCCGACTAGCCGTGATATAAGACGCTTTGAGTGACTCCCACAGGAAATCCAGAGGGCGAAAAACGACCGGTGTGTTACCCATACACCTGTCAGACGAAATTAAAGGATGCCCGGGCGCAATTGAAGTTGCCGGTCTGCCCGTAGATAACGTCGGGAGACGAGAACCTCCCTCGGGGCTCTTCTTGACCGCTAGAAACTCAATATTTAATGGTGAGACGCTCGGAAAGCTAAAGAGCAACGCATGAATATTTAAGCAATGCATCATGATAGTCCTACTAAAACTCTCTATTCTAACGCTTCCGAAGTATTTTTACACATCAATAATAGCTGCGTTACACTGGGTGTCTGAAAATAACTTCATTTACAGACTTTTGGGGGTATTGAAAAAAACAGAACTTTTCTCTGCGTTAAATCTGTTGTAGGTGTGCAGAATATCGAGCGATTGTAAAACGGCTGTAAAAAGAAAAAATCTATGTTTACAAATAAATTTATCATTTTAGAAAAGAGTTCTTTTTATTTCTAAATATCTCAGGAAAAATTAAGTTCATTCAGTCCTGTACATTTCTCTTATAGTGATCTAAAATTACTATCAGAGGAATTTGGGGCAGTCCTTGTAGGATCCTTACTTTCACCTTACACTTATAGTGACGCTGTGGCAAACATTTGAATGTGGGAGATCCAGGGAACGGGGAGGTCAAGCTGTTCCCATTTCCAGAAATATTATTTGAAAATAACATATTGACAACATTTATGCTTACTATAGGTGGGTAGAACCGTTCTATTGAAAAAATAGTCCGTAGTTATCACTGTAGCATGTAACGATTACGTCCCAACCAATCAGAATCGAATTATTTATTTTGATAGTGTTCACGTTTGTTTGCCTTTAGTAATCAACTTTGCATCAGAGGAATAGTTTCATTATGTACGATAAGGAGGAATAGAATACCAAATTAAATGCCTGTATCATATATGAATGAGAAAGAAATAGGAAGGTGCTGTGAAAATGAAAGTGTTTCCTGGAAAAAAAAGATTGTTTGTCTTCTCCCTAGCTTCACTGGTGAACTACCTAAAACAATTCTAACCAGATATGTCAGGAAATAACAATCGGAGTTGGCGTCAATTGCCCCAATATAACTGTTGAATACAATATGTATATCCCTTGCTCTATTAGATTAAACGTTCGACAATTCCTAGTTACTTTATCAAAGACTGAATCAACGAAGCGGCATACAAATAATATTTTCAAACAAGCTATGTAGCTTTCGAAGATGTTTTAGACGAAACTGACAATTGGTACTTAAATGTGGAAACAAGACAAGGATGCAAAACATATCTTTTTCTTTTATCAAGTCTTAATAAAAATATTTCTGTTTCAATAAATTTCAAAACACATAGTCACACTCATTTGTTTAATTTTGATACACGTTTTCCATAAGAAAGTGTTTTATAAATAGAAAAGATTGTTTGATATAAGGTTAAGTGAAAAATTTAACTAATTAGTAGTAGAATGTGGACCGGAGTATTTTTCAGGTAGCTAATATCAACCTATTTTTCAAGATGCACCACCCAAAAATCTACTGTCACGAATATATTAAATGCAAAATTTGTGAGCAAATTATAAAATAAAATAGCTGTTCTTAGTTTAACAGAGTTTAATAAACATTTGTATATCTCGACGGAGAAAATGGTGCCATAGAAACAACAAACGATCAATAATTTCTCAATTAGGCCGAGTGTGAACCTTTAATTGAATTCCCTGACTGCAAGTGGAAAAATGCCCTCCTTTAAAACTCATTAGGGCCCATGCCGACACTTTTCGTTGCATCTGAGATAGCGAGTCGGCGAAATAGGAAATGCTGTTCAAAGAATTCTCAATACTTAACAGAGAAAAAGCAGAACACGAAAATGCCGGGTCGCCAGCATCATTATAAATGATTGGGATGCTACTGCGCTATCAAGACAAGTTCAGCACTCTTTTTTTTAAGGAACAGACAATTTGAATAGTCATTAGGCAGTGACAGTTTAAGCGAAGGTCTTGTCTAGATGCTGAAATATATTCCCATTGTGACTTGTTCCATTCTATTCTCCTTAATGGTTGGTGTATTAGTTCAACTACAAGAGCTGGAGATGCAACGGAATCTCAAACATGCCGTTGTGTGAAAGTTTTGCGGAAAATTGTTTCCAGTAGTGTTTTATTTTTGACATTCGATTATTTAGTTGGTATTTTCCACGAAAAACTAAGCTAAGGTTAGTTTGATTTAATGTACTTTAATCACTGTTTACTTTATGAAAGATATTTTCCTTGGATACGAGCTAAAACTCAAGAGCATAATCCCAAGCCAAATATTATTGTTTTGGCTGAAATTTGATAAACCCCAAAGAGTACCTGACTGACCATTTTCAAAGAGTATATGACGCTTCTATTGATGTCATGACCAAACATACAGTCATTAAATAATTTTTTGTTGGAAACAACTCTGAAATTTACAGAAAAATAATGCATAGAAACAAAATTTGCAAAACCTCGTACAAAGAATTCTTGAGATCCTGTAGCCTCAATATTTAGAAACACCGGAATCTTTTGAAACTAAATACATTTTCCTCAATTACTCAACACTAAAGAAACGAGCAAAAATCGGTAATATTATGTCAGGTGTTAGTTGTTGCATCAACAAAATGATCTGAAGGAAAACTGTCATTCAACTACACAGAGATTTGCAAATAAATGGCGAAATATTTGCAAGAACTAGTTGATCTTTTATAATAAAATTTCAAAGAGTACAGTAAAAAACGGGTATAGAAAAAATTGGTAATTATTGAGTAAGTAAGAAATAGAGCAAAGCTACAAACAGTAGCAATAATAGATACCACAAATAAAAAATTTAGTTGCTTCATTACATTTTATTGGCTCTCGTTTAGATTCAAAAATTGTTCTGTTTTCAATGCTAGAATGGATTTTCCATTAGAAACAGACAAGTTGAACCATCCCAAAATTCTACGAGTTCTAATATTTATTTGATGGGTGCAAATAAAATACATTCATTATTCACGTTTCTGACAGTTTATTTCTTATTTTTTATCCACTGTGTAATTACTTAATTAACAAAAATTGGGACTACCTGCAACATGGTTAGGCAATGATTTAGTTAAAGATCTGCACTGTTCGTGACGAAATCTAATCCAATCCAATCCAAATCTACTACATTTTGACTTTAAGTTCTGTTAATGTCAGTTAGGGATTGTTTCAATGACACAAAGATCAGGCCTGTTGAAAGGCGAAAAAACATCTGCATGGTGGTCTCCTATTCATAGGACAAGTCATCATTTTGGAGTATTTGTTGATAAAATCATTAAACCCCGAAATCTTTAGCCAATTTTACTGTACCTTGTAGAAAGCCTTATGTTTATTGCGAATCAGGTTTTTGCGGTAATCTCAACGCGACGAATTTTGTTTCATCGTTAGAAATTATTTTTGATCAATCTTCTAGAGTTCACACTTTAGATTTTACTTATTTGAGTTTGACTTGTATTTTATTTTACCTTAAGAGTGTTTTTACTTATACGATAATAACAAAAAAAATATTCTGGATTAGTGCCTCACCTCTTACTCATATCTGAAATAAGTATTGGGTGACCCCGTCTTATAAATATTTCCGGGTTGTTATAACGCTTAATTACATTACTCACTATAGTGAGTGTATTATTTTGTGGCGGCAATATTTTCAGACATGAAAATGGTCTAATTATAATTCATTTATTTAATGTCGGAATTGTGAATTCTTATTCATTTATCATTCAAAATATAATTTCAAATCAATATTACTTTAATTTCCAACCACCTGCGCCAATTTTACAGTTCCTCATGATACGAAAGTTATTCCTTTTCATTTAGGGGCTGGTACCGATCTTTACTGTATTTTATTTGTTAACCTGTATCAATAAAAACACTTGTATTTACAATATTAATGGGTACAAAATGTTTCGAATACTAAAAGGACGTTAACTTGCCAACAAACACAAAAATGTTGAGAGGCGGAAACATTCATTTCTGAGCAAGATCACGTGGTTCAAATAAGAAAAAAAAAAACAAAAAAGTGAGGTAGATTCTGATGCTTGCCTACTTAGCTAATACTCTAGTGGTTTACTAAATAGGGGCCGTTTTTACCGTTTGTACCACTAACTACTTTTATGAATAAGTAGGTTAGATTTGTCGGGTTAAAACGGACAAATTATTACAATTTTTGTTTTTCACTGCCTTTCCAAGTAACAGTCTGTTTGTGTTATAGCGTGTTTGCTGCATTTCAACTTTGTTTTTGCTAGCCTAATATCCTAACAATCTAGTGTCCATTTTGGACTCCAGCTCCTAGTCCAAAACAAATCACTCTGATTGCCAGTTTGATGGACAAAAATAACCAATGAAAATCGAGTAAAAATTATAAAACTTAAACCACCGGTCGACTGTTGTGAACAGTGTAGGCAGTTAGGATATTGACCTCTACTTTAAAATACCTAATCTTAACGATTTATTTTCAATCTTATTTAAATATTAGTGGAAGTCGATTACATCTATGATTTAATTTCAACTATATTTCTTTAAAAAACAATTCTTTAACTTTTTAGACACCATAACGTGTACCGAAAATAAGTAGTTTTTGCGAGTAAAATGTGAAGCTCACGAAGAACCAAACAACTCTTCTTTTAATGACTCGATAAACAAAACATGGTGGATTATTCGGAGTGAACATGGTTGTGAAAACTTTAAATATTCACGACCACCTTTCGCGCAACACGCAAATGCCTGAACCAACTCGGTCAGACCGAATCAGACATTAGCTGAGAACTCGAATAGTAATAGCCAAAGCGAAAATCATTTTGTTTTTGTGGCTCGCGTGTAAAATGAAGATAACGACGTCACTCTGTCATCGGTGACGTTATCTAAACGCGACTCACCATCGACTAATTGAGGCTTATTTAAAGCCCCGACGGTTTTGAATTTTTTCTTCTTTTTCAATGTTCGATTTTTAGCATTCACTCATTCGCAGAAATGATCCCTAATCTGAGACACGCTTTTACTTTACACCACATGGATAATTCGGGCAGCTCTGCAATTTGTCTACCAGAATACTCTACATTTAGGAGATTATTATACAGTGCGGTCTTAAAGTAAAGGTTAAATTTTTTTGCTACGTATAATTATGAATGTAATGATCGAATTAAAAAATCTGAAATTGATACCAATTTTTATATAAGCGGAACTACACTTGAATAAAAGATTCACCTGCTCCTTCTACACCGTAGAGGTAATAACAACCCCTAATAACTTATATATAGGACTTTTCGATTTTTTTACGTAAATAAGAAAAATCAATTTCCAATTGTTTATATCCTAAAATAATTAATGATGCACCAGAATTTAATAAAGTTTGCAGTAATTAACAATATTTTTAATAATTATAGTCTAAGTCATATGCTCAGACGGGGCACCGTTCATTTCTTGACACAACACTAGACGGTGTTAAAATTCTTAGAAAACGTTTTGCAACATCTCTGCGCTGATTTGCTTAATTTCTTGCCTTATTCGGATCAATACCCATTAGTTGGTTTACTCTTGCAGATTACTGATTTTAAATAGCTCCACGAAAAATAATCCAGCAGAGCCAGATATTAGGCTGGTCATTGAATTTCGCCACGTCTATCCATCCCTCAACGCGGAAAAACTTGGTTGAGATAAGCTCGTATTGCTGCTTCATAATGTGGTCATGCTCCATATTGTTAACAGGTTAAAAGTATCAGGAAAAAGTCTAAATTCAGGTATTAAAACATTTTGTAAAAAATCCAAGTAACCCTCTTCAGTTAATACCCGCTTAGGATATCGTTTGCGCTAAATTATCCTAATTCCTAATCTACTATCACAATTTTTTTTATATATAACAAAGAACAGTTATAATAGATAATTATATACTTTTAGTACCTAAACCAGACGTAGTTACAAGAACTGTAAAGGGCTGAAAAATAAGAATCAACAAGAACTGGATTTTGAGTAACAAACAGTCAAAATATGTAGGTAAGCTACATTTCGTATCTCCCCTATAGATGGAATTTTCATAGAAATAACTCCTCGACGTTATTTGCGTATATTCTATCGAAACCGAGTAACGAGCAGGGAATTGAGGGGTCGTAGACTTGATCACACCATCTGAAAATGCGGAGAGACTGATTTTAATGCACCCCCGGGTGCACATACGTCACACATCACCTATTCTCACTAAATTTACGAATGCAATCTAAGAAAATGGGAATTGCAGATAGTCCATAAATAACAAAAAACATTTATATCTTTCTCGAAAGAATACTGGCTGTTTTGATGATAACGAATGTATAACAATGTGATCATAAAAATATTTACATCACATTTATTGAAGTTTTGAACTACATTGGAAACTGGATAAATAGGATATCAGCTGGCTAACATTTTTTCTTATTACAAGAGGTTTTCCATTTGCCCGGTTCAATAAACACAGAGGTTTAAAATACCACTTTTTAATCAATTTGCAAATATGTCTGATGTTATTTAGTCTTTACGTCTGATCCCTCTGGAGTATTCTGTATCGAATTTTGAATTACAATTAGTCACGTTTTAAGTTTGTGCACACAAAACAACTGATTGTTGCTAAGTTTGTGACTATGAAATATCTAACCTTTAGATATAAAAGTTTTATGGTGAGTACCCTTAAAGAATAAATTTGGTCATCCATTATCCCAGGATAATCATGCAACGTATTTGGAAGATCTTAAACCTATTGATTGATTTGTTGTTGTCCGCAACATTACCATTGTTGTAGTCCACAATATCGCTTTTTGCACAGATATTAAAGAAAACTACTCCGTTCCTTATACTAAAGTCCATCATCCAAGAGAAGCAGCATTGGAAGCAGCTCCCAACCGAGTGAAATAGCCTCTTGCCATCTCTCTCCTTAGTCTTACCACGACATTTGTGGACTGCAGGCTATCTCCAGAAGGTACATGCTCTAATAGTTACTACAACTGATAATGGATGACTGCCGCATTTTTGTGTTCTATGATTTTAAATGTTCTATGTCCAACATTGCTCAGAGCTGTCACAAATATTGTGACAAAACTAGAAAGTGAAGGCAAAGAGAGCAAGAGCCTATTTCATTTGATTGGGAGCGGCTTTCAACGTAGAGCTTGTGCGGTGAACAAATGTCCTTTTAAGATCAAAGAGAGAGAGAGAGGACAATAGAGAGGGCAAGAGGCTATTTCTCTTGGTTAGGAGCTGCTTCCAATGAAATACGATCAGTATGTTGTTCATTGGCTGCTTCCACCCACCAGTGGAATAGCCTGGTGCTGTCTTTATTGCCCTCTCTTTCCTTGCCTTGCCACGATTTTGTGCATTACAGGCTATCTCCAGGAAGGTACATGCTCTAACACTGTCAATGAGTATGTAACTCATTGACCCTCCAAGTGAAATTATTAACCTCTCGTTCTTGTCTTGTCACGATATTTCTGCATCATATGCCACCTCCAGGGGTATATGCTCTAAGGCTGTCACCGATCTATTACTAGTGCAATAGGTGAGGTCTGTCTGTACAGTTTACGGTTGATACTACTGATACGTGGCATTTTTACTGTATGTTCAGGCTCTAAATACTCTTTATATCGCCTTCAAACCCTCTAACCAGAATATCCAATCAGAGCCCTGCAAATCTCATAAACAAAATTTCAGATAAAGAGATTTAATAATATCTCAGTAGTTTATTAGAAATTCTAGTTATGTTGTGCCTTTTTTCAAGAATTTGTTTTCACGGAAGTTTGTAGTAATATGTGATAAATATATTCATATAATATGACAGAGCAACAAATTTAAACGAGAAAGCTAAATTGTGATTATTACCTTATGATATATATATTTTGTTGATATTTGTGATTTATACCTGTTCAGTGGACTCTTTGCGACTGTTTTAAGTTGTTGTCACTTTAGAACGTTAGCAACGTTTTACGTATGGTTTTACTATTGGTAACACCCCCGTAGAAGTGTTCCATATCGTTCCGGGATTCCCAGCATAACCGTAAGAATCACTATGCATTACCTTGTCGGCCCGACACACAGTAGCGGCGCATAAGGGTTATGCCGCCCCTGAGAGACACTCAAGATGGGGTTATCGGTCTCGGAGGAGTCCTTTCGAGGTGTGTGATGTAGGAAAGAATGTATCGAGCACTGCGATGTTTTCACCGGAATTACAGCCGCAGATTCCGCTTCAGGGCTAATGGCGGATGCAGCTCCGGTCTCCGGGGAATATTTTCGCATCGTTAGACATTGCAGTGACAGCACGTAAAGACTAAAAGTCCTCCAACAGCAGTTATTAATGCCCTTTCTTGTTGCTCTCGCTACAATTTCTATTGCCAGCTCATTGTCATTATGCGAGCGAATAACGGAAACCACCTACTTGGGATATCGTAGTTTGTTTTTACGAAGTCATAGTTTTCATGGGTTAGTAAGGTACTTCAGTACATGAGAAAACTCATTTTACAGCTTAAATGGTAACTGATGCATAAAATACTCACAGTTAAGTGTTGAAAGAGCCACGCTCTGAGTATATTTGTTGCTACTTTGGGAAATATGCCTCTCTTTTTTTGATTTTTCTTCCCATTCGTATCGTCATCCTCCTCTCCTGTGCCGTCACCACTACCGATACTGGCGTTACTCGCTTCACCTAAAACAAAAAGTATCTTTTAGAAATATGCCATTTTTGCATGTTTACATAATGATAGATCGTTTTTTAAGTTGGTTTCGAAAACAAAATACAGATAACGTCACAAGAAATTAGCTCTGAAAGGACCCCGTAATATTCTTATGGAAATGGCTTTCAGCTATTTTTTTTAATTTCGCCATATGAAAATTCTGAACTTGATAGTTCTGTACTGCTGGATCAAAAGTTTCCATGGGCTCAAACTGAAAATATCTGGTTTTCGAGATACAGCCTCCCAAAGTTATTTTTCCCCTTATGAGGTATAAGTAGCTTTCGGCTAATTTTTTTGAAACTTTGCCATATGATAATTCTGAAGTTGCGGATCAAAAGTCTCCATGGACTGACAGTCTTTTGTTTTCGAGATAGTGCCCCCCAAAGATGATTATTTTTACTGAATCAATTTTAGAGAGCTGTACCTCGAAAACAAAACATGTTCGAAGCTGATAAAGGCTTTTGATTCACAAGTTCAGACCTACTAAATTGCGAAGTTTCAAAAAATTACCCGAAAGCCACCTTCTTGCTATACCTCATAAAGAGTAAAAAAACAATTTTGGGGGCTGTAAAACAAAACACTTTCAGAGACTTTTGATCCACAATTTCAGAACTATCAAATAGCAATGTTTCAAAAAAAAAGTAACCGAATGCTATCTTCCGTAAGAATAGTGCGAGGTCCTTGTTAAAATCGTTTCACAATTCCATGTTAACCTTGTGACTTGAGATTCAAATATCAATGAACCAATTTTAGAAACAATAACGAACTTGAGGAAAATATCTCGACGCTGTCGAAACTGTTGTCATCACACTGTTACAGATGTCTCATATTTGTTCAAAATATAAGCTTAATAGATTATTTTAATTTATTGTAGTAGCCTGTTTTTATTAAAGGACTTATATTTGTATTTTAATTATGGTTTAAGGTAAAGTAACAGTTGAAGATTTTACATATTTACTGAAAAATGATAAAAACCGTTTCAACATTGCTTAATTAAAAAAAATATCCCTACTGAAATTCAAACAATTGTTGTTGAAATATACATTTTATTAGAATCTTTTGAGTTTGTGGCATGTGTTACAGGCATTACCAACGTAATCTTAGGAACATATGTGCCACGACTCTTTCTGTCAATAAAAATATAATTATCTCGGAAATTGTTTCAGTTAATTGGTTCCATAAGTAAATTTTTAGCAACTTATTTATTTACAGAAATTATAGTTTATAACTTTATAACTTACAAAAAATGTAGATATAGGGATAAAAATATATTTATATCAAATATGTTAGACAGACCAGGTAACTTCATAAACATTCGAGAGTAACTGGGATAGGGTATAAATACGAAATGATTCATTAACAGATACAAACCGTCTCAGAACCAGCGCTGCCTTAGCGAAGGCGAAGAAGAAAGAGATGTCCACTTCTAGAAGACAGGTGAGTATAGCATCAAATAATAAAACCGACTTTTAAGGAGACAACAAATGACCCCAGAGAGAAAACCAAACAGAAGGGAAAAGCAATATACTTGATAGCAAAACAATGAGCCAAGAAACACAAAAGACAGTTGCTGAGCTACCACTAAGTTAAAACAACAAAACAAATCAAAGTCAAGCTATCCAAAGAGAAGATAGTGATTTTGCAGAAGGAAAACCGCATTAGTGTGAGGGCCTGAGTTAGTAGCAGGGGATGGATGGCAAGGGGCTGGTAGGCAAAGAAGCTGGATGCGTTTCTCGGTAGTTCCCGAAGGGGAAAGAATTTGAAGACTTGTTGTAATCTCCATTATCTGGGAAAACATTCGTGCTCAGTATATCAGCAGATTTTTTTTCGGTAATTGTAGTTGATAGTGGTGCTAAAATATGTGCGATATTTTTTACTGTTATGAAAAATGTCAACATTTCTGCAAGTTTCGGATACTGCAGATCTATGTTAGAATTGTGCTTTGAGTGTCTAGTAGTTCCTCAACAGAGTCCATGTTTTTGCTTGGTACAGTTTAAACGAAGAATCAATGTCCGTATTAAAATTTGATATTGAAATTAACAGGGCAAGCAAAAATCAAAATTCTTGAACTAATGTTTTAATATCAATAATAATAATTCAGTAGTGGTAACTCAAAATGTGTATCCTTTGTTAAAAATACAATTACAATTCGGAGTATTTCCTTAATTGTTCACAATTACCCATCGACATATCTGGTGTGAGTAATTCAAGCACCTATTTACATTCCAATCAAATAATACCGTTTTTCGCTCTCCTGTCATCGCAAATGTTCCGTAAATACTTAGCTGTTCCCTAGCATTAATTGAAGTAAGGGTGTGCTGTCTCCCGGCGGTAGCGGCAGCTTCTTTCATTGACTTTAAACCGCTCGTGTTTGTGTATCTGGTAATGACTACAATCCGTCCATAGAACAACAACAACAGAAATTCGCGTTCTGTGTAGGTCGACCCTAATCAGATTTCTTCCCCTTTTCAGTTTGCGTGTGACTCATTATACCCTCTCTTGGTGGATATCCACCCCCTCGAACTCAGTTCTGCATATAAGCTTACGACAACGGCGACAAAGATGATAATATCGACAATGCTAAAAGAAGTAATGGAAAGAGATGGAAAAACTGTCATTAAGGCACCCGCAAAATTGCGTAGTGTAATTAGGAGTAACAGTGGCGGAAACTGTGAAGGAAAGGTGGCTGGGAAATGAGGAACTCGTCCAGCTTGATTTGTTTTTTTTTTCACAAAAAATATGTAATCCGCTTTTTGGTGTTTGCACAATAATTAAGTTAAAAACAAGATTTTGTTAAACACTTAATGTCTTATAAAATATTCGGGTGTAAACATTTTATACAGAGTTATCGCCCTGGTATTCACAAAATGTACTCAGAATCTGTGAAACCACAGTTTTAGAAAATAGGAACATCCTACGAACAATATGTTTAACACTGGTAACTTGGCAAAACCGTTGCAAACTGATTTAATTTATGAGATAAAATAGAAAATAGCACATCATTATTAAAAAAAATCACCTGCTTGAACGTGTTGACACGCTAAACCATTAGGTACGAAACTCTTCAATGTATATGTTAACTTCTCCAAATGATTTATACATTTAGAATGTGACATGGCTAGCAAGCAGTTGCGAAACTTGTAATACATTTTAAGGAACGGCCGAAATGTTGTTTGAAAATGCATCACATAAAGGACATTTTCATCAGCAAGTGAGCAAACATTATGTGCATTATGATTGATTTTTATTTGAGCCAGTGTACAGAACTAAGGAACATACGAATTGTATTGGAAAATATATTTATAACTTTTGCAGATGTGAGTATACTACCAAATATATTTTTTTAATATTGCTGTTGAACGTGTAAGATATATATCAGAATGTTTCCATGTCCCAAGATTCTTTAAAGTGTTTGATAGAAAAAAAAAATTAGTGAAATTGTTAAATGGAAATAACATGGAAGATGCCTGCTTTGCAGGAGCATTTAATAATAGTTCCCAATTATTGTTTGATGTTTGTTGATGGCATGGCTTGATGAATAAATGTTAACGAAATAAGTAAGTGTTGTGCTGCCGAGATAATATTTATGATAGAAAACAGAGAGAGTGTTATCTCAGCACCAATTTAAGAGAACAAAATAGTGTTATTAACAGGAAAAACATGTAATATACCTAGTTATCCAGCAGCACACAAAAAGATCTTTCCACACATAGAGTGTGGATATACAAAATTAAGATTCAGGTGTTAATATGGCAATGAAAAAGCAATCTGTTAGAGGGACTTTATTAATTTATTTTTAATTAATTCGTTATTGAAGAGATTAGCAATCAAGGTGTGTGATAATCAATAAGCAGTTATTTAGATCCTAGTTGGATGTAGAACACAATAGCATAGATGAACTCTGAAATGATGTAGGTAGAGATAATATAAGATAATAACAAAGCAACTTAGACTGACCTCGGAGATAGATGGAAGACTCAATATCTCGAATTATGATAAAAATAAGGTAGAAGAACTAGAAGGAACATCTGGATAAAACAAAGATAAATCATCCGGCGCCTATATGCAAGGACAACTATTCTACATCAGATGACAAGTATGCAGCAACGGAATAAGAATACTTGTGGCATATTTTTTCAATGTTTAAGCACTTTGGGAAATAACACCACAAGTCACGAAATTTCTGTATACTTTCTAGGTCAGACTCCGAAACGTTTGATAATAGGTATACAGAAACTTCGTGACTTGTGCAGTTATTTCCCAGAAAGAGTTTAACATTGAAAAAATATGCCACAAATATCCTTCAGAAAACAACTAGAAATCACCCATGGGACTGCAGTATCCAAAGTGTTTCATAGTTTCTTTGCCATTGTCAACGGAGTGTCTGCCCTAGATTCCGAAACGTTTGAAAATATACAGAATTTGGTGACTTGTGTTATTCCCAGAAAGTGCTTAAACAAGGGAATAAGATTCGGTAAACACAAAAGTTACCAGTCTTATGAAGGAATTTAGGACCCGGTCTTACCTTTGACATGCTTTAAAATGCAGAAAAAATATAGTAAAACTCCTTAAAATATATTCAAATTAAATATATCATATGATCTCCAACAATCATACGGTGGGGACTTTCTATTGTTTATCCTTATACAGGACATAGTATAGAACGGGTAGAGGCGTAGGTATAGCATTTAGCAATGGATTCTCAACACTTTGGGAACAGAACCATTCAATTTAAAATTCTGAATAAAATTCAAATTTTGTATATGTTCTGTCCTAAAATTATAAAAATAAATATTCTTGTTTCTAACAACAAACCTTGTCCTTTATACGTTATACGTTGAAATTGCATTGTTTTCCAAAGTTTCCAATTTATCCCAATAAATTGACTTGCAGTGATTGAGTTAGTGCACTCTTTATAAGTACCTACCAAATGTTAACTGTTGTCCAGTAAATTGGGTGAAAGTAGGAATGTAGACACACCAGAGTGATTCTGTAATATTGCCGTTTTTATTTGACATACGGAACCCATAAATGAATATTTTCTTGAATCTATAAGTTGTAAACAAGAAAACTGGAAATATATTTCAGAGCCCAAAATTCGGCAGTGAAAAAAACCAAACCAAAACAGGCCAACAATGTAAAAGAAAGAAGAATAATTGATTTTTGTTCTGTTATCTATAACCTTTGTTGATGTTTGAATAATTAAGTAATGCAAAATAAGTATTAATTATTTTAAATTGAATTTTTTATCGACTATATATAAGATAGTCTTTGATAAAAATTATTTGTATGTCTTCAGTTCGAAAAACAAGTTTGTTAATGGGCTTACCTGCCTTTTAATTAAAGTGCAATATTATGTTTCTCACAAACCTTATTTCTGTCAATTTAAGTCCCCAATATGAAAAATTCCTCGTACTATTCGTGGAATTCCGTCAGTCAGTCACTCCGTGTGACACTATTAACGTTTCCTAAACATTTTAATTTTATCCCAAGTCGAGAATGCGTCGCCCACGTCTATTTTCGTCCCGATGATATTTTGAAAATAAGTTCGTTATCACACATGTCTCGAAACCAAATAGTCGAAAAGCGAAGCAAAAAAATCTTTTTCGTAGAATAAACATGTGCTTCTCTCTTTCCATAGAGCTCTTGGACCACAGCCAAAGGGGACGAATTAAAATAATGTCTGTCGCGTGAAAACATAAAACGGATCATTAAAGAAGTCTTTCGTATGAGTGCCACCAAGTTTTACTGATTTAACGAAATTTATGACATCGAACTAATACCACGCCATCTTTAAATAACGTTTTTGAGGGATCGCATGACAGAACGCTTTTTCGACATGTTGCGCTGATGATGGAGTCGGACAGGTGTCGAAATTTATACCGTACGGCGCCGACAAAATAAACTCACTTGCGCTTGTTATGTCTTTCACGTGTGCGCAACCAGTAATAATAGGGATCAGGACGATGCAAATAGGCAAAAAATGAAAGAATGATTGAATTTAAAATGTCACTAAGCATCTGCGTCTGCCGTACGTTGTGACAAATGTAATCTCAAAGTTTTTGAGACAATAATAAAAAGAGCATGTATAATGTATTTTCAAAACAAGAGAAATTGCACCCTACCAAAACATTTATAACGAAACCAAAGATATCAATAAAATAATGTTAACAGTATAAAAGTTCTTCGAAAATTTTATATTATTTTTTAATACCTAACCTTCCTCAATCAATAATGGATCTAAAGTAAGAAGAATTTTTCAAGGCATACTGATATTTCCTGAGAATAGCATATTTAAACATACCAACTATTTAAATTTAGAAGTAAAAAGTCTAATTTGCCGATAAGATTTATTTTAAATCCCACATTTGTTTATTAATTTACATTATGAATAGTAGTAGTAATCAAATCAAAAATAAAGTAAGAAGTAAATTTGTACACTAATTTATCAAAAAAGTATGCTTGGCAGAACTCCGTGTAGGTTCCAGAAGTTCACAGTTATATTTTTAAATACAAATGTGATGTGAAAAGAACCGCCAAATTAACTCAAATTATATAAAAAATTATGGTAATTAAGGGAAGTGATCAAGTTGATTACTCTGATAATATATTGAAAAGATGAGATGTTATCAATCTTCATCCAAAATATCTCATGTTTTATTCTATATTGGCGGTTTATTTTGAATTATTTTTTCTCAGTATCACTATGCAAAGAAATTTATAGGAATTTCCAGTAGGACGTCTAGAAACTTGGTTGGATAAACTATGATACCTGACAATATGCAAGTAGTATGATACAGCATAGTACAGACGCGCGCCATCTTGCTCAAGGCATAAAACACTTTTTGTTAAAGTTTCTCGGAAAAATGTTTGTTAAACAATCACACTGTCTATTACTCCGGCAATACCGACTAGTTTGACTATTTGTGTGACTATTCAGACGCAATATAAGACATAACTTCATTAGAAAACAAGAACTTTTTGGATCTTAGTTCAATTTTGCCGATAATTTAAATTGTTTTCTGTGTTTGTATTACAATAAATCAACATTAATCGTTTCACTTATTTCGGTTTCATTAAAGTCACCACTATAAATACAAACACTGTTACCTATCCCTTAGTAGTTCTTATAATAAATTAATTAAAATTAGACAATTTAGGAACCTATACCATATTATTTTTAATAGCGCCTGTGCAAATGGTAAAAAAATAAACCAGCATATGAAAAAAAATAATTTTAATTTATTGAAAGGTTGTATATATCAATATAATAGTTTACAAATAGATAATGCTGGAACACATTTCTCCATAAAGAAATGTTTGAAGCTTTCACAAATTCACAAGGCTACAAAAATTAGAAAATAATTTTAAACTAAACAAATAATAATCCAGCAGTTATGCAACTAATATTGCATTATTATTTTTGGCATGTATGGTTGCATAGCCAACCCGACAGTAAAATTATATTTAAAATACTTGGAAATACAAATTTTCTTAAAGATGAAATCCTACAAGATTAATTTTTAGATAACCATAGCCCCATCCTTAAATTTAACTTTTTCCTTTAAATAAGTATCAGGCTATTATGTGTGCATAATTTTCTGAGTTGTAAAAGCTGCATAAAATTTAAAAGGTAAAAAAATAAAAATAGTAATTTCAAAACATAAAAATGACAATACTGAAAATGTAAACAAATATTAAAACCACATGAACCGCAAGATTCAGAATTAACCGGCTAAAATTCTAAAATTACTTCGGATTCGGTCCTGAATGCTTAAGGCCTTCTTTGATCGACACTAATACAAACAAAACGTCACTTCTTAAAATGACATTCGACAACCGTTCACTTTCCGGCCAACTGCAATCCCCTTGTGAAAACAATGAAATGGCGATTTATTTTCAGTGTCAACTCGAAACTATCTTCATAATAAACTATTTAACATAAAGTAACATGTGTTATTCAAACCGAAACAATAGGAGATATAAATTTAATATCCAACAAAGACATCGAGAAGAATATGTATGAGATTATGAGAGATGTTTGGAATTTTTTGCTGTTGATGCATTTTCATAAATGATAATGGGACACATCGTTGTCGGTTTGGGAAGATAAAACAATTTCTAATACAGTCAGTCATGTAGGTAAGGTGAAATGAAGGGTAAAACTCTGAATACGTCAGAAAGCTGAAAATTTACAAGAACTTCTATTTTGATAGTGTACCTATTAGCGGACTTGAATATAGCGAAGAGTTCGTGTAGAAATTATATGCCAATCTGGTGTATTACACGGCCTTATTTTAAAATTATTTATTTCAAAAAATATTCCAATTCATGCACAACGCACATAACGAGTAGTCCAGTCGCTTCGAGATCATACGAAAAAAGTCTACTAACACAAAGTGCAAATATCTAGACATTTATTACATAGAAGGCGAAATATTTAATTCATTTCATAAAAATATATAAAGTACCACATGATTTGATTTGGACTAGAGTTATTAGTAGTACATGTTGTTTTATAAAAAAGGCACTCAAAATAATTAAAAGAGTATTGCCACTTCTGGCTTGAATCACAATTCTTATTCGTTTCTTATCAAATTCCTAAGTTCAAATTTTCGAATCCTGCCTTACCCTTGTACCAATTCATCTAGGTTATCTAGACTGATATTACATATTACATGATCTTATTGCGTTCTTCTAAGTATGTTAGATAGGGTTTAATTCTGGACTTACTGCTGGCCACTTTAAAACACCAATCCAATGTCAGGAACGAATGGTCATCATCATGCATAAGAATAACTTTCGTTCCAATAACAGGAAGAAGCAACACTATTGTTTTTGACGGAGATTTCTAACAAAATCCTGTTACCTCTGTGGAGCACACCACTCTGACTCTAATTCCCACTTCTCTTTACGCACGACTTGTAGAGGTAAGCAACGGTCATTTGCAGGTTGGTGCCCTGGAAATAGTTTTGTACTCTTAACTCTCGGTTTCTCTATACCTGCTCATTGCTCTAGATTTTCTCGATTAGTAGTTAACAATAACGCTTACTATGTGCTGCTGCGACTTTTCCATTTCACAATTTGGCCTAATCACTCTGGCGTCAAATTTCTTGTTTTTAACCAAATATAGAATACACATTTATAGTGCCAAGTATTATGTCTACCTAATTTGAAGCAGAACTGATTAAATATTTGTGTCCTTTTTCGCAGCAATTGGTCAGTATTGTATTTCTTTAATAAAGCTATGGGTACTACCAACTGATATAGAAACTTGCATACTACTAGTTCTATCTTTGGTCTGCTTAGAGCGCTGTGAGCTTACAATTTAATTTTAAGTGAACACCCATGATTGCGTACGGGTCCAGCTGCTTATATCAAGATATCTGACAATAAGTTGTTTGCAATTCTGTTGTGTGTTTGCGGTAGTTCGTAATTTGGTCTTAAATACACAAACTATATCGATGGTAATGTCAATAACAAGAACAGCCTTAAAAATATATTGGAATAATTATCAATCTTGGTTTTGTTTAACTACTTTATAAATTGATGCTCAAGTTCGTCGTTCTATGAGAAAATTGGGTATTTGGGAAGCCTATGGATAATTTTTTCAACTTAAAATATTGTTCTTTGTTGTTATTTCGGTCAGCTACCAATTTTACTATTTATATGTATAATCTTATAGCTTTACATAAATTACTATTATCATTTACACTTTGTTTCATGAAACTCTAAAGATCAGGTTTTTGTTATTATTAAAGTCTTTAACTCTTTGACTACAATTCCACTTAATCTTATTAAGTATTTTTTATGATAGGAGAATGGTCGGAATCAGACAAAAAGTTGGCTATTAAATACTTACCGACGTTTCAGTTTTATTAATTGAAAGCTTCATAGGGGTTTGCATTTATCCATTAATTGCCAAGGTGAAAATATTATTAAGAGCAAGCGTTGATGAAGCTTTCAATTAATAAAAGCGAAACGTCGGCAAGCATTTAATAGCCAACTTTACTTGTCCTATTCGCAAGCGTTCTCCTATTACATTCATATCATGACACTAAGGACTTGAAATTGTATTTTTAATTAAAGTGAATTTATTTTACCGCACAAATTTATCTTTTCTAAATAAAATATTTATATTTCATACTTACAGTTCAGGTATGGTTGAAACCATGCAACAATGTTTTCAAACCATGCTATGTTGGTTGCATAGGTTCATTGTTATTTACTTCACCCCAAAAAAAGTTCTACTGCAATACTTTAATTTTTAAGTAAACTTTATCATATAACTTGTTGCTTTGAAAGAGAAATTTTATAGATGATTTACCTGTTTTTTATTACCGATTATTGACGCATAGGAAACCATGTTTTTGCAAACTGGGGATTTTCATGAACTTTGACTTAGGTACAGTATTTTGTACATCAGGTTTCAAAAGGGATTTGTAAATTTTCGGACTTCGAGCTTTAATACTGAGAATGAATCCTTCTTGAACCGGATCAATCCTTACTTTGTGAATTGGAATATTTTTCGAAATGGATGCAAATTCTTTTAAATTAACGGATTTATACAAGAGATTAACATGCAGTTTTTATAGCTACTCTTCTGGAATCATGTCTGATGATAAGAGCATTATTCATTTATTACAGAAACACAAAGAAACCGTAACGTAAATACTAAAATAATGAAGGACACTTTACTTATGCACATACTGAGTTAATACCATTTGTCATGTTCGTAACGTAGTATGGAACGTTGCGTTCGGGTATTTCTTAGTATTTTAACATACTGTATAATCATATCCGCATTATTAAACAATTCAAACCGTAAGGTATACTGTTTACAGTTTCTGAAATATTCATTCACGATTTTGGAAGGGCGTTCTTTTTGATGGATACTGTTGTGGTTAACAGAATACTGAGTTGTGTATATTTTGTGTATTTTATTTTGAAACGCACACACATAGTTGATATCCTGTCAGTTATATGATAATTTTAACAATATTAGATTATGCAAAGTACAAGAATTATCCTGGTCAACGGGTAGAAAAACGTGAAAAAATGGTTAATTTTCACGTTTTTCTGTAGGCTCCAGCTTTAGTTGTCTTAATACCTACTTAAGGATAAATATAGTAAATATAGATGTTGACCCCTCGAAAAATATAATTCTTAATAAAATAATTCACAGACTTCGAATAAAAGTGGTGTTATTTCCAAAATGTTTACTACTATCACTATTGAAACAAAGTCGATTTTACTGTTGATATTGCTTTGTGGATTTTCAAAACCATTTTTTCAGACTAAGACCCAGACATTAAACAAGCACTGCACAATTTTTTAATAGGAAAAACGTTTGCTAGAAAAAGTGAATTTGTCATAAACGTTTAAATTGTTAATGTTATACTATGAATATCCTACAATTAAATTAAATAGCCCGTAATAGCTAATAATTATACTTAAGTGAATGAAAATGATAGCGATTTATGTTATTTCACATGATTTAAAATGTTTCGTTTTTTTTGCTAAAATTGTATTTCAATGAAAACGAAAAAATAACATTTTGATTTGTTTATAATCGGCGTTATGTTCGAAGTTCTGTTGTAATATTTGCTCTGTCAACGTGAACGCAATTTTATATTATTCGATATCAATAAATGATAACTATTACTAAAATGATGAATTGATTTCTACTTAGTATTAATAAATTTAATTATTTGATATTAGACATTTCACATAAAAAAGTCATAGTTGCAAAAATAGAAGTCAGGAAGAAAATCTATAACGATTGGAGGTAATTTATTATATTTTTGTGTGCCATCTATTGCATACTAACAGTAGCTCTTGGTGGCTTACAAAGATTCATCGGACATACGGACAAAAATAAAATTTTAAGGCCTATAAGGTTGATTCTGTAGAAGCTCAACCCCATGGTGGCGCCAATACATCTAAGGGTACCCTTCGTTTTAACTTAAATGGTAGATTACTTGCATTTAATTACTTATAAAATTTTGGAAGGTGCCAAATAAATGTGTAAAATGTAATGCGTATTTGAAAGTTAAAATCCAATGAGATTTCCGAAGAACAATATTTTATAGATATATGTTCAAGCATTTGTGGTACCTAATATTTTTACTTATAATTTAAAAATTATTACTTGGATAATCTGTTGAGGGTTTTCAGATTGCTTGGATGGATAAACAAAAATCCTGAGAAATGTTTAAAAAGAGGCAATTAATAATTCAGTTATATTAGGTATATTAGTACGACATCGTCAACATTATAGTGATTGAACAGACATACATTTATGACACGTAATAATTACCATGTGTTGTCAAGTTTTTATAATTAATAGGCAAGTTTGCAATCTACATTGTAAATAGGTGATCTCTCTGTCAACTAATATCAGAATGATCTTCCAATTGGTCAATTTATCTATATCTCATAAAATTTTGTTAGTTTTGAGAGCTTCGTTTTAATTTATGTTCTTTGTATTTTTACAGGCTGAATTGTATTCAACTTAGGTTACACTAATACGTGGAATTATTTACAGATGTTGACAGATCGTAAGATTCACTTTAAAATCACAACTCTGGCTGGTATTGATAAGACTGTACCTATATGTAGCAGCCATTGAACCCTTATATTCATTGGAGTCACCATGCGGTTGAGCTTTTAAGAGTCATTCCCTCATCCTGTCATAAGATCTCAAGTTGACACAAATAAGTCATTCTAAAAATTATACCTCACAATTTGTCCGTTTATATTAAAATATTCTCAAGAACTCTTAAAAAAGGTATAAAATTATTTCTTTCCTTAATGAAATTGAATTTCGCAAAAGAATTAATATTTTTTTTTATGTTGTTTTGAAATGATTGGTTGTAGTTTTTCCGATTTTCTTAAACTTTGTACCTAATTATAATCACATTTATAATTTTCTGATAGTAGACAAATTTATTCGCTGAAATGCATGTTAAAAAGTGGATTCCAATATGTCTGTTCATTTGTGATTTGATCGATGAATCATTAATTTCTGTGTCGCTCAAACTCGAGATGAATCCCAAAGAATAGATCGCATCACTAATGTTAAAACTCTGACGAGATTCAAATCAAATTCTTCGAAAGCCACAAATGGATTCCATTTCATTTGAAAACATTTCTATACCTGCCAACAGCTCATCTAATTTTCTGTCTTTTTCTAACGTAAAAAAGAGAATTAATAGGATTTCTTTTTGACGGATGTGATGTTTATAATTATAGGGTTCCGTCGCGTCCCTTATAATTAGAGATATAAACGCAAAAAATGACTGTTATTAGTTAAACTGGTTTGAATAAAAAACGTTCGTAGGTATTATTTAATAATATGACACCTTCGAAACAAAAGGAAAATATGGAGAATTTTTTGGTATATGGGTGTTTCAGCTTTCCAGTTATGTAATAATTATATAAATTTGATTACACCGTGGGCGAAGTAATTAAAAAGAGCTACACAGCATTAACTTTTATGGGAAACTTTTTCTATGGGAACGCTCTAATACACTTACAAAACTTATTGTGTCAGTATTCTATTGTGAGATTAAAGCAAAGTGAAAAAACAGGTTCGCAAATGAAATCTACAAGCATCTAAGGCATCGTAACGCGGTGTATAATATCTCACCGTATCTCGCGTTGGTCAAGTGTGAGGTATGCTATTGTATTAAAACTCGAATGGTTGGGAATTGGCCATAGGGCATCGAAAAGACTGCGTACATAAGAAGAAGACTCCGGCTGGCCGTGTCTTAATGATGGGTCATGTCACTCATCGTATCCATTGGTCCGAAGCATCTCATAAAAATGTTACGGGCCCACGACGAGTCGCGCTTTGTAGAATTCCAATCAGGCGTGTATGATGGTCGGTTTAGCTTGATCTCCCATTCCCCCACTCGATATTTTTGATCTTCCTCCTCTCGATCTTTGTGAGGAACGTGACTGACAACGTGAAAATCTGCCTGCGAGTACCCAAGGCTAGATATATGTATATATATGCTATATATATATGTTGTGTTGCACTATAAAAGTATAATGTGCATTATTATCATATTTACATAAATTATAATAACGTTATAAAAAGATAATTCTCTTAATGGGACTTGAGAACGATCGATTCTTAGGAAATTATATACATGTATATATAAGATTATGTATATAGATTATTGCTGCAGGACCTTTTGGACATTCTGTACGTTCAATGGAAGCGATTTACATTATTGATTATTACAAACACATGCGATCGATGATATTTGTTATGAATTATCAAATTTAATTGCGTATCTTCAGTAAAATGGCTATATGTTTCATTAACTCCTTTCAGGTTATTCATGAGCCTCTCATTAAACATGTAAAAAAGTAATAATTTTACAATTTTATGAAAACCTGTATACACCTTTTTTGAATAAATGACTTAGTTCATTGATACCGGCACGTATGTCTATTTAGTTATTACTTTTCTTTTTGAATTCAGTTGACAGTGTTCCTAATATAATAGTAGGTAACCAGGTAAGTTAAAAATATGAAATTCATTTTACAGGATGAATTTATTTTTTCGTTTCATCCATGTATTCCCTTTCATTAAATATTCTTCGTTAGAGAATAGTATTTTATACAAGTGGTTTTTCCAATGATTGAAACACGTCTGGTACTTAATCTTACTGTGGTTGCAAAACGAGGGAGCCATTTTTTACAAAGAAGGGTGGATCATCATTCGTGTTAGTCTTGGCTCATGAAGTATCAGCTTGTCAATTGTTTTACAAATCCTTGATTTTGTGCGTTTATATGCGTTAGGTGGCCTCGGGTTGATGTTGAGTGTTAGTTCTTTTAGTTTTGCTGAACAAGTATGACACTTGTGTTGTCACTTTTTTTTTTGTTTTGTCCATTTGTCAGGTGTTTTGTTCTATCCCAACTGCTGTGTGGAATGTACTCCACAGAAATATCATTGGCCTTTTGTTGGTGTTGATATTGTTCTGTCTAAATTCTAAAAGCAATTGAGATAGTTCGGAAAGTGCTAGGCATATTGCCTACAATTCTTTTCTGGAAAATAGTTGTGGCATCTCTGGTTTTCTTATTGAATTCGTTTTTGGATTAGCATCACATAAACTTGAAAGTCTGTATATTTCAAAGAGTCCAAACGTTCATTTGTGTTAAGTTAATTACCACTGATTCTGATTTAGACCTTGAAACGTCTGGACTCTTTAAAATTCACAAACTTTCAAGTTTATGTGGTGTTATTCCCTAAGAACTTATTGATTCCATCTTTATTTTTGCAGGACATTTTGACGTGGTAGTATTAATTTTTTTAAGGATTCCTATTAGGTTTGTAGGTATATGTTTCCACTGTAGTACCTATTCTGGTTCCATTTAAATATTAAAATCCACTATCTAGAACCCATTGTTTCGTTTTAAAATGATTTTTTAATCATATCTTTAAGTGCATTTTATAAACATTAGCTATATTTTTTATGACGTCGTTTGTAAACATCACATTAAAAGCTTATATTTTCACGTTTTGGTATTCGAGATAAAAACTATGCTTGGTAAAATTTTGTTATTAGTTTACGAAATTACAAAAAATATTTAAATTAGAGAGGAATAAGAAACAGTGGGAATACAAGACACGATTCAATACATACTTATAGAAAAAAACTTACCTAGTAGGTTAGAAAATGACGGGCAAACGGTTAGCGAAAAAATAATTAACTGGACTCCATAGGAAAGAAGGAAAACAGGCAGACCAAAAACATGGATACAATCTAGGCATTACCCACCAACTACTAGTTGAAAAAACATTTTGACTCGTTCCTAAAAACTCAGCAAGTTTCCTGTTTAAGCTTACATTTTGGGAGACCCACAGTTTTTAAATTCTGAAGTAGAACAGATTTTATTCAAATATTATGTATTTTAATTATGGTTTAGGAACTTCAACTCGCAAATCGGTACTCATATGTCTGCTTTGTTTGGTTAGAAAAATACGGAATTACTAGTATGACATAACTTAACAAAAAATATATATCTAATGATTTTTATAAAGTTAGAAGTGTTGAAGCAGGAGCAGTATTCAGGAAGGACGGTCTGAAGTGATTTGCTTTCTAGAATTCAGTTCCTTTGTTATATAAAAGAAGTTTACTATGGATCATTAAATACTAGATGACCCAAAAGATGGAGAAGTGCTCCCATACAAAATGGTTAATTTGGATTTTTTTTCTGTTCTTTAGGTTTCTCTATTTTATTTAAAACACCCTTGTATTAAATAGACTAAAAAATATGTTCAAGTCAGTCAAATCGTTTTTGAGTTTTAGTGAGACTAATGATCACAATGGATTTTTATGTATCAGACACCTTTTATTGACTATAACGTTTACATATAATGAATACAAACTTGAATAATAAAATAACTAAGTAATAAAAGATAACATCAAATGCGTATACATTTATTGGTTACGTTATTGTTTTCTAGAAAGTATTGGTATTTTGAATTTTTTTATTTCCATCGATATCTTTGATTGTCCCGCCCATGGTTGATCACCTTCAGCTGCTTCGATCCGAATGGGCAGCGAGCCGGTACATATCGTGATCGAAACCAAACATTCTTTTGGCCGTCTTTTCTTATCCACACTCGAAATCGCCAAAAACCAGTCTTTTCTACTACAACCGACTTTGGTATTCAAAAGCCCGAGAGAGTATAGAAGACCCAGAAGAAGAAGGACGATTAATCAAGTGTTATCTTCACTCTTACTCGTTTGGTTTTCTCTTCAACCCCAGAGGACAATACCATCAGTAATTACCTTAACGAAGCAGCCAAAGAATATAATACTAAGACGGCTATGGAACAAAAGAAAGATCGTATACAAAAGGCGATCGTACCGATCAGAACATGTGTTGTTAGTCCCGAGTTCAAATCTCGCGCGGGGAAAATATGTACGTGTATATATAGTCATCTATTGATAGCGGGCATAAAAGAGGTGGGCTATTGTCTTGAATAAATGACTCTCGGTCTCGTAATTCGATTTTTTTGTTTTCCAATCGTTAATGACTTGCTGAACAAATTGTGGAATGGAGATAATTTTCGGTGTGCGCTGTTTGCTTTCATCTCTTCGCGAAAGAAAATTGAAAGTCATCGAGAGCTTTTCAATAGCTTAAAAGAATATGTTAAAATGAGCTTTTGTGGAAATTTTATAGATTCTGGTGTATGCGCAAGGGAATGTTGATTATATTCTGGCGAGATGTAAATTAGTTGTTTTACGGTTTTAACGGATAAGTTCTACAAAAATATTTAGACATTTATTTGTATGTTTCGGGAGTACACTGAAATTGCATTCAAAGTTTGGAGAATTATAGGAAAAAAAATTGACTGTAGGGGCCTTTATTTATTAACTTTCAAGTGAATACTAGCTACAATAATGAGAACGAATTATTGTCCAGATAATCGTGTTCAGTCTAGTGTCGACTTGTGAGACGTGACGTTAATTGGATAAGCTCAAAATTTTTAATAACAATTTGTTTTATACCAGGGAATCAAAAAGATATATAAGTACTGACAGTTTCACGAAAGGACAAATGCTATTGTTTGGACGTCCTATAACTTCCGTATGTATTCTCTTATAAGAAAAACGGGGCAAGAATACGAACTGAATACCATAAATGTCCACTACATACAGACCAGATAAAAACTCTAGTCACAAATTATTGTGATCTAATTCTCTACCTGTTATAAACAGAATAAAGTAAATATAGGCCAATTGTGAACACGTCATACCTCTAGTAAGCTACTTTGTCTTCGAGCACTAATTAGATTGTCGACATCATTGAGATTATTCTATACATTTTTACTGAAAACAGCACCTACATATTGATTCACTCCATTAAATATCAAGCTAACATCCAAGATTAGATGCTTCAATACAAAATAGGGTTGAACCAAACTTACTATATTATACAATGGAATCTGCACAATTCAAAACGATAGCAGTACTCAAAAGAGAACATATCAGAGAAATATAAAACTATAACGCTATTGAGCTAGAGCACGATATTATTCACAAAAATATTAACTTCCCTCACACCCGGTCGACTCAATATCTCAGAAGAGTCATAAAGAATAAATGGACGGTACTTACATCATAAGATAATGCTTTGTGAAGTCTTTTTTTTACCCTGCTTTTTTCGCCTTAGATTTCAGCGCTATTATACGGGATCTAATGCCCCCCTAGAAACGATTTATTTATACTATAAAGGAATAAGCAAGCATTAATGTACTTCATGGACCTTGCTACAGAGTTAGATAGAATAAAGTTGAAAGAACGATGTTAAACACAATGTAGTTACTTTAATTTCAAATCGATAGTTCTAAACGAAGTGATGTTCATTATCGCAAAGTGTGCCGAGTTCTATTGTTTGATTGTTCCCTAAATGATAATGTTTAAGCACTTTTTGGGAAATAACACCACAATACATGGAATTATTGTATATTTCCAAATGTTTCGAGGCTTAAACATTGGAGAAATATGCCACAGCTGTCCTTCTTGAAACAACCATGAATGATAGTTGTGGCATTTTTATATTTATGAACCTGTTAGGAAAACACCACTCTGGTTGAACTTTTGAATTTTAACTGTTAATATTGTATTGTAGGTACAGAATCACCAAGACTAAACTAATTATTCTGTTAGAGACGTGATATCAAGTTGGAATGAATGCACAACCTCTGTTAAAATATAGAATTTATAATGGCTTTATAAAAGACACTGAAATTGTTGCTGAAACATAATCTGACACTTGGTCGTTTTCAAAGAAGACAATAATTTTAAAACATTCGTTTACAGAGACCTTCGACAGGATTTATAAGAGTAGCACTGGCCCACATAAACATTAAAATTTTTTTTTCGAGAATTAGAAAAGGCGATTCTATAATACTTTCTGTATTTCTGTAGGAGGAACAAATATTGTCTTCGAAACCTGGTTTGTTGCTATAATAGTCAATATTTACATAAAAAATAACTTTATGAAAACCGCGAAATAATTTCAGACATGTAACGTCATTGTTTATCTTTGTCTATTTTTCTTCAACTTGCAGTTGTTTCTGAAGAAGTACAAATTTGCAATGACAGTAAGCTTCAAGTATTATATATTTAAATTTACATCTGGCTTATTTTCGGACAACGATTATGATATTAAAAACAATTTAAGTGAAGTATTTTTACGTATATAAAGATTCCTTTTTAGTTATTTATTCATAGGTGAATGCTTTATAAAACGATTTAGAACCTAAGGGATCGAACTCATTAACAAATTCTTCGAATTTTCATTCCAAAGCACCAAAGAGCGAGAGCCCATCTCGAAGTAATATATTATACCACAAAAGAAATTAAATCAGTAGAGAGTTTTTAAACCGATCGTGGTCCAGGGTACCCCGAGCAAGTAAGGAAAATAGATAATCATTATGCACCCCGTATCTTTCAGCACCAGAGGGGATAGTTTCGGCGTGCACATCAAATGATGGATTTATGCGGATTTTGGATAAATACTGGTGATAAATCTAGTCCACGGCTACGAAACTAAGACTCGATAACAGATTCTGATTAGCATATTTTCGTAATGGCAAGAGTATTTTTGTGCTGAACACATAATTTTTAAGCTTTACTTCTGAATTTTATCTACTGATAAAATGTTCTGTTACTCAATATAGTATTCTGGTACATTTTTATCAGAGCCCTTATGCTACTTTCAGTTTTATTGATTAATTGGGATTTTAGATCATCTTCTTTATAAAGTATGTTGTTTCCACAAACATAACAATGTATGAATAGATTTAAAATGTCGACAACTAAAACTAAAATTAGTTACAGTAACATTCGGTTGATTAACCCGATATAGTTCATGTGATTTTACTTTGCTGGAATTACTTAACTTTTTAAAAAATAATTCTGCCTTGCAAATTTATTTAGTTTTTGACAATCATAAACACATGTCTATTCATATTAAAGAAACACGGATGAGTTGGTGATTTTTAGGAAAGAATACCGCCATAAGTTAACATAGGCCGGTAAGATTTTTTGTCGAGAAACCAGACAATACTTTCCTCAAGGTTTTTGATGTGCAGAAATGCTCTATCAAGTCAGGATTTTTAAATTCCCTAACATAAATGTGTAAAAAACTAAGTTTTTGCCGATATTTGAGATTATATATAGATGACAGATTTTTTAAAAAAGAAAATACGTACTGCAACTTAAAGCATAAGTATTTATCTTTCTAATGACTTTGAGTTTACTCAAATGTTTTTTTTTACTAAGATAGAGCGATTTTAAGTTCAAATATTTGCTAATTTTCATATAGCCGTTGTTAGTCGAATCCAGAGTCACGGAACGAGGACGTGGCAGAGAATTCTTCATTTTTTTCGTTAATTGGACCTAGAATGTATTGGTTTGTGGTTTGTAGACTTATAGTTAGAAGTATGTGATCTACTGTATCATATTTATGTTACTTAATTGACTTTCCAGCTACAGAAAAATTAGCAAAATTACAAACTTATAATCACTCTTAGAGAAAAAAAAATATATATATATATATATATGAAAGAGAAGGCCTTATACTTTGAGCTGCTGTGTGTATTTTTTTGTGGAAAAAACTGTCCTCTAGACATATTCTCAAAAGTGGACAAACGGTGTTTTTTGCACTTTCAAGTTAGGATATCTCCATTCTGATGTGATAGAGCAATTCAGCTCCTAGATTTGAATTCAGCGCATCGAAAACCTTCAGAAAAGTTTAGCCTGGTTTCTGGGCAAACAATCGGTTTCATTTGGTCGGCCTGTGTAATTGTATCTACCTATGTGTAAGTATGTATAAAAAACATTTTAACCTAGCCTTTCTAATTCGAATCATCAAAGAATCCAAACTAACATCATGAACTATCTACCTATAAATGAGTACTTTTAAAAACTTCCAAAGTTGAAGAACTTTTGAGTAAAAACTGTATACCTACTTGAAATTATTAAAAATCTCTCTTGAAATAAATGTTGAATAAGGGTATATGTGACCAGTGGTACAAAGAAATCGATTTCATGAAACTTTTATCAATACAAATGATAGAAGGTTAAGTATGTACTTACCTACCTTCTGGTACTATTGATAGGTCACAGACTAGTGTTAAGTTAAATAATTAGTGCAATAAGTATGTCTAAAAGCTTTGAGGCAATTATCTAATAGGTTCTTTTACCAAGATTGGTGATTTGATGAATCTTATTAAGGGAGAAACTTCTTTTTTATATAGCTGTCTCACAGCAAAAAAAAAAACAAAATCACCAGACAAGTTTGTGATTGATTACTGTTATAGTAGGTACTTAAACTTGTATAGATAGAACTCAAAATTTTGTACTTGTGTTCATCTGAAAAAAAGTATATGATACCTGAAGTGAAACATGAGGTAAGAAATTCCTTGATATTCTACCATATTTAGAAATTAGATACATTGTTTGATATAAAGTTTATTAGAACATGCACATGTGAACTAAGTTTCTAAGTGCGTTGTGTTGGTAGTCACAACGTATTATATAATTCAATTTCATCGTTTTCATTTATATTTTGCTTCTTTATTTCTGCCTTTAATTAATTACTTTTAGTGCAGTCTATTCCATTAGGTTTGAGTAGTCGTTCACGTATTCCATCGAACTTCGCGTATCGAACAAAACACCCCCAGGAAGTGTTATACGACCGTCGACGACCTGAAGTTTGCCCCGGCAATTAGTAAGGGTTGTTTCTCGAAATGAGATTTTTCGACTGCGGCCGTTTTGTGACCGATTGCCATCGTTTCTAAGGTAACAATTACCTTTTTTCGCTCGCCCCACGTATGCTTCGCTCCATGAGAACCAATTACACGGCCGCGGCGTGATGGATGACCCAATCGCGGCACAGACTATCTACCAAGTGACCCGAAGGGTTCGCACTCGGCCGTCGAATTACCGGACTCTATCTTAGCAGCCTTTTTGATATTCTCGAGCTCTATGCGTCGTCGTCATCTTCTTCTTTTTTCCGATTGTTTTGTTCGTCCACGTCGAAGCTCTGTTCTTCTTCTTCGGCACTTGATATCCCGTCGAATTCTCACGATTTCCTCGCAGGCAATTGCCCAAGAAACTACTTTGTTGCTTGTAAATTGTCCGCTAGAGTGCAAATTAAACGGCTAATAGACCGTGTATCGCCTCACTTGTAGATGCCGTAAACGGATGACTTTCTTAAATTACGATATGCTCAAGATAAATTGGCGATTTGAAACACTCAGCGTGTTTAACTAGAATTCGCTCCAAACTACTTTAAAGTTCATTTTATTGTTGTATGTGTGCTAAATGATGGAAGCTTTTAAATACATTAACTAATTTAACTCAACAAGAGTGATGGTTTTGAATATTTCATTCGTAGTTGGAAGTTGCCGCTGGAAGTGTTCAGATGTGACAACTAGGTATCAACAAAGTATTATATCTTGCACCATCTGATGAAGGATAATAAGTGTTGAGAAATACATTTATAGATCTAATCTCGTACTTTGTATTTTATTTTACTATTGGGTTATAAGTTTTATAAATTATATTTAGGATAAGGGCCGAACTTATTTTCAGTAAGAGGTGGCAAAGGACCAGGTAGGAAAAACCGATCTCCCTGCAATTTTTTGAAATGTTGTATTATTATAAAACTGCGAGTTAACTAACCAGTTTTGGTTTACTTCATGGTGATGACAGCTTTGCTGTTGAAACGTGCGTTGATTGAAAAAATAAAGATTTGGTGTTAGAGTACAAAACTTTGTGTTTATAAGTCTGTGACACACCAAAGGTTTCACAGTTTTTCCAGTGGAGTTAATAACTTTAAAATAAGTAACGAGGGAAAAGACACAGGCCTATTTTAGAAAAACAGACATTTTGAAGAGGAAGGAACAAGGGTTATTATTAACAAAATCATATGTAAGAGGAATTTCAAATCGTTATAAAAAACGTAATCATAGAAGTAAAATAAAATTACCTGAACAAATAAGTGTTCTACTATTAGAACCTAGGATATCCCCTGAATTTATTTTTGAAATAGGTAGGTACCTAATATTTAAGGTAAATAAAAAATCCTAAGAATGAAATTTTAATTGTTCAAGTTACTTTGTGGCAAATATAAATCCTATTTGTCTTGTTGGTAAAAATTAGAGGAACAATTTCGGTTTGCGTCTGGCCCGTTCGATCGGGAATGAATCGCTTTTGTTTAGAAAGACGAAAAACCATTCGGCCACGTGCACTTTGTCAAATCTTCGTGTTCTGTAGTTGACAGGTCAGTTAAATGAAGGGTCTTGCTTTTATATACACAAACCTCTACCGTACACAAGTATTGCAACCAACGCAGCGGCAACGGCAGCCCTTGTCGGGTATTTTCATCCGGAAGGACTTTATTTACTTCCGCAATTTGGGCACAATTCAACTCTTGAATTCGTCCCTCTCTTTGACCCCCTTTCATGCCCATTAATCCCGTTTGCTTGCTTCAAAATGCATCATTCCAATAAATTTTGCCAAAATGTGGCGCAATATTCATATCAAATACTTAATAACACGTGAAATATAATTTGCTGAAATTCCAAAAAAAAAGTTTTACAGGTATTACGTATTGGATATTCTAGAACTTTATGAAGCGGGATGTCACAAATCAATGTTATTTTAAATTTTTATGAAAATATTTGAGATAAACGATTGAATTGGCTCAGAATGAGAGAACTATATGTTTACTTTTATTCAGAACTGCACCATTGAACGTTTCGAAGAATGACATTTCATCAGACACTGTTGTGGGTTCCAATAAACATTTCAGTAGGTACTTTGACTTTAGAACTACTACTTCCAGGGTAGAATTAATTTACGATAATCAAATTTAATTAATTATTTTAAATTTAAAAAGCTGGAAAGTAGAAGGAAAATTACATCGGTAGATACTAAATTACTAAAAAAGGAGATAGACTGCTCTGAACTTCTCGGAAATAATAACTATTTTTTGTTGCGACGGGGCGGACTAATTTGGGAATGTTTCCTCCATTAAACAGAATTTGTATGTTTTGTAACGAGTTAGGGGATACGGATATATAGGCGGAAGGTCCAGTTAATTTTGACTTGATAGTATTTAACCTTGTGCTATGTAAATAAGGAGAGGTACATACTGAGGATTTATTTACTTTGCAGATAATTCGCTTAGTAAGTTTTAGAATGTAGGTACATTGGTAAAAACACAAAAATGTATTTTAGATCAATTTTGTAAAAATATGCATAAGGAATGCACCTATTTTTTTCTTTCTTAAGTAACATTTTGGATCTATTTAATATGTTTACACCAAAATTTAAAAACAAATGTCGATTCATTTTGTAAATAACATTTAAGGACCACTAAAGAGCCCCACGAGCAATTTTAATCATATAAATATCACTTTACATAAACAAAAACAAAAAAATTGAACGTCTACTCTATTCAATGCTACTTCCATTGTTGTAGAAGGAAATGTCAAAGTACAACCACTGTCACCCAAGGGTAGAACTAAAGCTATAACCTGTAGATTGATGTAAATCGGCTCATGACTTGTCTTTATTTTCTAAGAAATATCGTTACTCATTTTGAAAGAACCTTTACATTTTCATAAATTGGTTTATCAGTTCACAGAGTAAACTTTCAGTCATTATTTTTAACATTAAAGACAAATATAAGTATAGTACATCTGGAGTTCAGGTATAAGCTAATCTGTCCAGACTGTAATAGTTTTTATGTAGGAATGACTACAAGACATTTTGTCACCCGTGAACATTATTCTTGATTCAAAACACTCTTTTCCAAAACTAGAGGATAGAAATTTTTTTGCATTGTCAAGTCTGTACCATAAAATTTCAATAATACAAGAAGTAGAAATTCAAGGAGGTTTAACCGTTTCCAAGAATACCATCCTAGATGACCAATTAAATTGTAATAGAAGTAAGTATTAGTAATATCGTAGTTGCTATTTTACGCTCATTTAATCCCATAATTTCTTTAATTTATTTATAGCAATCCCTAAATTAGTTTACCTTTTTCTTGTCTTTCATTAAGTTATGTTTCGTCGTTTGGTAATGACACAAATTTGTGTCGAAACTATAGTAACGTTTATACGTATCTAATCAAGTGAGTGATAGAAAACAAAGTAAGTTTTTTGTGTTTGATAATCATGAGTGAATATCACAAAGTAACGGCTACCACTATCGTTTTTTAGTTTATCAACCTTGTTTGTTTAAGTTCTATGAATGGCAGATTTTTAAGGACTTATTTCACACAAAATATCACTTGCTATTCCTACATTTGTTGCTTTGATTCATATAATTAAAATTTAATGCAAAACTAGGCTTTTTCAGTTAATTAATTTAATCTGCGATATTTATATCTTGAATTTTCGCCCCTATAGATTTCAAGCAAAACGTTAAAAAACTGAAAATCCATTGTTCTTTATTGGAGCGTATGAGAGCGTCGCGATACATACCGTATCGCGGCAGCTTGTGTTTTCCTCGCTACTTCGCTGTCAGCCAACGATGCAAAGAATGCATTCGAAACGTCGGCGTAGACCGGCACAACGAAAAAGGAGGAGCACCTACTCCTCCCCAGTTCGCCATTTCACCGTGGAGCGCCACTGGCAAGACGCAGTGCATGCGCATCGCACTCTTTTGCCATCGAGGCGGTATGCGGTGGTTTCCATGACGACCGTGAGGCCGCCCGCTTCCCCCCACATGCGAAGTCAGGCGGCTAAGTGGGGGAAACGTGTGTTGTGTAGCGTGTGTGTATGTGAACAGTGGAGTTTAATTAGAGATTGGGATGCTAGATTACTGCGCGAACGCGTCGGAAGACGCGAAAGAGATTCTGAGATGAGGTATTGGTGATTATGATGGTCAGTGTCTATGATGCAGTGTTGCTGGACTAGGACTGCTGATTGGATATGGTCTTTTAAAATTAAAAACTGTTGGGTTTTATATTTTACATGATTACGCATTTAATTACGGCTTGGGTGTCCGATATTATATTCAATATTCAAGAAATAATGTATTCCTGTTGTGATAGTTAAGGGAGAATGTAAATATTAATCAAATTTCTATTAACACATTATTGGGATAACTTGAATGAACTTTGATTTGACGTTTATAATGTCTCCTGTGCTTCTGTGTATTTTTAAACAATTATAAAATTTTAATTTACCTAATAAATAAATTTCACATTAAAATGAGTACGCCTGGATATTTCCTGCTTAACATGATTATCTTTTAGTGACCTATACTCAAACAATCGTTTTGATATTAATACTCTTGCTCGAATATAAGTACTCTTAATACTACACCTAGGACCTTTCAGTGGGGTTCCTGTTTTCTCTGGATACTGCCCTACATTGAAGATTGAACGCTCACCAACCAACGGGACGATTTTTTATTCTGCCCAAAGATTTTATGTCACTTGCAAAATATCCTAACTGAATATCTTCCCTAATAAGAAGGTGCCCCCCCCTCGCTGGGCATGGTAGCCAAAGGGAGAGTAGGTAAATTATAATCAATATTCTAGTTCTTGCTGCAGAACAGGCAATTTTTTAATTTGATGGTTGATTATGGAAACATGAATTCAATTTAGAAATCATAATTTTTGGTAATCTTATGATTGTAAGAATAATGGTAGTAGTAGTTGAAGAATTTGCAAGAAGTTGTTATAAATTAACTTTATGTTACAGATATTTGACACATTTAATTTTTTTAATGCATTAGGTGTCTGACATCTATTTTCTTGGGGATTTGTTGCATAAAATGTAACCCTACTAGGAGTTTATACAAAATACAGGGTTGGGCAAATATGTCTAGTCTTTTAGACTTTTTCCTTCGGTGATATTTCAAATTGGTTCTCACTCCATAAAAGATTTGAAATATTGATTAAGAATGGCCATGTAGGAAATTTCACAGGATAATATTAAAAATATTACCAGGCTGCCAAAGGTCTCCAATTTGAACATTTACAATGAATATGTGTTGTTTCTGTATTAAATATCTCAATATTTTGTATTAAAATACTTTAATTTTCGTACTTAAGCTTACGTATTGTACATAGGATGATTCCATTAAAAAATGTGACGGTAACATCATATGTCAAACTTTGCTAGTTGTTCGAAATCAAAATGTACCACAGAGTACAAAAATTATTCCTACGGTCATGTTTCAATAAATTCTACCAGAAAACAGCAAAAGCTCACTAGACTATTACATTATTTCAAAAACTAGTTCGTTGTTATTAAAAAATGATAAATTTTTCGATTGTTTTAAATTTTTAAATGTGAAAAAAAGCTTGGTAGGTATTTTTAAATACAGTCGTTCTTGATAACAGTAGCATTTATTCTTTCAAAACAATTCTGTTTCTACAGTTGCTCGCCAGGTCGATATATTTGTTGACATCCTTGTCAACGCAGAACGTTTGTTTGGTTAGGGTAACATAGCCGAAGAAAAGTAAATAATAGGTGGTTTAAAGATAACAAACATTTAGTAATAACAAAAGCAATACATGATTTAGAACATCCGATACCAAAATTTAATTTATTAATAACATTTACAGATTTGTTTAAAACAGGAATAACGCAATATAAAGTTACATTACTATATGAAGAGAGTAATATTTGTATTGAGGTTTTTACAATTAATTATCCTTATTATTCACTAGTAGGTTATAATTAAAAATCACTTACCAGGACTACCAAGGAAGACGGAGGAGTATAGGACGCCCCTTCGGGCTGCATCGCTTGCCGCCCTTGAGTCCGTAGGCGATGACCATTCTCTACGGGGGCACCATTTTCCTGAAACAAAAGAAAAAATCTGTAAATCCTTTCGTCTAACCAACTGCAGTCAATTCTTCATTCAATGTGTCTAACAATAAATTCTTTCATCATTCGCTTTTATTCAGCTGGTTTCTATAGTTATTTATAAATATCTAATGTCGTCCGTTTAAAACTTCCAATTTTTAAAAGCACTGCTTTGCTTACGTAGACAATGAAAACTGAACAACATCAAAATCCTCTGTTCGACGTCATACAACGGCCTACTACGCTACGAACTAAACTGAACTCCCTTCATTTGAGCGCCGTCATCTGTTTTCCATCGATTACCGGTCTCTAACAGACACAAAATGCTCTGTCATTCTCCTGGGTGGATTTCCGCATCCTGTTCGACTTGTGTTATCATGTTTTGCAGTGGAAATTTATACGCAAGAGTTTTATACCTATCATCTGCATTCGATACGGTACAATTCACTTTTTAGTTCACCTTGATTTCGAGACATACACACACATAACCTATAAAATGAGGATATGACGTCAATGTTTGGTTAGCTATCGGCCCTATCGACCTGGTTGGTTAAAACTTGTAAGAATATGTTTTGGGATATATACAACATCAACCATATTTATGCAATTGTTTTCTGAAGGTTATTTGTGACATCTAGTTGAAACGCTTATTAATGGAGGCCCTCAATTACACATATGTATACCATAGTCGTCTATTTGATGACTATGGTAATGAAATGCAAAATTGAAATTTCATTTGTTTTGACGCTTCTTCCGACATTACTCTTAGTTTGTAGACACTTGACATACGTCGGAACAGCACAAAAAAGTCAAGTTTATAGATGGCACACACAAGGATGACAAACTTATATTGGGATTAAATTCAAAAAGTGTCCAGCGGAAAGCATTAAACTAAAAGGTCAAGAAGTGTGTGATGTGAATTACTAAATATAGAATAATATTAATCTTATGCCTCCATTTTGTCTTTTTTCAACCAAGGTGTGTAATATATATATATATATATATATATATATATATATATATATATTTTTTTTTTTTTTCACAAATATCTAAGAGATATCCTAAAACCCTTTAGCGTGGTGTTTAAAATCCACCCTCTTGCTATATCAGCGCCACCCTAAATTATTGCATTTTAAGCGATTTTTTTAAAAATATGTATTGGATTAAATCATATAACAACATCTATTTTGAAGAATAGCCTGGAGATGTTGCGATATTTTAAAAAAATTGTGCTGAAGTAGATAATGTTTTCATAATTTAATGTGTTATAATTAAAGTGACATCGTTATATATTACCAGAATGTTAAATAAGTAAATAAATTTTATATTTTAATCAAAAATTAAATTACGCATTAGGATTAATACCTTAGTCGTAACAAATAGTAACAATTGTTTTAATTCTCCAGAATTTTATATCCATTACTAAGAATGATACAAAGAAAGAGAGGCAGAGACAGGGAGATACATGGGCGGATCTAAGAAGTGGAGGGGCGATGGGGGCGATCGCCCCCACCGAGATCATATGGGTTTCAAATTATATTTTGGTAAATTTAGTACAGGATCGCCCCCCCTGAAGCAACATAAAATCACCCCTCCCCCCGGAAGCACGTGTCTGGATCTGTCTCTGGGGGATAACGACAGACTGGAAGTATATTTCGTAAGAAGCTGTCGCTTCTAGCGATCAATCTGAAATAGCTGCTGCTCGTTTTTATTACTTATTATAGGAGACCCCCTTTTGAACCAAAAGCTGGATATTTAAAAAATCCTATCGTTCCAAGGTTACAATCTGACGTTGTAAATGACACTAACAAAATCTGTTGTTTTTAGATATACTGGGAAGCACAAACAATTCCAAAGAAGATATAGAATAGTCAAGCTGCTTTCAACTTTGAAGAACTGCAATAGTAGGTAGGTATAGTGTTTTTCTTCTTTTGAATGTTGTTTTGACATTAAACCTGTTGCCTTCACTTTTCAATCTTTCTGACAGACCCTGTACAAAACAACAAAGTTTCAGTTAAACGATGACTTTAACTTATTCAAGATTGTGGCACTTAGATTAAGTAACAAATTTTATGTATGGCTTAAAAATGTTGTTGTATTCCTAACTCTTTAACCCTTATTCTAGATGGGGAATGTATATGTACAGAGAAACGCCAAAGAGATATAGAATTTTATTAAAAAATAAAGGATAGTAGCAAAGCTTTTATGCGCTTTACAATATCAGATTAATATTCAAGTGGTTTAACTATACTATACTAACTAATATAATGTGATCAGTCAAACAGAACATATTGTTGTCAACGCTGATTACAACTATTTCCAGTAATGTTAAATATGTTTTCATCAGTTATGCCAATCCTTAAGGTATGTCATGTCAATTATATTTGGACTTTATCAGCTCTATATTAATCCTTCTGGAATTTAACATCATTAATGGGGTGTAACATGTAGTAAAAATGGTTGCACAGGTGGAAGTGCCCAGCATGTTAGCCATATGGTGTGAAAATATTGACAAATCCGAGTTGCCAGATTTTGCCCGTCAAAAAAACTGATTGGGATTAATAAAATCGTAATGAAAATACAAACAAAATGGTTTCATCAATGTTACTGTTTGGTCTGACTTATTGATATTGATCCATCTGTTTAGATATATTTGCAGACCATGGAAGACTGCGAAAAGACTGAACTGGTTATAATAATGTTACGCCCCCATTGTGTAATAATTATAATCTTTCAAACAGTTTTTATTAGTAATTTTGAAACTATTAAATATATCAATATTTTGCTACATGATCTGTGGATGGAACTATTTTTTTGCTTTTCCTTCGCCAGTTATACATGCGATAAATGGAGAGATGTAAATGTGTAAATAACGCCAACATCGAAAACCAACACCTACTATGGAGTTTAGAGTTAAGGATATCGATGGACACTAGATAAGAAGGGGTATTTCTGTGTATAGTAAAGTATCTGTAAAATAGAAGCAAATTAATATACAATGAGACAATTAATATAATATTTTATCGACTTCCGATTTGGACTCTCTGTGAGGTAGCTTTTCCTGAAACTCCTAGATGTTGAAATTCATTCCATGATAAAATATTGAATTCAGTCATGTATACTAGATACCTACATAAATAGTTATGGGAGATTTCAATCAGTTGACGGGAGCGTAACTAAGGAAGGTTCTCGACTAGAAACAATATATTATCTTGCGTTCAATCGATTGAAAAATCTCGAAAAGAAAGCAGCAAATAATTTATTTTCAGATTTAAAAATATAAATGTTCAAGAGCGTAAAATGTACTTATGTTTTAATAAATGTTAAGTCAGTGAAGTTAAGAGAAGGATTTAATATAATCAATCTTTAATATGAGATCAAGTGAGAGGGTTCTATAAAAATATTACTTTCTAGTTGAGTATTAGGTGTTATTCAAAATATCTAATTAATTCGTTGAACTATTTTTGGTTACTTACATAATACCATATGTAGGTTGTTCGAGTCTTTACGAGCTTGACCAGCATAATCGAGTATTTTTGAAGATCAAGTTTTTTTTAATGAGAAATAAAGTAAATTTAAATTTGTATTGGGTACCAAGCTCAGATGTAAATATCTGATGTTTATGTATGTGGTTTTATTATTTAATTTCATTAGGATAAATTTGAAGATAACCTTCACCTTGGAGCAAGTTTTATTTGAACAATGAGAGAGGACTTGAACCGGAATCCTGACATAAGTTTACAGGGAAGCTACACATATGAGGTTATATCTCATCTATGATTCCAACCATTTCATATCAACAAAAACTGACACTACAAAACTTTATTGAACTGAGCTAGATATTGGCAATACACCAACGTCTACAAATAAAAACTCTTGAAACTAAGTGATGACCTATTGATGATCAAATATCATCGAATCCGCATCAAAAAGGACCTTGAGGAACTCGATAAACTAACAAGGCAAGAAGAGGTAGCCTACAGGACATTTATGCAAGATGAATTTCAAGAGTGACATAAAATTATATATGTATATAGCAGCGCTTGCAGTTTTGCAAGTTGGTATTGGAAATGTAAAATGACCTTTGGACACTATGTTTAGGAAGCACTGTATGGTCACTCAAAGGGTGGATATAAGAAAGTTTGGATTAGCCAATAATGCATAGATTGACACAATATATAGTAACTTTTCTAATCATTATTGCAATTCATCACCGCAAACGAAACTGATTGATCAAATATCCAGCCATTTAAAAATTTTAGTATAAATTCTGATGTACCTATTTGTTGTTAATAAATAAATAATAATTACGTGACTTTTTAATCAAATGTAATCAGTTAAATTTTAAACATTTAATTAAACCACCTGACGTAGTTTTTTAATAAGTTTTAGCTATAAGTACAGCTACCCTAATTCTGTTTAATTTATTGTGTTAAATATTACTATAATGTTTACATAAAAGATATTCCTTTTGATTTATAATTTATATATAAACTTATGTATAGATTCTCAAAAATAGTATGCTTATATTAATTAATTAGATACATTTTGTTGATTACATACACATATATTCTTAAGTTTGCTATTAATAGATCAAATTTTGAATTTTTTTAAAGGACTACTTCTCTTGAATACTTAAAACAAAAGAGCAGCCAGAAGGAGCGGAGTCGGCGTGGGTTCGAGAGCACGGGACTCAAAATAAGAAAACAATAGACAATCGTTCGCGTATATCCGACGTTTCACGGGGGTGGATTTCGAGATTGCGCGTCTTTCAATTCATCTCTGTATATATATATATATATACCTATATATATATATATACATAACGACAGCTCGACCGTTAACGGGGTCGCGTCGCAGATTTTGATTTACGAATAGAAATCGACAGGAAGGATGGAGAACCAATGGAAACGTAGAATTCAGAGAAGTTTCCCGGGGAGGAGAGTCTCTGCCTTCTTTGTACGAAACTCTGCCGGTGTACCAGGGATGCTGGACGCGACGCTTTTTCTTCGCTGCATGACCAATAAATGTCTTTGCACTGACTGTTATTGTACTTTTGATAAATTCCTTATTTGTCTTGTCGACAGTTGAAGTATCTCTTTTGAAAATCGATCAACGATACTTGCTGAAATATCTGTCGTTGATAAAAAAAGAGATAAACTCGAAGGTGACTGGGAAATCTCATGTCAGCAAATGTACACAGTAAATCCTTGGAGACGGATCGCGTCTAGTCTAGCCTACATTCCTTGTATCGGGAAAATTCATGAATTTATTAGATTTGGTTATATTTATGCATATTAGGGCCTCATTTATCTTAAAGTCAGTAAGATGAAGTTTATGTTTGATAAAAAATCAATTGAATCATAATATTGAATTGGCGCAGTCAGGTTACGTAAGAAGTGTTTTTTAAAACGATTATGATGATATTTTGGGATATTTTTTCGAAATTTAACTATTAAAACGAACTAACCAGCTGTAAACAAAGTATTTAAAAAATATTAGTGTATAGTTTCAATATTATTGGAGTAAGATAACTTGTTTCTAGTAAAGGAGAAGGAAATATAGCATAATTTTTTGAACTCTTACGTATGGGTTGTAAAATATAGAATAAGTAAAAAGCGATATTAGTATTTATGAATAGGGAATTTTTTATAATGCTGGAAATAATTATGGCAAAAACTCATGTACCCACGTTAAAAACTTCACATAAGTAGATATGATCGAAATGGTAAAAAGAAATAAAAAAGAGAATTGACGAGTCATTGAATAGGATTTTCCAGACATTTGTGTTGCTTTATTTCTTTTTATTTTGGTGTTACAATCCTAAAGGCCTTAAACTTTCAATAAGCAAAGTAACGAATAATGTAAGTTGTGAGAAAGATATTAAAAAATGTTATTAACAAAAATAATCAGAGTGTAGAGGTTGAAGAAAATTGAAATTTGGCCCTACAACATTAATATGATTGTTTCTTCCATAAGACTTTTGAGGCGCAACCAATACTCAGTGTTTACAGCTATAGCACCTGCAGCGCTGTCAGGTTTGAAAAAGTAATAAGTTGAAAATAAATTAATTTTGCTTTATTCAATGAAAATTTAATACGTAGATATGGATAAATTTTGGTTGCTATTGGTTCCACTTGCAACAAATTAGTGTAATTCTAAGGCCGGCACAGACCTACCGTTTCTTATAAGAACAGAAAGAATTGTAACGGAAGGCTAGAAAGCAATGCAAAGTATATCACTCGTCAGCAAGCAACCGGCCAGCCTCGCCGGTCAGAACATTCTCATCGGTAAGAAAGAGGCATGAATTACTTACTAGCTCCATATATCGGCACACACAGCCCTGTTACAATCCGGCGCCGGCGATATTACCCCTGTTTTCCTACAACTGTGCCTTTGATCAGTCGGTTATTGTCTATTACGAATTATCATATATTAGATGTGTCTACCACAAGCGCTAGATAACGACTGACGGACTGGGCAAAACAAGAAACCCCGGCGACCGGCAAGTGTGTGGCGATGAACACGGATTCTCTTCTGTTCTATAAGAACAGAACAGAAACGGTAGGTCTGTGCCCGACCTAAGGTCGTAAATACTAATCTTAAATTTTCATTAGATGTAGGTGATAAAAATGAATTTAATGCAATGTTTTTATAACTTCCGATAAAACGCTAATTAGAGTTACACCCAGTGTGAGTAATTTTCACCGGAGTTTCGATCCAACAACTAAAAAAAATACTGAACCAATGTCATTTGAAATGGTATGAAATTGTATTTAATAAATAATAGAGTATTTAAAATTATATGGAGAATGATATATATAAATTTTGGACATTTCTTTGATCTATTTAGGTATGTACAATTTTCTATCATTGCAATGACTACGACTCAGATCTAGACTTTGAAACATTTGGTATTTTGAAAAATACAGTTCTGAATCTCAAGTGTGGCGATATTGTCAAAAGATCGTAAAAATAAAATCTGCCACATAATCAAAATTTGGTAGCAGGACTCGCCATAATGAGTGACACTGTATATGTGAAGTAATGTCGAATGAACTATGAAACATTTGAAAGCTATTTTTTTACTGACATGTGTATAATCGTGAGAAACAATATTTTCATCTCATTATCGTCTTTATCTAAATACATTTGAGTCACTGATAAGAAAACAAATAAAAAACTCAGTATTTTTCTTGATATACGGTGAAAATAATAAGAAAACATATCCAGAAAGGACAAGAACTCACGCAAGATGCCTATCTAACATCATTTGCGTGATTTGCGTTAAAAAGTTAGTAGCACCTTTTTCCTACAGTAGTAATCGTTAGCATTATTGTATGAATGTTTTATCAGAACGGGTATCAAGGAAACCTTGTTTAACAATAGGTGGAATGAATATATTTTTTCTAAATAATAAAGAATTTTATTTGCGGAATAGATGTATCTATGTGGGTCTCGTAATTAGTACCAGCTTATTTGAATATTTACGAGTAAAATATTCGCCATAAAATATTTTTACTTTTTTTTATTTTTCACGTTGGTTACAACACATTCATTCAGTAAATTTTTTCCCAAGTTTTACGTTCATGACGTGTCGTTTCTATCGATTTTAAAACAGTATCCGTTTTCCCTTTTCATCTATAAACCTGTCAAATTCAGACGATTGATCATTCATAGTTGTCTCCGAAATATTTTATATGGGTCATTACCGCACTCAGTCAATCAGCTGCGTGTAAAGAAATACATTGGTCATGACTGTGCCACTTGCTCTACGAGTTTAAATATTAATCAGGCTGCATTACTGAGGATATTTTGAAATTAGATTTTAAGGGGGCATACGTAAATTACGTAAAACCAATGAGGGAAGTGGGAGTTATGACTTTAGTTACTAAACGATATGGGGGTTACATGCAATATAGTTAACTGACAGTTATTTCAGGATTAACGTTAATTAATTTTGTATATTTAGTATTAAATTGCAATGTAAAACATAATTTTTTCTTTAACAAACTTCTTGTTGCTTTAAAAATACATAACCACTGGCTGACTATTTTGGTAGAAATCAGCGTTGTGTACCTAATGTTTAGATGATTCCTGAAATGCCATATTATCGTTATGATTATTGATCATACCATCTATTATTACTTTAAAGAGAATTAAGAAGTCAACAGCAATTCTAAATCTGGTACTGAGCTAATTATAAAAGATTATTTTGATATCTGTAGTCGGTTAATTAAAATCACCATAGAAATTATGTTTCATTCAATAATGTCAATAAACACCGTCGATATGGTACTATCTTTTAGACAACCATTTAGCAGAAGTCAATATATTATTTCTGCAAGAGCACCTTCATCAGTTGCGCTTCCATCAGATGATTGAAATCTCAAATAATTATTATGTATTTCACACATGGAACAAAATTTAATATTTCACCGCGAATACTAGCCCACAGAGACCTTAACTCGGGCGTCGTACTGTGTGTCTCTTAATTTAGGCCCGTTTCTCTCTCTCTCTCTCTCTCTCTCTCTAACAGCCTGTTTGCATCCACTCCTGGATATACGCTTCCCCATGAATTTTCCCTGTCCTTCGTTCTTGGGCTAATTAGTGCCAAAGTCGTCTCATTGTTGTTTTAATATCGTCTAACCAGCATTTTGGTGATCTTTCTGTGCTTTGCTTAGGGGCTGTTACGTAAGAAGATTTATTACAATTGTTTACCAGCAAAAATAACCAAAATTCTTACCACCCATGTCATCCAAATAAGCAAAGCAAAGACCCCCGCGCCCTCCTATAGTGCTTACGTAATACTTGAACGGCCCTTTAGAAGGTGTCCATTGCACAATTATGTTTCTCCATCCTTTGTTTACCTGTCCAGCCAGCTTTACTATTATTTTACCTATTATATCGTCTGCTTTTGTTCTGCGTCTTATCTCCTCATTTGTAATATGATCCCTTAGGGAGATCTCAAACATAGCACTAAGATCCAACTGAGAAAATAAAGATCTGGAACATTTTTCTTTTAAATTTTACAAGAATATCTGGATTTCTCAGAACAATGTTTCCTGCAGTTTCGTTTTTCTTGCCTAGAGTGCCGTTGTTTTTCCTAGATATACATACTGGTTAACTTTCTTTCGTTCCCACTTTCGGTTTTTAACATTTTGTACCGTCATCACCTTGGTTTTATTTAAGATGATTTTTAAGCCAACCCTGTCTGATTTTATCTTCAGTTGTTCTAACATTTCTGGAAGTTCTTCAACTGTATTGCAGAAAGAACCTACGAATTCTTTTTTTTCTAGGAATCACAGGTAAACGGAGTTATACACAGTTCGATTCCCAATTTGTGGTCTACGTGGGCTAGTTTTCCCTAAAATTCCTAGATGTCCATATTTATTACGAGTTTAAATGTTAATTACCGTCAATATGTGTCTGACAAGAACTGGAAGTAGCGATGTAGCAGTAGAAGAAGTGTGGTTGGTAAAAGCAAACCACACAGTTCTTCCAAATTCTAATTGACAACCAAATAAATCGGTTGGTTGCTCTCTTTAGGATGTCAAGCAGCTTTACTTATTTCGGGTAATTCTATGTTGGATTTTTGTTTGTTTATTCTTTACAGACGCTGCTCATTTTTGGTGAGAAGACACGAAGTGCCTTCAAAACTTATTTTAACGTTGAAGTACATTTCAATAACTATCTGGAGCGAATACAAAAAAATGTGGCTGTAAATTCTTTCTATATCTGTCATCATAGAAATTAAAACATTAATTTGGGCATGTAAACTAGTTCTCTAAGAAGAATCAGTGAAGCGCTATGTATCCACGTCTTAGTATCCATGCGCGTACCCAAATTCAAGAACTGTTAGAAGTTTTTTTAAAAGGTGGATAATGTCTTGAAAAAATAAGTCACAAATAATGATAATTTCACCCGGGTATAATATTATTCGTCACCATATTCTAGTGCTAGTTCCGGCTGCGATTTTGCGAATATGTTTAAACAATTGTCAAAGAAGGAAGGACTTACGTCAAACTATAAATCGCTCAACACTAGTCCACTCGTGTGGACGCCCCTTAACCATATCGCCTGATGTGCACCCTTACTAGAAGCAACGCTAATCGCTACGTTTTCCACTAGTCTAATTCGATCTTCTTTTACTATGGATAAAGAATTAATGCATTAAATTCAAATTTGAGGTTATAGATTCTCGTTTTGAACTTACCAAATAAAATTTCGCTTTTCTTTTTGACCCAAAAAATACATTTAGATCTAACACAGGCTTTTCTTTTTTAAGCACTAATACCTCTTGACGTCATTTGGTATAAATGTGCAATTCCGCATATTAGTCGGTAGAGTGCTCGAATACGATACCATAACTCGGTAGATTATTAATGTTTTCCAATTTCCCAGCTCTAGAGCGACCGAATAGGAAAAGAGAATGAGGAAAAATTACAATTCCAAACAGCAAGCGGCGGTGAACGATAAGATCTTAGCGACTTTATTACTGCGTAATTAGAAGAAATAAAATAAAGAACTCTCGAAGTCTCGGCGTTAGGTTAAGGTGGGCGGGCGCGATTGTGCTGCCTCTTTTTATAGCGCCATTTTGCGCGTGTTTTATTAACGAACCGGCATGTTTCAAAATTATCGGAAACCTTATTAATATTAATGTTTTCGCTAATAAAGATTTAATTAAGGGAATGTACGCGACGAACGATCGTGTTCCCAACGGATCACGGCATTACGTTATGTCGATTTGTGTGTCGAGTGATTTTCGATCACAACAATCTTCCTAACTCGACTCTTTATCAGTTCATCATAAATTAGATTTTATAGGCTGGCGACCTGTCAGATTTATTGTTTTTTAATGAAACCATCACCTTTTTAGCTGTCCGCGTTTAAAATTATGCTTTTGTTTATTCTTCAGACCTCCGCGTCGACTATTTTTTATTTTGGATATCGCAGCATCTGTTTTTTCATAATTATCTGTGCTCCAATGTTTCCTTTTCTTTAACAAGAAATTCTGTTAAACATTTTTATATATTACTCCAAAATATACTCTGGTATTGATATCATTATAGAGAATGTGCCAGTTTTTCGATTTTGATCCTTAATTATAACACTTCATGCACCTCTTATTATTGATATCATTTATACACGAACCTAATGATGAACTGGATGATTCAAATGAGAAGAAAAGAAAATAAAGATGCATTTGTCTGCAGATTTGTAGTGGTACCGAAGTTAAATTTAATAATCCCTCAGAAACAAATTATTTTTAATGTACTAATATTTTCAAAAAATGATCAAGGGCGATTGAGCCACGGGTATTACGGTTTCAATATAACATAATTTTCTTATAATCGATGTAAATTAAAATAATTATTTAAATTTTCTAATTTGTTCCACAAAATTACCAAATCTGTGCTTCTTTCAAAATTCTGGCTCACTAGATGGATTCTAGATAAGAATATATATTTTTTGAAATTTGGAATTTAAAATTAATAAAAAATATCTTTGTGTTTCTCATAATTCTCCTGATTTATTATATGACAGATCTGAAAATTATTTTTATTATAATTTTAATTTAACCAAATAATTTTTCTATATGTATTCTTGTAAAGCATGGGTGAAGCCCTATATTGATTTTGAATACTATTTTTTTTAATATCTATTTTAATTTGATTTGGCTTATGAACTTTTTTTGTTTTGTTTTGTTTCGTTTTTCTAATTTGCTCCCGAAGAATTAGTTGAGGATTTATGTATAGGTTTTCCTATAACCTCTAATTGAGCCTCTATTTTGGCCCAGGAAGGGGAGTTTAGTATAGTTTAAAACTAATATAGTTGATGCATTTGAAACTTGTTTTTCTTAATAATTTCAAAATTTTCTAATTGACCCTCAAAATTATTTTTAGCATTTGTCTATAGGTTTTCCTGTACATTAGTGATTGAGGGTTTTTATTCCCCAGTTTTCCACCTAATTTGCTACGTCACATGAAGCAGTTAAATTATTTTAAATTTTCTAATTTAATCCCCAAAATTAACCTTCAAAATCAAAATTTAGTTATTCACTCTAAACTTGCGTCATTGTATTATCACTTTTTCAAGCAGTGGATTTGAAGAAAATAGGCTGTACCAGACAGACGAACAGCCACAGGAGTCTTGCTGTAAAGGTTTGGTTTCATTGGAATTATAGAAACCTTAAAAATGGTATATGAGAATAAACAATAACCTCAATTGTATACACATCAACATGTAGATCCTTAGACAAGAAAATATGCCGAAATCTAAAATTAAAACCAAAACAGCATGAAAATGTAAAGGCACATAACGAAAAAACTACATAGGACTAAAAAATACAATGGAATAGTTCACTATCAGAATGACAAAGACCAAGAAGGTGCAATGGATATAATGGAAATAAGAGCATCAAATAATAAAAGCAAAAATCAAGTATTCTAAAGAATGTTAAGAAGAAACATATATTTCGTGTTTACGCCTGCATCCATAAGAGACCATTTAAGATCTAAAGGACAGTAACTATAAGATGTAGACATGACCAAAAAATGTCAATTATTTCGAGTATCTGAATGTTGAAGAAGCTGCATAACGTCTAGACTCAATATGAAGAAGATATTAAACAAAAACTAATTAAACATAGATTTCAAACTGCTACTGTCAAAAATACACTTAGTGTATATGTAAAGTAAATTATCGGCCTCTACTATTTTATTTATAAGAAAAGTTCTGCATATTCGCTTTATATAAAACAAACTAGGAATATAAATTCAAGGAACAACTATAGTCCTTTCTAATCATTAGTTTATTTATTTTCGGCCCGGTTAATTATGTTGGCTAACGGTACACAAACATAACCTTTAGCAAAACTATTCTAAGCACGCTTTGGTATTGAAGAGTAAAACATTTTCTTTGCTGTCGGCATCTCACAGCACCTCCCGGCATTTCTGAACCTGATATTTTTCACCACATCAAAAGCCTATCATACCAAACAATTGTCGAGTTCTGTTCCAAGCAGCATTCTGGCCCAAGATCGCGTAAGACTTGGTCAATTACCCTTGGTCTTTTGGCGTTCGAAAGCATGTTTCTATAATTAATTAAAATCTTTCCGAGTCCTGCTACCAATTAACGATGTTCAGGCCACGAGTAAACTGTCACTGGCGCAAATTGTGATGAATCACTCCGTGCTAAATCAAAGAATATCAACCAGTACGCTCTTTGGCTTGGGTACATAACTTCATAAATTTTAACTGTCACCTCGACAATCCGTTCTATTTAGCGTTATTATTCTTTCGAGCTGTCACCCACGAGTTAGACGGGTCTTCCACCTTACTTACGATTATCTGATATATATGTCATTGATCAAATGATTGAGGATGAATGTTGTGTTGTGCTTTGCATGGGGTCGCTGGCACTATATTTAGAACTAGTTTATAACTATTCGCTTCTACAGAGTGGCAAGTTTTGTCATATCAACTTTCACTGATTAATAAAACAATGGCGCTGTCTTCATGTGTAGGAGTTGTAAGTAGTAATAAACAAAAGCTGTAATGGAATTTTTACACTCGATTCTCACTCAGCAAACATTTTCACTTAGAAATGAAAATGCTGCATATAAATACAATAATTTCACAATGAAATTTTTATTTTGGTTTTTACTATAAACTGCGTTGAACAGACACCCTTCTTTCAGTGATCAATACATATGTAAATATCCAACCTTGTTCAAAAGATTAGTATAAATCAATTACAGTAAAATTCCAGTGGTGAATTACCAGAAAATTAGAAACTAAAATTAGGCATACCAAATAAAAACTTTGATAATTTGTCATAGTGCTTCTTCTTTCATTAATTTCATGCAAGTTCCGTTATTGACCTAAAATTCAAAAATTGATGCAACATGTTTCAGAGATACATTTCAATTGTTATCGAGTTCAGAAAGTGAAACCAGGTAACACAATAAAGAACTTCAGTAAAACATTGTCACTCATAGTTTAGTTCAGCATAGTTAAAATGCACAACCCGAAACTTCAGGTATCAGGAAAAATTACTATTGATAGTTTTTTACTCTAATGACGTTGTTAGTGGACAGAATTCAGAAATTTAACGAAATAACTAGTTGTAATAAAGGTTTTCAACAAAATGATGCTACCAGCTAGATCACACATGATATAAAAGAATGGTCTTGGACTGAATTTCCTGAGCAGTAATCTACAACGCAATGCAAATCTTTTAAATTGAGCCCTGTTAGACTTTCTACAGGCTGCAGAAACTCTAACAGGGTTTAATTAAAGGTCTGGATTGCAATGTTGATTACACTCCACTCCACTCATGTGTGCCTCAGTTCACTACTTTTTCCTCCTCTGTTTGTCACCAGATTTTCTTTTTATTATTATTAGCTGTTGACGAGCTTTGGTGTTATCAATAAAAAAAATTTGGAAACATTTAGATTAGCCAATTAATTAATATTACGCCTTTTTTGTAAGTATCCACTTTTGATTTTGGCACCTTCTTTTGAATAATAGCTGAACTACATATATTCTGACAAAATAACCTCAATAACATTCAAACTAATTAAATTGCGTACAATTAGTAATTTTTAATAGATACCTGGAAATTTTCAATATTTGAATATATGAATGCCTTTATTAAAATGTAAAAATATAAAATAAAAATGTCTAACTTTTTCTCAAAATAGAGAATAAAAGGGTTGTTTTATTGATAGAAATATGTGGTTTGTGACAGCCTAGATAGAGGTTAAGGTTTGCAAAATTATTTTGACAGTCACTGTTTATTTGTTTAAAAGACTTTGTTGTAGCAAGCAAATTATATTAAATTGAAAATAGTTATTTTCTTTTAAACCTGGAGGAATGTACCAAATCCCTAAATATCTGCGCTGATATTGAACCAATTATTTTGATAGGTTTATTGTTGCATATACTATATCTCGAAAGCTGTCTCATCAAAATTTGTTGGAAAAACATTCTACCCGAAGAGAAATTTATAGAAAAAGAATGTTATATTCGCCCTCAACAGTAGAAATAGGTCCGGATGTTTTACTTCGCAATGTACTGAATGTTTGTTAACCCAGCTTTCTAATTCTATTTTCTAGCGCTAGGCCTTCACCCCTCACCGCACCGTTCCGGAGGTAAGTAGGTATTAAATGTTAGGTCATATTTAAATAGACTTAAAATACTGGAAGTAGTATGTGGGCAATTTTTCAAGCTGAGACGTATTTTTTAAATACAGAGATTGTTTACTAAGCTATTTGAAGATATGTTTTAGCCGTTTGTTCATCCTTTGCTCTTCAGGTGTTTTTATAAGGTTATTTAATGATTGTTTACATGTTTATATATAATACATAAAACAGTAAACAATGTTTCTGTTTGTGTTGACATCTAACAATAGAAAATTTCTGATTTGCCCCCCTCCACCTTAGCCAAAAGCTGGTAGTTTGCCCCTTTTAAGTCACTCGGATACGCTCATGCCATAATAATTTATGCTTTGGAATGAGTTTACCAGAAGCTCATGATTATGTATTTGCAGATGATCACAGCTTAACCAGGAGTTATAAGGAGGTATTTCATGTTCTATATTTTGAATGCCTTATAACTGCTGATGCTGACCAAGCATGATAAAAGATTGTAACGTATTTGTCTGATACACTGATAGTGCCACTCTCTTTTTTCACTTAAGTTTGCAAAATTAAAGATGTTAACTGGTATGAAGTACAGTTCAGTTTTTATAAAAAGTGTCTAATATTTTCGTAACGTTTTTTAATGGAAACAAGAAATTTTCCATTAATGAACTCAAAATAATCGAAATGCAATCTCATGTAGATTATATTTAAAATTTGTATTAAATTCTTCTAAGATATCGACCACCTTTGAGCTAGACCGGTTCCCACGACATTTTTTCCAATTTCATCATCATCAGTGCTCGTCTTGAAATCACGGTAGGCTACGCGTAACGGGAACCAGCGCATTCTGCAGTTTTAATTTCTCGACACACGTATTATACACAAATAGAGCAATTTATTCTGCAAAAGAAGAGCTCGAAAGAAACTCGATGGAGAATTTGTTGGACATGTTGAAGATCCATCGTGCCATAAATATGACTCGACCGGTATACATATAGAGATGTCGGTCTCGAGTGGAGAGAGAATTATTGTGCGGTGCGAGCACTTTTTGTGCCCCCACAGAAACCGGCAAATGGAGACCAAGTTTGCGATTTGATATTTTTACTTTGAAACTAATGGCTTTGGTGCTAAATCTCGACGAATGAACGAGGTCGGTATCGCGAAATTACTTAATTTAAAGTGAATTTATATTTTTTATACCCAACCGAAATATTTGTTCCAATGGTTTTACTTATGTTAGTAATCAGGGGTCTGGAAGATATGTGTGGAGTAATTTACTTATAATATGAGACGTCATGATAATTAATTAGTTTTATAACAAATTATCATTATTATTTTCGTAGTAATCAAAAAAACTTTGAGCGTTTATACCATATGCAGCCGCGTTTTATATTTTTAAATTTTTCTCCCGAACTATCAATATTAAATATAATAAATTTTTAAAATACAGTAAAAACATTTTTATTTTTTATTACAAAATCCAATTCATTTTTTAAAATATATTAGATTTGTTTTCTTTCTTATTACAATTCTTGTCATTAAAATTAAATTATTATGTGATTGTTGTTTTTTGAACTACTAATAATTATTAGAATAAATAGTTTTACTGAATTGTTTCAATTTGATTCGTAATCTGAAAATGTGAAATGAGAAATATTATTTTTGATAGTTAGCTGGTACATCTCTTCTGATATTCAGTCAGTTTTATAACATCATGATACCGAAAACCAAAATTGCTATTGGGCGTTTCAATTCTTTTCAATTGTTTAAAGTCGAGAAACAACCGTTTGGAATATCAAATTTCCAGGAGGAACTTTCCAATCCGAACAGTAAACAATGTCCAAAAACTTCTCTTTCCATTGCTTCGAGAAGTTCTTTTCAAAATTACAATCGCGGAAAAGGTGATAAATACGTGATTTGCTCGAAAAAGGGAGGGGGGAACTTTAGGTGGAGCACGTTTCTTCTTCGATGTTGTCCATCAAAATCTAGAGGAGGGCCATCAAGTCTTTGGAATAGATTCGCGCTCTGTGTCGACGATGTCGGGGAACCGGCGTCGGCGCTTTACAGACGCCCGACGTCTCTGACGTCGCGACCTCGTACTTCATCCCGGTCCAAAAACAACCGACTGTCGAGAGCGATTCGCCATTTTGCTCCAGCAATTTCACAATTTGCTCAACGGCCATCGAGATACGAGATCTCGCAATTTCCAGGATGTCCTCGGATCTTTAGTTTTCTTTGGATCGATTACAGTAAATTTGCGGAAACTATCTATCTAGCAAATAATAAGAGAAAATTCGTTCTATATAAATGTTATTTATTTATCTGTCCGCAGCCAAATATAATTTGGAAAATAATGTTCTTATAAAATTAATTGTTTTGATCAAAGGGGAAACCATTCATGAAATTTACTTAAACATAGAAAACAAGAAGAATATAATATAAAACGGGTTTTAAATGATTTCAGCAATTTCGCAAAGATATCGTTATTCCAAGATAGTGTCAGATTCAGATATTTTGAACAGTTTTATAGTTTTTATTTTGTAAATATTTTTTAAATCATTTAGATCAAGTTGCCTTAGAAACTGCTCCACAGATCAACATTTGTTTATTTTGTTTCTCTGAGAATAAATTCTGATCAAAGTATTACGGATACCGCTCAATATTTTCTGACATATATTTTACATTTTCCCAATATGTAGTTTTAGTTGCCTGTAAAATTATTTAAGGAAACAAGATATTGTGTTTAAAAAAATTAGAAAACTCATAAGGCATTTTATAGTAAAAATATGTCAGTTTCTTTAGGACCACAACTGTTTACATATACTAACAGATGCTACTATTACTAACAAGATATTCACTCGCTACGGTCTCTATGACGTCAGTCGGTGACAAACTTTGCCGTTGTGTTATTTATTTAGATAAAATCTAATTAACACAATTATGAATAATCATTTAATAAATGGAAGTGACAAAATTTCGATACTAGTCTATGTAGTCTATGTAGGAAAACAGGTAAGACTCAGTCCTTGTGCTCATTCCTTTTTACAGAACAGTTTCGATAGAATGCTCTGAATACCAGGGCTTTGACATGTTATCAAGGAATACTAAACCACTGATTGTTGTACCGGGTTTAAATCTTTGACTTACCGATATGTTAAAGTTGCGAATTTAAATGAGTTTTCTAGACTGAATTTGGTTTATAGTATGTGAGTTATATAAATAATGTAATGTTTACACTAAATTTCTAATGACATTCAAATAAAAATCAAGAAAGTGTGGCTATGATTTACAAAAGCAAGCATTGTTTGTATAAGTGCCTTAAATTATTATGTTGCTATTTTGTGACGTTAGAAGCAGGCAACAACGTACGAACAAAACTGTCCAGTTTGATATGCCTGAATGTAATTTAGCAACACCACATCATGGGATATAGCGGTATCATATACAATATGTTACATTTTCATAGATATTATAGGCATTTTATCAAATATGTTAGATACCTCGTTGGTTACAGAATCAGTTCAACTTATTACGTCATAACCTACAATTTATTTTGCAAAACATTTCAAGGGCGAAAGTTTTAAATGAAAGCTAAACCTAAACCCAGTTGGTATCTTTATCTATCTCAATAGAAATTCGTTTTTTGTAGTTTAAAAAATGTAATTTATTGAGTTAATTGATCAATTTTTATTTACGGTCGAGCAGAGTTCCAACGTTATCTTGTTGTTCTAATAATAAAACTGCGTTCAGGTCAACTGAGTGATTACATTAGTTACAGAGTACTCTATAAATTATTATATAGTCAGTCAGTTATGAGTTATTTATTCGTAATGCACCGGTATGTGATATGTAAAAACTGGTCAAAGGTAATGCAGTAAAGTTAGATTAAAGTGTTTAAAACAAGTAACAATTGAACCGAACAAATATGGTTTCAATTGACAGAGTGTGTAAACAATAATATTTATAAATCGCTAGTCCTCAACTCGCTATTGCTGTCAGTGACTACAGATTTGGAGTCGAAATCCCTTAAAATATTATATATATATATATATATATATATATATATATATATATATATAATGTTCAATACAACTATTTGTTCACAATAAGACTGATTCATCAGGGTTTAGATATTTCTGTTTTAGGAAATAGCTTCAGTAGACCTTTTTTGGAAATTGAGCCAATCCATTTTGTTCTCGATACAAATTTCACTATCTGTTCCAGAAAAAAACTGAACAGATATTTTCAATTTGAGCTTTGCAAATATTTTATTCATCAATTACACTAGTACATATGAATACGAATTCTGAATTCTGAACACTTTCATAAAGAACAGCTTGTATCAGAAATAAGATTGAGTTAATAAATATGATCCAAAGAATCCCTGAAGTATCATGATCGATCGTCTGGATACAAGAACACAATGAATCATAAATCGCAACCTAGAAAACCAGTAAAATTGTCCTATCTAAATGTATACAAAAAGTTTATTCAAAAATTGTTCAAAATAGTCAGAAATAAAGAAGAATGAAGCCAATTCCTGTTTGGCTTTGGTTTCTATGAAATCTAGCTAGATCAAATCCTCAAAGTTTTGATAGCAGAAATTATGAAGCAATAAATCGTTTATCAGCTGCCGTTGGAGACGACAGTTAATTAGACGCAAACCTGAGCCTGAGTTATTCCAAATCCAAATGGTAGAAACTGCATCGATCCTTTGAACGGTAGACAAAAAATCAGTTTCTTCGTTGCCTTTCGTTATCAGCACATACTGTACAATTTTAACCGTTAGTTCTATGAGACACTTGATGATGACCTCATATAAATTTTAAAGAAAAGTTTTTCACGTTCTTACAATTAAAAAGGAAGTTGGCTATTATGTTTTTAGATTTTTTTGTGTTACCCTATACATTTCAAGACAATTAATTTTCTTAGTGATGTCATAGCAAAATTGTCAATAAAGTCGACTTTCAGTTTCAAATTTATTTTTATCATGTTACGAAAAACGAAGCCAAATTGTGTCCTTGAAACTTTGGGATTTTTTAGTGTAAAGCTTTTTGTTCTCAAGTGTAGTATTATTTCATACAAAATCCGTAAAACGCCACAAATAACCTCGAGAAAACAAAACAAATAGCATATATTCTATTATACTAAAATAAGAGTTTAAAAAAATATATAAAAAAATTCTGTCAAGCCCAATCGAAGCGCTCGTGCTGGGTGTGTGTCATCAACTGACTTTTGGGAAAAAAGCACACGTTGATAAAGTCTGAAATCAACTTTTCATCATTAACTTCTTAATATTGTTTTTACAGAAACGCAGTTTTGCCGTAGTCTATTGAAGAACCGCTGTAATATTTTTTAATTATGAATCTAAACCGTCCAGAGACCATTCAAACAAACAAAAAAAATACCATCAAAATCAGTCAAGATGTTTGGGAATTCAGTGACATACACAAGTACAGAGTAATTATTACTTATGTATAAAGATATTCCTTTGCCATAGCAATAAAGATAATTTTGTATGTTGCGGTATCTTATTCCAAAAATCAAGAGTAATGATTTGGTAAGCAGAATTTAAGTATTATTTGTGTAGTATATAAATAGGTACAATAATCGATTATTATTTTCATAAAATATAATTGGTAATTGGTATCAACTATATAACCTCCGTCTACAAACTTTCAATAGTAACAGCGACTTAGCTGCTCGGACGAATGGAAATAAAACAAATAAAAGAACAATTGAAAACGCACAACCATCAAAAGGATCGATAACAAAACAAACAAAAGGTCTTCGGAATGGATCGCCGAAGACAATATAACCAACTCCGATACGGCTGACAACTTTCAGAGTGCTGTCAACTTTTTTCACAGGACTACTAATTACATAGGAGTTGAAGAAGGTAACAGACAAAATCGCGCACTATGCAAAACACGTGAAAATTCAGACACACACTCACAATCGAAAGCCGCCGTGTACCTTTAACGACCAGACTTCGAAACATCTACTTGTTCTCGATCGGAAGAAGAAGAAGGCCAGGTACGGGATGACTTTATACCACATAAAGACTGATGCTAATTCACTGACATACCTCCATATATAATACCGTATGTGACTAGATTGCTTCTTCATAAAAGCCTTTTCGCATTTTTATAACAGTTGACAACTTTTGTTTTTGCTACCATTGTATTTGAGTCAATGACTTGTCTGTGGAAGAGATTTGTTACTCCCGAGGCATAACTGACAAGCAATAGAAGAATTTATGCGAAAAAAATTTAGCGTTATTGCTACAAATGAAAACGTCTTCAGCTGAACGTTTGACGTTAAACCAGCTTTGAATTCGTTCATTTAGTTGGACATTATTCAAATTCGTGACGGGTATCATGAAATGTTTATAACCTAATCAGTAGATAACACTTAAGATGTTAAATCTTTATGAGTACCAGTATTAAAGACATTTTGTTAATGAATATAAAGGAGCTTAGGGTTTTTGTAAGTTAAGGATAACATGACTATTGTTTACTCTTCTTCGAGGTGTCATTCCTTTGTACGCAAAAGCATAATTTATATTGCTTTCTGGTTAGGCAACCTTCATCAGTTGCGTTTCCCACAATTGAATGTCCTTTCGAACACTTCTTTATGTATTTGATACATTTTGTTAAATTTGAAGAATTTGAAGACCGACATCTAGGATTTTCGGGGAAACTAGCACATAGATGTTCCAAATCTGGAGCCGTTCCATGTAATTGCTGTTACTCATACAAAAGAATGACCCCTCGAAGAGAGTATTCAATATCTCTGACAGGTGAAGTAACCTGAAAAATTTTATCGTGACATTCTGTCCTAGGAGTTAAGGGAGAACAGCAAATACACGGAACGGCTCAAGATTCGGAACCTCTGTGTACTGATTCTCTTGAAAATCCTAGATGTCGGTCTTACATCTCGCGTCTTCAAATGATTATTGTTGCTAACTTATATTCAAAGATGGCGACAGAAATCGCTAACATATTTTTACGACTTGTCAGTGTCAATTTTGGTGGATGTTTACGAAAATAATTTATATTTATAAAAGAACCGACTTCAACTGGCTTAAAATAAAAGCCGTTTTGAAACCGTGTGCAATCAATAACTATTTTTTGACATATATTCTTTTTTTATCTGATTTAAGGTACAATTCTATTGATCATTTTAGCGTATTCTTATCTCTCCCTCTCTATCTGTCTCTAATTTGTAATTTATTCTATATTACGCACATATGTTTTAACTTTTTTATTTGGACCACTTTCTATAAGTGTAATTCTAATTCACCCTATATTGCAACTACCCTGTATATGTTTCTGTGTATTACTCACCCAATGTAAATTTTTGTCAATGATTTGCTGAATCACCCTGTTTAACTATAATCAACTCTAAACAATGTTGCAACCGCCCTGTATAAGTATTAATCCTCTCCACCCTATTTTTCTATTGTTTAAATCACCCTGTATGTATACCTATAATTTTACTTCGCCTCATATGTCAAGTAAGAACAACTGCTTATGTTCCACACTATATAACATTTTTATAACCACCATGTATAAATCTAATTCCACTCCTCCTTATACTTCAATCATCTTGTATATCCAACTACTTTTAACATTTTTTGAACTCTTCGCCCTATAACTGGAATATCCTTTCTACATATGCTTATTTAACCATTTTTTAAATGTTTTTGATCCCCTCTAAACTATAGTGTTACTTCACTTTTATTTCAACCACCTTGTGTACTACTTATGTGCCACCCAAAACAAAATCTCCTGAAACACCCTGTATAACTTTAATTCTATTCTAACCTACAAGTCTAACTATAATTTTACTTCGCCCTATATTTCAACTGCGCATATTGCTTGCTGTTTGAATTTCGAAAAACCGTACAGAAAAGAAAAGATCGCTCTCATCACAATTTTGCTTTGCGATACACTGGAATATTTTGTGATATTTCAGTCGACTATAAAATGAAAACCGTTACAAACACCCTGTACGATATACTTTCATGGCATATCTTGACATTTAAGCTAGATATTTATGATAAAAATTTGATATTTACATTTATGTATACCGTTTTTTTGCAAATTTTTTACGATGTTCAGAAAAACGTTTTATGTTATTGAAAATTATACGGAATCAAGCTGGAGCATCTCTTTGTAGAATACAATTCAAAATATTCAAATTGGTTGAACCGTTTTTCAACCAAAGAGATGCTCCATCTTGATTCCGTATAATTTTGTTTTCTCTTAAAAGTATTTGAAATCTTCAACATCAAATTGTAGTTTTAGTACGTAATTTGAGAGGAAAAGGTCTATAATGTGATTCACTACTCCTTTATACTACTAACCTTGTATTATTAATTGTTTGATTTTATCTCTATGCTGAATTCTCGGGTTTGTTAAAATTGTCAAATTTATTTGAGAAATCAGAAAATACGCAAAACAAAAACAAACATGAGAGCAATTGATGGTCAGAGTGTTCCAGACTTGGACTTGCATTCTGACGATAATTTTTTCTCACACATTATCGCTGAGGCAGATTTTCTTTTGCCGTCTCAATATTTGGGGCAATTCTAGTTACGAATTTGGAATACTTGGTACGGAAAAAGAGTTAGGAGGGAAAATGCCAATAAACGATAAGAGTTTTCAATATTAGTTTAAATAATTTAAAACAGTGAACCTTACCTTAAATGTATGAAGAAGAAGAAGAAGAAAATAGGAAAAGATAATTTCAGAACTGTATATTAAGCCAAAGAATAAAATAATAGGGTTTTTTAATTTTCATACTGGTTCTTACTTTATGTCATATAAAAAGTGTCAGAATATGAAGTGTATCTTAAGGCAGTACCTGCATTACAGATTCTTTGAAATTTTTCAGAATTATACAACAGCAAACGGAAAACGAGATTAGCCAACGTAACAAACTTCTACAAAGAGATCGATACGTTTCAAATGATCAATTTTCATGTGTTATTCCAATTTGGGGAACGTGTAACATCGAAAATTAGTTACCAACCGAAAATATTATTCACGTTACGCGTACATCAGGCGAAATTAAATTGAATGGAAAGCCAGCCGAATAATAATAATTTCCCAATTCAGTTGTACCATTCGTATAACATTAACATGCGACACAAAATGTAAAATCCACCACAAAACACTAATAGCAAGAGGAGTTAATTATTCCCTATGCCGAAAATAACGTAACACATTGCTGAACGTAATATATCACGTAGAATGTAAGCAGCCCCATTTCTGATTAGAGCTGAGGAATTTTTAATTTAATCAAAAGTTTCCAACTCACCCATTTTATTGAATAATTAAACCCGAACTATGACGAAGGAAGGGGTTAGGAGGCAGAGTGGGCGAAACGAGGGTAACGACAGGTGTGGCAAGGGGGAGAAACGTGGAGAAGTAAACTTTCCTTTGTTTTAATTGCTCCTCTACGATGTATGGTGTAGTTAAACAATTGCTTTTCAAATAACAACGTTGGGGTATTAGTTAATTACTTCTAGTCTTGCCTTGTGACGTATATCATAATGTAATATTGGATTAAATAACCCCTCAAGGTATATTTACTAGGTAATTACCTCGTTCTGCCAGTTCTCCCCTCCATTGAATCCAAACGAAACATTTTGTGAACCTACACATCAAAAGTCTGCCCTATTATTGCTGCAATTTGCCACCGAAATTTGTTATTCAACAAATTTATAATATATATATATATATATATATATATATATATATATATATATACTGTTTCACGGATGGAAATATGTGGTAGATGATTTATTCCTTTATTCCGGTATACATCTTTTGAGAAAAGAGAAACCCAAATATGATTTTGGCGAAACGTCAAGTGATTTTTCAAACGAATACAGACGAACGGATGTACACCGGAATAAATCATCAACCATATATATATATATATTTGTTTTTAAGTTTTCGCGGGCACTAAATATTTTAGGTGGTTTCCGGGAATTCATCCGCGTAGTTGATAACTGATCCCGAAGCGAAAGTAGAAGGCTACGAGAATTATGCGAACAGACCTGAAGAGGGCAGATGTGACTCTGCCGAAACGTCGTCATTTTACCATCGATCCCGGCAGGGATAGGTTATCAACTACGCGGATGAATTCCCGGAAACCACCTAAAACAGATATATATATATATATATATATATATATATATATATATATATACTGATAAAATAGAATTAGAATTAAACAGGTTGATATCATAACCCAATTTTTATAAGTACTTGTAATTAGATTAGAAGAATAAACGAGAAAATATATGAGATAAAGGTAAAGAGTAACACCACATTTTTGTCCATAGATGCGTATTCATGCTTCTGCATTTTGGGCTTATTTAAGCTACAATGCTTCAAAAATAATTATCGAGACAATTCAAATTTTGTGGATTATTAATCAAGGCATATGCATAACAGATACTATCAGACTATCTGAGCAAGCAGAATTATGACGAATTTAGAGAATTTCTTCTATAAAACTATGAATAAATTCCACTAAACCATATGGTAGAGACAGCGCCTTAAGAAATTTATCCACTCTTCTTATCTGCCATCTCTCTCTGTCTTACCCTTTCACCTTCTCCTTCTCAGTTACATTTACTCTTTAATTTTTTTAATTACTTCGTTAGATCAAGGAGCTACTAATTTGTTTTTGTTACACCCTGGTTTGTTGTTATACCTGTGTAATATCTTATGCTTAACTAATCCTTAAATCCACTATGTAACTGGTTTTATTGAACAATGAGTCGAGATAGCGCACTAAGATATATAATTAGTCATAATTTTACTGCATTAAAAAAACATAATCACATTACGTATCATAGTAATAACAACTACATCAATATTCACTGTATACTTTATTTTATTCTGGACGTAAATCGCAACCGTGGTAGCTATGTTTAATATACTGTATACTTGTAACTAGGATTATTGGAATAATGCTTTCCTCGTTTAGTCCAGGTTCCAACAAATACTATACTACATAATGATAATAATTTGATTTCTTAATAATTTATACTTCCTAATATTCAGGTTTAAATTCTGATTCTTTACATATAATAATCTGGAGCTTATGTTTATTAATACTATGGTTAATTTCAACAATTGTCTCATATGTATCAATATCTTCATCATCATGTAATAATAAATTCTCATAATAAGAAGCATCTTTGGTAGGTTTCCAAATGTCAGTTGACTTTCCTCCTCTTATAGGGAGCCTAACCAAAGTATAGTCTTATGTAATAGATTTCTTAAGTTTTTTTGTTAATTTTTATTTCCACGTAAACTGATTCCTTCATCACTACCCAGAATTTAGAATTTTTTAGTATTGTCATAACTTCAATTTCAGTTGTCATTACGTTTTCACTTTCATCCCTTATGGATTAGTGGTAATAATAATATTCATAGTCCAGTTTTAAACCTAACATGTAATTTAGTTTGCTAAAATTTTATGTATATTTGTAATTTTATTATATGAATCTCCGTAAAAATATAATATATATGTAGCATATAAATAATGAACATACTGTCTGTTTATTGAGTGTCATCTACTATTACGAGGTACTTAACTAAAATTATGATTTAACAAGCCCTCACGTTTTAAATGTTCCTCAGTTAAGAAGCTCCCGCTTCAATTGGGGTTTTCATGGATTTCTTCTGTCTCAATTCATTTGTTTTTATTAGTAACTAGGAAAAGTAAATGTAAATAACCTGCAATAATTTATTTTGGTTTTGCCTTCTGGTAAAGTTGTTTACTTGAATATATTCATCGGCTAGGCAAGAGCAGTAGTTTTTTTTGTTGCCACTCGAGTGATTAAATAATAATTTGTCCACAAATGACTTTCTATATGTTGTCATTGTTATAAGAAATATAATGGCCCCATAACTACAAATCGTGTTACCTTCCGTCCTTTTCAAAACTACAACAAAAGAAACAAACATTTCCCTAATAGTATCATTTTCTCAGTCAACTAAGGCAACATATTGGTACAAAATTGTTAAGTGCAATGTGCATACCGCCCAGTGATGGTCACCGCCTGTTTTATATTCTGATATATCATTATGTCATCTATAACGCTTCTGATAGGAAAATAGGTTCTTATCGGGCTTGTCAAATATTATTTTCGTGAAATTTATATGTGTGTTCGTGGCAGCCATCATTGTAACAAAAATTTTAGCGATTAGATAATATTGATAACTATAGTTATCTATTTATCTACTAAAATTTTCAGCGCTAACATCATGGTGGATATTTAGTTAATCCTCGTTTGTGTTATCACATGCTATTTCTACCAAACTTAGCTTTTATCGATATCTATAGATTTGTTAAATAAATGTAATATACATGTTTATACATAATTCCAATTATTTGCATTGTTTAACTTCTCTGTTTAAACGCATGATAAATGAAAAAATCTACAGATATATAAATAAATATTTATCAAATAAATTCCTAGAGGAAAATATTCACTTAAGGATATTGAGAAATTAAATTCAATGAAAGTTTTATTAATAATGAAGCCACATTCAGTGTCTGAATTTGGGTTTTAAATTATTTTTTATGTTAAAAAAATAATATAGCATTATTACTGTCATTATCAAATTTAAAGTCAAATATATATGATTTTCGCATTATTCATAAGGAATCAATTTATTTCTTATTAGATCATTTTGTAAGGTTTTTATTCGTATATTCACTGATAACAAAATTTCTAACCGTAGAGATTAATTTGTCGTTTGTCTTTAGTGGTAATAAAACAAATTTAATTTGAAAAAGTTCATTTGTCGCGTTACTGCATCCCCGAGGGTAAACCGCGAGCATGGTGACTAACAAGTCCATCATCGTTTTGACATATTTTCGATAACATACCGTGTGTGGTGGAAAAACTCTTCAACACGCGATTCACCTGTTAACCTCATCCTTAGGGAATCACTTTCTCTCTCGAAGTTCTCCCCCTTCTGTAATGCGTTCTTGTCTCTAAACAGATTTTAATGCAGTCCCAAAACAATGACACGCACCCCGAAGTCATAACCAGCCAACGCTGAGCACTAATAAATATTTTTAGTGCTCCCCTATGTGAGTGTACTATCAAAAGAGCACTTGTTCACCTCTCAGTGTGGTTTTTGGTTTGACTGACTTTCTGTTGTGGAAGTATTAAGCATATTACTTGCGGAAATTGGTTGGCAATGATTTAATATCCTTGTAAAAGTAACTTTGAATAGCTTTATGTTGCTGAAAACTGGAAATGTCCTGTTTCAAAATTTTTAAATATGGTAAAAACTTTACACTAATTTTGCTAATTGTACATACATAGATGCTAAAATTATTTTATAAATAAATTATTAAGACCCTCAAAGTAGCTACTTATAAAGTTGACTAAATAATTGAACTGAGTTTTTTTACATTTTTTGTTTAAACAATTAAGTTTAAAAGCTGTTAATTCTTACATCACTTGCTCATAAAACTTAAAAAACTTAGACTAGTTAATTTAACAGTTGAAATCCGGTTCAAACATCATAGAAGCAATCATTATTATATCGAAAACAGTACCTAAATAAGTGGATGTCGTGGGGCTGCTTTCCACGGAATAAGAATAAGCCTTTTAAGAGAAAAAAGTACTTAAAAAATGTTCTCAGACAACTAACTCAAATGGTAGAGAAATATGATTGATTCAAACATACCGGAACTCACATAAGGTGAGGCAATCTAACTGAACATATTCACAGCTGCACCAGAAAATGACTTTTCGGAATTTAGACTAAAAATAAGAAATACTTTATATAGATGGAGAATACCTCAACCACCAAAGAAACTATAGCAATTGTATTAAAAAACAAGTAAATAGTGGAACCATGGAAGTAGAAGTAGTAGAAGAATTTACATTATAGTTCGCTAGTATCAGAGATGAACAGAAGGACTAACCTTGATGATATTCGGAAGAAACTCAATAATAAGAAAGCCTGCTCTATGCTGATTCATCTTAAGATCAATGTGTTTTATCAGTAATGGCCTACGGTTATGAAAGCTGACTGATAATATCCAAAATTACACTAACACTCAAAGTTAGAGTAAGATCTATGGAGAAATGCATTAAGGGAGTATCAAGAACAGATTGAAAGTCAGAGTGGATAACATTGGAAAAAGGAATAGTTTTTTCATTTTATTAACCGGCCTGGGTTATGATTTTAGGTAATAGATGCTGTTTACATTGAAAAATCTCCAACATGACAATAAATATGACTCTTTGTAAGACGACAGGACATTAAGGGAATAACAAAAATCACACAATGGTATCCTGTTAAAAGATCAGGAAGACGCCCAAACAAGTGACTATGATATCAGAACAATAATAGGCATCACCTGGTCCCAATTTGTTGGAACAAGAATGGCTGAAGAATATATTAGGGAGACTACAACATGAAATAATGGTAAGGTGAATCTCAACATTAAATGACCACAAGAGGTACTACTGCACTAACTCCGAGATATTTAGTAAATGCATAGGACTACCTTATGTATGGGCGAATTATATTCATATATTGTTCTAAAACTTAGTACTTTGATTTTATGTTATGTAGGTACAAAGAGAAAAATGATAGAAGGTAAGATATGGTATCTGCGATTCTTTAAATATGAGGAAATTATCGTTGCTGAGAATTCGAGATAATTATTTGAGTAAATAGTACGAGTTGTTGCAAAATAATATGTGTGGATATTACATCTCATTTTTACCGGGCGTTCTGCTTTTTACATCAACAAATTAGTCTTTTTAAAGTTCCGTTTGTTCATAATTTTTCTAATAAATTGCAGTACTTTATTTTTTTTTGTTGTTTCAATATTGTCATCAGTACCATTTACACTTTTTGTATGAGTGTCTTATAGACCCATCCGGTATAATAAGGACTTTTAAAATAACTGCTTTTTTCAAACTACCAGCCGTGAGTCAACTCGCGATTACGTTGGCGATATTGAGGCAATATTAAGATAAGAAAAATCGATAAATTGGACATAGAAGGAAGTTGGTGACTTGCAAATTCGACCATAGAGTTCACCTGGCTGTTCGAATATAGCGCGCCCTCTCTTGCTTTTAATCGTCGTCCCTATTGTCAGCTGTCTGCTATTATATCGGATGATTCCGCATTTTCGAAGCTCGAAACTTGCATTAGCGCTGTTCCCTACCATTTACTAATTGCCGATTGAAAGAACTGCATTAATTAAAAGACAGAAGAGCACGAATTAAGCACACCGAACTTGATCGAAGTGAGTTTTAGAATTTATGTGCCTTACGTAATCAGTAATGGATCCCGAAATAAAATCCCATTTAACAATTAAAACAACATACATTTGTTATAAAAACTTGTGAAACGTCGAACGAACGTGAGTAATAAATACGCTTGGACACGACTCATAAAATGGGTTTTTCTGCCTTTATTGTCGTTCGAAAACCGCTTGGAATGCACCCGAATTACTAAAAACCACCTAAAAGTGAAAAACCATCTAGATTCTTATCTAAAACATGACGTCGACCTTCTAGATTCTCGGAACGCAAAAATTCAGTCGAACATCTCGTCCAGACATCTCGTAAAGGTCAAAAATGAAATTAAACAAAACGGCAATAAGACAAAAAAACGAGAATGTTACTCGTATGAATTTCACTTTCCGTGGTAAAGTGTGCCATGATGCTATAACAACGGTATAACACACGTTAAATTTGAAATATGGCCCCGTGTGTGTGTCTCATGAAAATATATGTGTGTCGCTGTACCCTGCCTTCTTTGATTTACGTACTAGACGTAAAGTTGTCGTAGGTCGTTGAAGTCATTTGCTTTTTGTGTGGTAGTGGATAGCACAGAACGCAAAACTGGGTTACATAAATACGCAAGGGGATCAACGTCGATAAACGAGTACAGTTTTATGGTTTTTAGAAATTAATAATGAATGAATCATAAGAATTGTTTAACGGTGATTGCTGCCACCTTTAAATCTAAAGTAATGCCTATTTGTAACGTACTAGCGTACGCCCGTGGATTCGTTCCTGTGGTCTCTTTATTTATTGCCAGTTTATGAAGTTGGTGAAGCAGGTTTAGAATAATATTAAATACATTTGTTTAATTACATCGGTCATAGCGTACAGTAACTTTTACTTTAGGCAAAGTAAAAATTATGTAAACATTTGATTATGCCATTGTATGGTACACATTTCTAGATAAAAAGAATTCCATTTTATTCATGGGAAAATGAGTTTATAGCTACTACAACTCGAAATAGCTTAGTAATGATTTTTTAGCTGTTTGATATAATCATATTATACATATTTTTACAATTTTCATCAATAATAGAGTGATTCAAGAGCAATATTTGTATGTGTAAGATTGTATGGGGCAGTTTGTGTCAATATGACGACAATTGTTCAATTACATGAGAGAGCATAAGGCATCTGTCGAAAACAGCATCGACATAAACACGGTATGTGCCGTGCTAATAAGTTTTATTGTTACTTTATATTGTGTTGTTTTGTCTATCCCCTGGGCCAGCTTGTTTACTTATAAAGTAGATACACAACCACATAGAATTTGTCTAAAATTATTTAGGGCTAAGTCTGTTAGTGGAACTATACACATTTCCTAGATAATATCTCGTGTGTTATTCCAAGACATCTTTATATAAAATTTCATGGAAATCCGTTTAATCAATCATCAAAAACGCTACTTAGATTCTGCAATTCTGTCTTTGTATGGTGGTACTACGCGCTCCAGCATTCATTAATGCCGCTTTAGGATATTGCTAAAATTATTTTTATTAAAGGCTTATATTTAAAAAAATATATATGTAAAACCAGACATTGTGTTGTTGTTTTGATACGTAAGGGAACAATTCTCAAGTGGTTTATAGTCCTCTGAAAATTCACTCTTTTAAAAATCATAGTCAAAATAGCACTTTAGCTATAATTTTCAATATTAATATCAAATAGTTTTCTAAATATCAAACATGCATTTGCGTTTTTAGTTACATAAAGACAGTATAGGTACAGAATAACAGAATACCAAACAAACAGTTTTTAATAAACGCTATACATATTTCGACATGTTAAAATAATGTTTAATACAACAGGAGCGTTGAATTTAAATAGGTCATAGTGAAAATATTTTTCTGATACAAAAACGGATTTTTAAAGTTTATTTAATAATATTTTGATAGAACAGGTGCAAAAAAATGTGGGATGAGTAATTATGGTAGATTTGAATTATAGCAAAGACATAGTAGATATCAATAATAATATTTAATTGTATGACTGCTATTATTGTGGTATCAGTAGAACCAATGTTTTAGTTTTCGTTGTTGGCTTTAAGAATTAAATTAAAATTTATAATTTTGTTATCAGTCATAACGTTATATTGCTTAAGCCTATTGTATGAAGCGGTAGTTATTGAAGTAGATTCGAGATATATATTACAGATATCAGAAGCAAAGAAACATCAATTCGATAGTGTTTAACCATTCAGCATAAAAAATGTTATTGAAGTTTTTTGTTAGAGTATATGGAATAATGGTGTACTCTAGTGACTGGAAGTTAAAAAGACGTAGTTCAGCCATTATCGAAAAGATGGTGTCATCATCAAAATCTGATAGACTTATTTGTTAATATTAATTAGCTAATTAATAATAGCGTTTTTTTGATAATATTATAACTCGTTAATAGCACCTAAAGAAGAAAAAAGTGAAAATCCGCTCAATTAAAACATAGTTTTTATGAAATCCATTATGAACATGTGATTTTTAAATTAACAAACTCTTCCAGTTGAAATACCATTATAATAATGATTTCGTCATCAGCGATCTTAAACACTTAATAGTGATGTGTATATGATTTAGTAATTTTTTTATTTTTGAAAGCTTTTTGGCATTCAAGGACACCATGGTTGGACCTACCATGTCGAATTTTTGGCCAAGAAATAAAGCCGTCGGCCCCATAGTGCTTTGGCCATTTCAGTCGTCAAATAATTTTTGTATTAGTTCAAGTCTGTCGCTCTTAGTGCCTAATACGTTTCTCCGTTCTAAACGAAGTATTTAATGTGATCGTATGTGCTCAGCCAGTGGAATTGATAGAATTTCGGATGCGAAGGCGTGAATACACTCTGCAGGGAATGCAGAGACAGAGAAATGGTAGTAATGTACCTCACAATTTCTGCGACCCAACATAAGACGTGAGCCGAATAAAAATGCGTAAGATGGGATCACGTAATCTATTTGCGGTAGATCGAGTAGCTACAAATGTGACGTGTATTTTTTCCCAATGACAACTACGTGTGTAAGTGTAGGTATATGTGCGTGGCGCAGGATCGCAAGGTGGATTCTATGGAATCGAGAGATTGTATTTCTATGCGAATAATAAATAGATTTTCAAAAGTTAGAATACAACAATATTAAAGGCACAAATATTTCCTTTGAATTTATTTTAAAAACTCTGACTAGTACAGTATCGATGCAAATAAGGCATTAACTTTTATGAAATATATGTACACTTTTCAGCGTTACTAGGTAATTAGTAACTTACTAAGAGTAAATGCTACATATACGGCAGTCACTAATTACTTTGAACTTCTGTTGAGTTTTGAGTTAAGTTCAAGCAAGAATGTTCTGGAAAATATTGAGAATATTTAATTAGGAAATAACCAGATGTATTGAAATCAGTGTTGTGCGGCCATCAGTGGTTCTAGAGTGGGATGGAGCGTTCACAGTTCTTGATATGCAAGGCCATTTCAGAAGCTATGAAGCAGTGGACAGTGGAACACCGTAAGATTGAGTATGAAGCGTTAGTGCGAACTCACAGTATAAAAGAGTTTTCGTAATCTTTTTAAAACAGGGAGACTTGTCACAGTTCCCAATAGGAATATGACTCTCACAGCTAGTGGACAAAAGGATGTATTACAAAGAACCCAAAAAATATATCACACCCATACCACAGGTTTTTACTCAGAAGCTTGGAACAATAATCATAATGAGTGACATGTTTTGAAATGATGAGGTGGGCTGAGGTTCCTCCTATTACTCACTCATGACACGTAACAGTATGATGCGGGGTTGGCATAAAAAAGCCGTCTTTGTGAAAGTGGACGTCAATGTTATGTTCACATACCTGAGACAACAAGCCTACGAATACGAAGCTTACCGAAGAGAAAAAAAGTTTACTCTTAGCACGATGGTGCCACCCTACATACTTCTAAAGTTGCAATGGACGTGGTGCTACGCATGTTTTCAGGAAAGTTCATTTCGCTTTCCTGTGACATGTTGTGGCCCCTAAAGTCTCCCAATTTAGCCACATTTTTTTCTATGAAATTCTCAAATCATATGCCTACGCTCACAAAGACTGAACAATAACAGATGTTAAGGAAGCAATCAAGAAGGAACTGAGTTTTAGGAACGAGTCATGAAATATTTTGAGCATGGGATTGAATACTACATGCAGATGACACCATCCGACTGCAAACTTTCGTAAATATTGTGAAGCTACCAGCTTATATATGAAGACAACATAATTTAATTAGACTATGATTACGAAGTTTTACTTATAGTTTTACAAACTGTAATAACGACGTAGTTAAGTATTTAGGTACCCATCAAGAATATCAACATTGAAGGCTGACAGGGTGATCACTGGATGCAAAAGTGCACAAATGTGCACAAACAAATACTGCGCGAATTTTAGCGATGAAAAAAGTATCATAATTTATACGGTTCTTAAGATATCAAAACGATACCACAACTGAAAATTAACAGCATGGTCCAAAAATGCAGGTCGTTTAAATAAAATGGGTCGTTGGATTATACTAGAATGAAATACTGGATCCACATATTTCTAATATATCAAAACTGTCGCTCCCCAAGTTAACTATTATTACTTTGGAGGAAGACCTGCTGTTTTAAATAGATTCTACTTTTCGTTAAACCACTTTGAGACTGCACAGTTTTCTACCAAATTTACAGAATTTTAATTCAAGAACTATTTTAAAAAGAAATAAATAATAACATCAAGAATATACTATGTATGAGTTGACAGCTGCATGGTCAAAAAAATCCAAAACCAGGGCCTTATAGCGTCCAAGTTTAAAGACGAAACGACTAGGAAAAGTCAGATTTAACCAATTATAACATTAAACAAACATCAATACACAAATATCAAAAGAGGCTTTCGAAATTTCACAGACTATAATCAAAAAAATACGAAACATTTACGAAATAGGTTTTTTAATTTTACATGATCCCTTTATTCAAAAAATTATTTATAAAAACATAACATTAAATAAATCCAAGTATTACAGATTTGTTAAACAAATAATATAGAGGAGATGGTTATTATTTCAGGTCACAACAACTATGTATTTTTATGCCCCCTACCTGTTGGTTGTCAGTACCGATACAAGGACATTTGCATCAACATATTTCTTGATTGCAACCACTTACCGATGGCATCTGAAACAAAGAAAGAATTTAGAAAGTTATAATACTACAAAATCTTGAAGAGAATATTAACTATTGAACTAATAAAAATCCGAGTAAAATGAGAACTATACTTTGTAGGAATTCATATCAATAGGTGTTCATTCTGTTTCAAATGACTGGGATTTTGGTAATCTTGTGGAAACAAAATAGCCTTACGAAAATTAGAAAATGAATAATACTCGTAACAATGGTGGGTTTCAATTTCACAAGTTGCAGGTTTTGCTCGTGTTGCTGTGAAGTTTCTCAATTCCACTTCGTCAAACTAAACTCCAAGCAGCTCCGTTCGTCTTCTCGCAATTCAATGTACCCCAGATTCGAATCTATCAGTCCGTATTAGAATGACTTACAACTTTTCTCATATTTTAAGCTTCCGGGAGCTTTTTGTGTACGATCTGAACTTACCGCATAATGCCGAGCGTCTGCGTAATAAAGCTGATAAATCAATAAGTGCAACGAATTTCCTAGAGGAGGAAACAGGAACAGTCCGGGAGAAGCATAAAGAAAGGAGGTGGAGACTGAGAACAGTTGCAATTTGCTTATCATTGTCAAACGAACCGTTCTCTTCGGCTATGAAATGTGCTAAAATTCTATTCTTCTCCGCAAATATAGGCAAAATCATTGAATCCCTGGTAAATTCAGGTTTTTTATGATTTTTTAAATTGAATACTCCCAAATATTCTTACCAAGATCGATTGAGATTTATAAAAATCTCATTATCATTGTCAAGTTGTTTTCTTTTCATCAAAATTCCTTTAAAATTGATTCTCCTTCAAGTATTTCCTAATATATTGCATTTTTTCCGCGGTAGAGTATCTCACCCCCTCTGGTTGTTATGTCAACGTCGTAGAAATCGTCTGGTATGGTAGTTTGAATTTTAAATTAGCGCCGGGGCTATTTTTTGCGCAGCGATTGGAATTACAAAACGGGCTCCCGACACCCTTATTGTCGCTTGACACTTCTGTTGTAATGGAAAATAACGTTAAAGCCATCTATTAACGCTGTAGGGAGAAAGAAAAAAATATAAGAGAATTTCCCCAAGGATACTTTTTGTCTGATTGGCAGTTATAGCGATGCTTTGCTTGAAGTAGATACTAAAAGATTAATTTGGTACTTAAGACTTTCTGCTCGGATAGGTGAAATGTTTACTTTCGTTAATTTCAGGTGATTATAGACTAGGCAAAAATAATAATAAATAGTATGAACGTTCAATCCGCATTTAAATTTCCAAACTGTATAAAATACATAACTAATTTTTAGAGATATCTGTCTTTTTGATTAGTGTAACTGATGACGAAACTAGTTAGAAATTTTCTATCATATTAGGTACAAATGCTCGTAAAAACTCTGAAGACTACTAGCAAAAATGATAAGGTATTTACACAAATGCAAGTAGCAATATTTATTCTTTATCAACTCATCATTTAATCAAAAGTTTAAAGCAAAAAAAAAAAAATTAGCAAAAGACCAAATGCAATATTCAGAAATTGGTTGATGAAACATGTACCATTCAAACGGATTTTTGTATTTGCTGTTTAAACATTTATACTGGTTGCTTGAAATATTGAAGAGGAAATTTAATAACTTAAGAAGAACTGAAGGACTGCATTAGATTAAATGACGAACTGAAGGGTGTCGAAAACTGAAGAAGGGAATAAGAAAATCGGAAGAGCTAAGCTGAGGAACTGAGAAAAATATAAATATATTTTTTTCTGAGACTAATAGGGCTATAAAAAGAACAAGAAAATGAGCTTGTGTTTTAGTTACTTTTTTGTTAAAGTACTGCAACAGAGTATTGCAGATTTGCTGTCAAAAGTGGAAATGCCCGATGGATGACGTGTTTATTAAAACTTCAACATTTATAAGTCATTGGCTTGTTTAACAGGACTTTTCATTAAAATTACGTATTATTTCTGATATGCGAAAAGAACCAGAACCAACGAATGTTACGCGTACGTGATATCTTTTCGCTATCTGTTTACAAATAACCGTTTCCGATTACCCTCGTAGCATAAGAGCCCTCAAAAAAAAACGATAATATGATCGAATCTCGAGCAATGTGCTTCTCCCGTCAAGATCACTTGGTATCAAGTGTACTTACACTGTCAAGCGATACGACATACGAAACGCAACTTGAAAAATCTACCAACCACTTTTGAGACGTTTCAGATCTTGCAACAGTTTACACCTCCGATGATTTCGGAAGTTTTTGCCGAAAATTGAATTAAATTTTAGAAAACCGTTTTAGTGGATGAAATACTTTAAATATATTATTCCAGTCTCAAAATTAGTGGCGATATTTAATAGTTTCAAGCTATAAATTTCAAAAATTGAAATCATGTTGGTCAGATTTAATACTAAATGCAGAAGATTTCCAAAAAGTGTAACCATAGTTTCCACCAATTATACAGTGAGGACGCGTGGGTTGGAACAAATTCATTTAAAATTCATGTGTTGTTTTTTTGGTAAAACCCTCGGACTAGTCGGTTTTTTTGGACTGCTGTTTTTGTGATGATAAGCTCATTTATACAGGGTCGGCCATTGAACTCTGAGTATTTTTCATGTACGACCTATACTTACCGAAAATTAATAGTTATTAAAAAAAATACATTTATGTTAAATTTACGAAAAAAAAACATCAACATATCAAATTAAATGTTCAAATTGTTGACCATTAACTTCCTGACAATTCCTAAGACGGTTTTCAAATTCTCGTAACACTTCATTTAGCGTTTGTGGCAGGATTCGTTGTATTTCCGCCCTAATTCTATTCTTTAATTCCTGGATATTTTCCGGCTTATTGAAGTAGACTTTCGATTTTACGTAACCCCAAAGATAAAAATCTAACGGGCTTAGATGTGGAGACCTAGCTGGTCATTCGATACTACCTCTCTTTCCACAATTGAAGTACCCACAATTCCGGCTCATACCTAAACTTTCTTGGAAAACTGTGTATGACTTTCCATAATCCAATGTGGGTTTTCTGATGCCCAATATCGAAAATTTTGCCTGTTTACTGAACCATTTAAACAAAATGTTGCCTCACAAAATTCTACTCTCCGGTCCAAATCATCTTCCAGTTCCTGAACTAAATGAATTTTTATGGGTGCCATTTATTCCTATGCATGCATTTTAGAACAGAAGATTTACTTATTAACTGTTCTGGGGCTATTTGTCTAGTGGATTTGTGACGATTTGGTTTTGTAATTGTCTCTTAGGCGAACAAATTGTCGAAACTTTTTTTCTATTTTCCTAACTACCGGTCGTGTAATAGGCCGCTCCGGGTACTTCATATTAAACAATTCGCAACCCTCAGCTTATGTTCGAGTTCTGTCGCCATATCTTACCATGGTCAAAATTTCTATTCGCTGCTTTTCAGTTAAACGCGCCATAATTGAAACTTTTTAACTGCACTTGACAACCACTTATTTGAAGTAAAATTATAGTACAGTTTCTATAGAAATAAACAAGTGTTAAAAACTCCAGCATTAAAAAAGGGTTTCTATTCATGCGACTAAAATACCGCCAACAATCATAAAAACCAGATGTAAATAAATAGGTTCAAACCAACAAACACCTTATTTTTTCCGTTGTTTTCTTAACTTTAGAAAGAAATGTAATTTTCTTAATAACTGTTAATTCTCGGTAAGGTCATTGTACATGAAAAATACTAAAATACAAAAATAAAATAAAAAACAAATGTTTCCACTTGAAAAAATGAAGTTAATGGTCGCAATTTATTACTGACCCACCCTGTATAAATGAGTTTTTCATCACAAAAACCGCAGTCAAAAAAAAAACAGACGTGTCCGAGCGTTTCAATAAAAAACAACACCTGAATTTTAAATAAAATTGTTCCAACCCACGCGTCCTCACTGTATATGTTCTGACTAGTTTGTTAATGACATACAAATTGTGAAATTTTTGCATACAATTGATATGCATGTATTGATTTTAGTAAAAGAAATCAAGTAATTAGTGTTCTTTTTCTGTCGCGCGAGTATCAGCCTCTAAGAGGTAATATATGCCAAATACAACACCAATGCACGCAGCAAAGATGTTTTTTTGCCTATAAAGGAAGATATAAATTTATGTGTTTGAACTGTTAAGAAAATATTACAAAAACAACATTTTTATAATATTTGACAATTATAATTTCACTATTGGTACGTATTCTTTACGATGAGTGACTCTTTCATTTAAACCATACGCCATAAAATGTCGAAAATGAATAATAATAATTAATACTTTTCTATCATTAGAACAGAACCATATTTTGGTTGTCTTTTAAATTCATACTCCATGATATTCCAAATTTCCCATTATGCAATAAATGTTGGCACCTGTCAATGCATTGCCATTTTATGTAAAGCGAGTTGCGTTAGAGGTTAGGGGCGCCATCTATAGGAATCAGTTCAATAGAAGGTGATCCATGCAAATTGCTAGTTCCAAATTTGTATCGAGAACAGTGAATGATTTTTGATACCTGACTCTGACTGCTATATTCAAATTGTTGTATCTTGTTGACAACTCAAAATTTGAAACATTCATTATGAAATTACAACTCTTGAATCTTTATAATTTGTTAAGTCAGACTTTAGCTTATTAAAAATCCTGGAATAGTGGCATCTGTCCACTAAAACAAAATCAAACTGTGAGATCAAGAGTGTCACCAGATAAGTAGGATTTTAATGGGGGTGAGGTTGCAAATCGGTTTATTTTATATACAACGAAGCACCAATGTTACGCAGGAGAGTTCTGGGGGGGGGCACTCCCCCTGCTGGTACGGCGTGGCGATAATTGTAGGTATAGTAACTGTAATGTGCAACACCAAATCTTGTATATGAAGTTATTGTAAAACATAAAATCTAGTTCTTTTCTGATCAAATAAAAGCGTAGTTTGTACAAACTGTGCGTAAACAATAAATGCATTGTTTGGGTATGAAAAACACTTGTTCGTTTCGAACCCTTTCCCATCAAACGAAAAGGGAACAAGAAAACAATAGAAATTCGAATTTCTTATCGGCTTCACCCCCGCTTCTTGGTATCTGATTGTCGATATTCAAGTTAAATTGAGTGTAGGTGTCAGGGACCCAGGAAGATGTCTTAGAACACTGATAAGACAAGTTCCAAGTTGTTGGAAGGATACGAAACGCCAAAGGCGACGCGGTTCGTCATTCGTTTCCTCAGATAGGAGATGTGTACTTTATTATGACGTCACAATGTTATCAGGTCTTGAAATCGTCGATGTAATAGAAGGTAACAATAAGAGTCTTTCATTATTAATGTTGTACAAAAAATATTTTTTTGGAACAAAATATGGTAAAACTTGCGTGTTTTATTTTAAAATACTTGTAGATAAAAATTCACAAATGGAGAAAAAATTATAATTTTTAAATTTAAAATAATAAATTTTTTATTAACAAAAAGTAATTTGTTTTGATTATAATTTCGATGATACTAAACATGTTATGATGAAAAATTCAACAATATTACCTTGCTACTGCTGACAATTAATGACGTTTTCTTTAATTCTCAGCACAGGAGTTGAAGAAAACAGTTCCTCGATAAATCATAGAGAATTCTTGAAAAGTTTAAGAATAGGCGAAAAATCACAAAGGAACTTCGCTCCCTCTGGGATCCACTGCATTTTCGGTATATCTATGACTCATTTGCTGTATATCAATCTTTTTGTTTTTCAACTTTTGGGGCGATTTTTGCAGAGTCGAAATCTATTCTGTGGCCTTTATTGTTGTCAGTTCCTTAAATGTATGTTTTCTTTATCTATACATACCGTACTTGTTTAAATAGTTATCAAAACTGTTAGGTGCTAGGACGAGATGTAATTGTATAATAATCATTTCTTCCTGATTTAAAAATTATAAGGTCAAATTATTCACTCCATATTGGCAAGTTGATTTTACGTCTGTCAATGCCAAGAATATACAATTTGTTTCGTATTTTTTAGTACTCGTAACTATGAGATTGCTGTCTGTCTTGTGATTGGATACGTATTTCTTCTGAAAAAATATTTTGCTTGAGATATTCACTTAGATAATAAGTAATCGTATTTCTTCAATACAGAAATATAGACATATTTCACCCTCCTTTTTCGCATTTCAGTTGTTTTTTTCCATCCATTATTGCTATAATGGACGTAGGACCGTAGTAATGGTATTTGAGGACGTCGCTATCATAAATAAAATTGCGGGATGCCATTTGTGAAAGACAGGACTACACTCTTTTGTCTATCTGCGTGGTGATCTCTACGGAGACATACAAACTGTCGGATTTGGGTCCTTTTGATTGAGATATATCGCCAGTAAACGCAGCGGGGAGTTTCTCGACAACAAGGATGCACGTCGTTTTGATTTTCGATTCTGATTCTTGAGGGCTTTTATCCGATTCATCTTAAGAAGTTATGGATATTGTACGGAAAACATTTTCTTGTTTCTTTTTTAATTTTTGGTACAAGGGAAACAAAACACTGAGGCATTAGCAACACCCAAAATTTCGAGGGTGGTCCGTAAGTTTAAACTGTGTTGGTTTTTAATTACTTGAGACCTTTTGTTTTATTTGATGGTTTGACCTAGTATCACTTATAGCTTTGTAAATGTGAAATTATAGCCTAAATTAGTTAAGATTAAAGTTTTAATTTATTTTATATTTATAAATGAAGGTTGAACCTACTTCTTTGTCAGGATAATTTATATTTTATTGTCAAGTAGATCAACACATATTTGATATAATGTACTAGAAGATTTCTTTTTTTGTAAAGAATTGCTTTCTGTTTCTCTTTTTTCTGTTTTGTACAGTGACGCAGATGCCTAACATGACATCATATTTGTAACATAGCGTTTGTGGTCTATATATATTTTTCTGTTTAAGATACTCTCAATTCACATTTTTAAAACTATTTGACTGGTACCTTAACCTATAATTCTTTGTCTCTAAAAAACATTACATGTATATGTCCGTTTTTCTTGGTTGGCCTATGAAGATACCTGTTAACGTTCAAACTAAAATTTGCTTAACACTAAAATTTTCCAAATATTCGTAACGTTTTTAATTTTTATGATTGAGCTGCCAAATGTGATGTTTTGCATACCCTGTAAATTTCCTGGGTATCCGTGTAAATGATCCTTTTTGTAAATTGTGTGTGCTCAATAATTTATGAGAGTGTGTTCATTCTTTTTTAACAAAAGTGCCCTTCTTCAGCCTGTTTTTCATTTATCTTTTTTTATTTATATTATATTAACATATATTTGTAATTTTTGGATGGGACTTCGTAGCAAAAATCCAATTTGTGTCTTGCATGTGATTTTCTGCTTCTGTGGGTGAGTGTTTCGTAGGGACAACATATATGGGAAAACTAACCGTCGGACAGAATTGAGGATAGAATAACATATCTTGTTATGTTATTCTATCCTCTATTCAAGTAGCATTCATTAATTTCGTTATTGAATCTTGATGTGTGTTATATTTATTTTTTATTAGTCGATCCATATTTTAGGATGTAGAAGTAGGCAATTGGGTAAAAGTTTTAAATAAAAGGGATATTTCCTATGTAAATAATGGTTGTTAAACTTCATTTGCATATAACTACATTGAAGCTTAAATGAAATTAATTTATTGAATGCTTTGGTTATTTAAAATCTCCATGAATATTTCGTATATATTTTTTATTAGTAGCAACCCCCCAGTAAGATTAATTGTCAGACATTTTATTAAGAACACTTGTTTTAGAACAAAAGTATAATCTAATTGCAATAAAAATGTGTTGTTTTAAAATAGCAGTAATGATTGATTTGAAGGTATTGTTTACTTTTTCGAGTTTCAAATCATTTGAATTCAATTTTCTAAGTAAAATCAATCGTGGGGATTGAAGGTCATTATTATCTACAGAAAATTGACCGTCAAATACGAAAACGTATTCTTTCTCACCTTTCACTAGCTATGCCGTGCGAAAAGCAGATTCTCTGCCGACCATAATTGATATTTTGTCTGTCGAGGGTGCGAGATATACAGATCGATCATGGAAAACACAGCAGGTAGCAGTAGCAAATAAACAAGCAGAGCAGGAACAACGTATCTATTGGGCTCAGCTGACCAAAGGACATAAATAATCAAGGTGGCGTGCACACATCAACGTCCTGCCCTGCACTTAACGGAGGGTTGGACAGGGTGTGCTTGGGCAATATAGTCTTCGTGTTATGTCGTCTGGACATGCACAAAATTCACCGGCTAAGAGAAAACGCCAGCTGCGGGAGAGGACTCACAATGAGGAAACTCAATTTTCGTGCGAAAGTTCAAGTAGCGAAAATATACATGTAATGATAGTCGTCGCGAAATTGAATTAATAGAGCGAGAGCTGGCTGAAGAAAACCTGACCAATCAAGTAACAAAGTGAAACGTTTTTGGAACTGTATTAATCACAAATAACATGAGAAAAATCATGGTGTGCCTTGGCAGAACTTATATAACATCTCTAAGGTACATTTTTAAACAGTTGGCGTAACAACTTTTAAATATTCCGAAAATTTAATATTGATAAAGTGAAAAATATGATTTTATGTCACGCTGTTGTTGGTGCTATTTTGTCATTTATAATAACAATTTATATATTCTTTATTCTATACATAATTAATACTTTTTATACTTTAGAACGTTTTGACTCAGTGTAATGTGCTGCCAATAAATAATCTAAACTAAACTGTTTTTTGGTCTATTACTGTACCTATTCAGTAACACCTTGAAACTGTCTTCAAATTAACGTTTAAACTAAAAAAAATCTCTATGTCTGTTAGAAATTCCTTGGGTATCAGGTATTTATAACAATTCTATTTTATTTTTCAAGGTGTAATATAATCTTTTATAGAAGTACACAGAGTTAAATAAATAGTAATCGAATGTACAATTTAAATAATTGATGAAATTGATATTAGTTTTCGATGCTATTGCACCTACAAATATTTCTTGGTACTAACTTATGTATAGTTCCAAGTACTCTGTGTAAGTTGCTTTATCCATGAATTTTCCAAATATTTTTCAATTCGCTCAAATACTGATGATTGCAATCTCATGTTTTTGTTTATAATGTAAACCTAGAGGTTGGGCAAATGTGATGGTTTGATACTCAGTCAGCTCTAAATATTTGAGTCACTGTCTGACACCACAATAGTAAAATCAATACATGACAATGCTACAGCTGGTATAAGATTAGTGCACAAATAATATCAAAATAATAAAAGGACTTGGTATTAATATAAAAGGAGAAAACTACACACTTGAGATTTGTAGATGACATACTTCAAATGCCCAGCTGACAACTAACCTCAGACTCAGCGAAACTGTAGATATGGATGGTGTCCAGAAAAAAAAACTAACTCTTATAAATACCCCGGTTATAAAATCTGTATAAATAGAAACAATCAATCAAGCTACTTAGGCGAGTATGTTTGACGTGGGCAACATTTAGAAACCTGTGATATACATTCAAAGCAAACATACCGATATGTTTAAAAGGAAATGTTTTCAACCGTTGTTTCTGCCTGTGCGAACCTATGGTGCTGAGACTTTAACACTAACAACAAAAGGTTATACATAAAATAAGAGTGGCACAACCTGCTATGGAAAGGTCTATGCTGGGACGGACCCTCAGGGATCATACCACAAACATAGAAATATGTAGAAGAACCGGGTTTACAGAAGATAGAATCACAACTGTAAAGTGGAATTTAGCGAATAATGGAGTGGTGTCCTAGGCAGAATGCATACAGAAACAGACGACGATCACCAATTAGATGGTCTGATGATATAAAACGTATTCACACAAACTGGATGGAAGCAGTAAAATATAGATAAAGATGGAAGTATTTACTGGAAGACTTTGTCCAGCAGTGGACGACTATAGGGTGAATGACCTTAGAGAATAGAAAATTCTGTGCCTTTATTAGAACAGTCTTAAACAATAATTTGAAGAAGTTTTGAAGTTGTTGCTCGATAGATACAGTAATAGACATAACAAATTTTTAAAAAGGCTTATAGGAAAGATATTGGAACAAATATCTTAAGAGCCATTACAAGGTGTGACGCTATTGGTATAGTTACATTTAAAAAATGAACCACAATCTGCCGTGGTTTTTCTCATATTCTTGTGAGTAACAACATTTCAAAAACATTTTGCTTGAATGGCCAACTTTTTGGCAGCCAGTTCTTGGTATCTTAAATTTCCTTCTTATTATTTGAAACATAATTACCTTTAATTTTCCTTTATCGCAACCGTTACTTTTCTATTTAGGCGCCTCTAAACATTCTATTAATATTAATGTAACATTCTAACATTACTATTTACAAATTCTGTCCACTTAGCTGAACAATAGACGTCATATGTATTGAATTTGATATTCATATACAGAGTAATATGCGTCCTTAAATAACTGACAATGCTTTTCAAAAACGCCGACACAAGACACAGGTTGTTAGTTAATACAGTCCTTTAACGTCGAGCGGAATCTTTGCAAAATTCATTAATAAAATTGATATTTAAATTTTGATTGATGGTATTTTTGTTGGTAAGCGAATTTAGATCAAAAAAGGAATGTTCGATGGGCTTGTCGTCGTTTGGTGTACATACAATTTAAAAAGAATCCATTGTCTCTTCCTCTGGAGGTGGTGAAAATGTTAATTAAAGTGAAACAACTGCACATCGTATCGGCATCATCATCCCCCGTAATCCAAGTTAGCGAGGGTAGGCGCTCGGCGATTGTTATGTGTTGATCAAGGAAGGAGACGATGGCCCATTTAATGGGTAATTGTGGGGTGGCTATTGCTTTTTTAACCAAATACCCAGGGCGATAATAGCCTCTGATTATGGCCCTGTAGAATAGATTAATTCCGCTGACGATCTCATTTGCCATTCTGTACGTTTTTTTATGCAACGTCTGCTAAGCCAATAACGAAGTATCAAAGGTGAAACAGTCGCTTACTAAACCAGAACTGAAATAAATGTTTTTGTAATATTACAATTGGTAGGTTAGGTGGAAATGGAGTAAATAATCTAAGAACCAATCGGATAAAAATATGTTTTAAGTTCGTAGCTTCAATGGTGATTATCTGTTTGTCTGGCAGTACCAATCTTCAACATTGCTTTGTTTAACTTTAATATTATAACGCTGAAGAGTTTGCATGTTTGTCTGCTCTAATCTCAGGAACTACCAATTCGATCTAGCAAATTCAGGTAGGCTGTTTGTAGAGGAAGATAATAAAGTATATCATCAATTATTTCTAAATAAGTTCATAATGGTTACAGCATGACCTGAACATTTCAGTTTTGACTAAGTAATGATAGTCTTCCCAAGATGTTTAATCGGAAATTTAGTCGTTTCAGATCATATTTCACCTCAAGTCAGAAGAGACCTATTGTTTATTAGTCAAATTAGAAGTGAATCAATATAAGGAGGATTGTAATGCATTTTTAGAACTGAGAAAAGGATGCAACAACTAAAGATATCAACATCATTATAATATACCAGGGTGCACAAAACGAAATTGGAACAATTAATAGCACAATTCAAAAAAGTGATGAAAATAAATAACATTTTTAACAATTTTAATTGATAAAGAAGAACTAAGCAGTCAGTTGCTGCTTAGTTAACAAACTAAATGGAATATTGGCATAATCTATAGGAATCATATTCATTCCACACAGTTTAGAGTTTAGTTTAGAGTTGGAAATTAAATATGAGTGATTAGTGTAGTGGATATCAAAGCTTGAATTCCGACACATATTGTAACTAGATTAACAAAAAAATAGTCTTAGAACGTTAGACTTTAGCAAGAAGTATAATTTGGCATTGCAACAATAATGCAAAAGTTGCTGACCCAAATAATGAATATTTATGCTGAGAAGTGAGTATTTTTCATCAAATCCCTGCCGAGAATAGGTATCAACACACTTGCACTGTTTCTTGATTATCATCATAAGAACTTCAGTCAACAGATGCCTATTACAGTTAAGACAGGACTAAGAGTAAAATAGAGGGTTCTATTGCTTCAGAGTTTGTAAAAATGTCCAGTTTTTAGTATCCAGTCAAAGACTGCCTTGATTGAATATTCAAAACTAATTAACAAAATCAAGTTTGCTACTGAATAGGAACTGTCATAACTAAGTAAACAAGTGCCATACAAAGTGTGTAGGTTTAAATTTACGAAAAAAGGAGTAAATGAACAGAATTAGGACTTCAACAGAATCTATTTGAATCCTATATATTTAAATTATTTAATTATCAATTTAAAGATATTCCTTAGAATTTAAAGCCATATAACTTAGGTCATTTGCTAAAGCTCACCTCTCAGAGTTTAGTTGAAACAAAATACCATTAATTAATAATTGAAATAAGAGCGGTCGTAGTTTAGAACCCTGCGGGACGTCATATATTGCAGTAAATAATAATATGCACCTTATATAGGGTGAATCAATTTGTCCGAATCTGAAAATCGAGTACATGATAAAGGATTACTGAATTACTAACAAAATGTAGATTAATATTCCAGTTTTTCTCCATTCCTTGCATAATTTTTTATTTCAGTGGGGATTGTTTCTTCTGGTATATGTGTTCGCTAGTTGCATTTTGCATTGTAGGAGATAATTAAATACCTCATTGTTACCTCATTGTTTTGGCTACTTTGGGTGATTCTTGCCTATGTTTTTTATTCCCCAGTGACTTTTCTGATACTACGGTTTTATTGTTTTTTACATCTATGGAGAAGGGTAGAATTTTGACAAAGAATGTTTACAAAAGATATACATGTATCTTACCCAAAAGAAAATTTAGCTTTAACTCCGGAAATACAGTCCAATACATACAAACATATATATCGTACGAATAAAATGACTGGAAAAGTGTATTGTTTTCGAATTAAAGCTGAAAATATTTTGACATAGGTTGTAACGCAAAATGAAAGGAGCAATGTGTGGTAGAAGTTGTTTAACATACGTCAGTACAGTTGTTCAGAAGATCTTCAGTAACTGCAGGATATTCCTTACAATGGTGGACGTTTAGAACGGAGTGGGCACATCAAGAAGAAGAATAATTAACATCAATACGGGTAAAGTTGTTTTGTCCTTCCGTATGTGAAAATCAAATTGCAACAAAACTAGACGAAAACTCATTAAAGCAGGAAACTAGTGTGTTTTATACGAAACCGACCACGATAACGATCTCACAGCAAGGAAACCGTTCTCATAACCGTTGATATTATTTTGAGATAAAGGTAATACGTTTTCTCTGTGACATCCTTTAACTTGTCGCAACTAATGTATTTTAAATGTGCATAATTCCTCGAGAATACGGTTCTTCATAGGTAATAAAATTTTCTCTGAGATTTGACTTAAATATATATTTATGTTTGTATATGTTATACGCCCTCTGAAACGGCGTTTCGCCGCATTTGCATTCGACTGCCGCTGCCGATGATCTTAATTTGATGGAATGCTGCACGCGGTAGATCCTATCTGCTCGTATAGTATGAAACATGAGAGAATCAGTAGACATGGGCGTCGACCATTTATTAATAGAGCTACTGGAAATTGCGAAAAAAAAATCACATTACGGTGCACCTACACATTATTGTATGACGTAGTCGGTAAATTGATCAGATTGAAATCCACCCAATTTTTTAATTTGGGAACGAGGAGAACATTATTATAGAAGTCTCTGAACGTGAAACATAGGTGGAAACTCAAAATACTGAGAAAAAATTGAAATTGTATTTTTCAAACGCGTTTTTGTATGTGTGTAATAAAATAACAAAAAGTATAGGACTCGAAGAAATTTAAGTCCTGGCAAATTTATACTGTTTGTATTTTTCTAGTAGACATCAGATTAGGATTGATAGATACGGTCACGATACAAGCAGCTAAAAGAAAGAAACTGAATTAAATGGTTAGTTAGTCCAAACGATTTATGTCGGTAAAGAGGAGCTGACTCATGTAGAAATGTGTCTCAATTGGGTCCATCAAATTCTTGGTCGCCATCGTTCAAATAAAGAACTAAATGCCATCTGTATTTTAAGTCTAAGTACTTCTTAGGAAATAACACGACAGTTAAGAAAATTGCTGTATATTCCAAACGTTTTGGGGTCTAGTTCAGACCCCGTTGTCAGTGGTTAAGAAACTATGGATAAAAAAGGCACAATTCTAAGATGTAAATTAAAATATTTGACAATATTGCCTTTTTTATCCATAGTTTCTTAACCATTGACAAGGGGGTCTGACCTAGACCCCGAAAAGTTTGGAATATACAGCAATTTTCTTAACTGTGGTGTTAATTCCCAAGAAGTACTTAGACATTCCTAGTTATTGTCATTTCAATCTTAAGAAGTCTATGAAATGAGTTGTCTTACTCTGGCGGGTATTTTTCGTGCCCTAATGGTCAGAAATTTTAACAGGCTGCAAAATTTGAAGAGAGAGGTATATTTTAAACACGGGGCGAAAAGTTGTTGCTCAAAACACCAGATGGTGTTAGCAGATAATACAAATGAAAGTTTTTTATGACACAGAACACAAAATAGCGATATTCTCATTGAGGTTCGACTTGGTCCTATTTGTTACTAAATTTCTCAATTATATTTTTACAGGACTGGGATTGGTAGCACTGGATTTAATTACTAGGTTGGTTCCAAAATGTATCATGATTTTAAATTTGGATGTGTGGTGCTTATTGTAGTACCATTAATTGAATGTAGTATTTAAACGTAAATGTTACAAAACTGTCTGTGTGTGGATTTGGACTTACGGAGGTAAAGCCCTTCATGTTAACTATATGAATACAGGATGGTTGATAATTGATTGAAACTGATGGAATTACCTAGGATGCAAGGAATATTTGCGAGTTGTTTTTGTTTAAGGTTGACTTACTTTTTCTATTCTGGATGAACCTTAAAAATCAGTATCATACTAGTGCTTATTTTTGAAGTTCTTATTGTATCGATATGGCTGGACTGATTAAGGCATTTAGGGTCCAGTTTTGATGGTTGCATGAACAATAAATAAACAATAAAAAAAGGCATACAATTTTTAATACGCATTCCTTAAGAATGTGAAATCATTATACGACCAATCTTGATGTTCGCCAACTACCTACCTTCAAATACTTAAAAGATCATTGTCTTTCTACAAGAAGTAATTAAGCAAGCACCCTTAAGTAGATAAAGCGAAATGATTAAAAGGCGTGCACAGTCAAGCTGGTAGCGCAAAGGCTATACGATGTTAATATAGAAAAAACAAATGAGTTACGCCAGAAATGGGTGTGGCTGGCAATAAAGCCATTCGAATCTGTAGTGCAAGAAACTCTTCGAGCTCTCAGTTATTCGTTTTATGATCAAAAAGGAAATGAATTCGTGTTCTGTGTTCACTATTTAAACGACTTTCTTCAACATTGTTGACCTATAATTAAAGATTATTACCGTGGCACACAATCATGGGCTTATTGTTTTCGAAACACATTAGCTGTGTAACTACGATAATTTAAATAATCAACAAAAAACAATGGTTTCAATTAGTGGATATTGCATGGCCAACTCACATTACTTCTTGCTATATGTTCTTACAGTAACTCATAACCTGCATGGCACCTCATCATGAAGTACCAAACTCCTAATGTGCAAAATGTATCTACACTCAAATTTAATGTCAAAGGATGTCTCGGTAAATTCAAATGTTTATTTTATAAACTAATTAAATAATTGTTCTAGACATTGAACCCCCAATTCAGTAAATTAGATCAAAATGTGACTACATAAAAACATGGCTAATTTAATATAATTGTATATAAAAATTGGTGAACTCTTTTGAATCATTTATTGAAACAAGTTTCTTTACGAAAAAAGAGTTATGCCCCCCCCCCATGCGACTTTCTCTCTGCAAGTATCCTTATTTATAGAGTCAATACTGAACGAATGAAAATTTCATTAAACAATATTTTGTATTTCCTTGAAGTTTCCTTGGACTTCCATCGTCTTGGAATGGTTGATCCCACAACGTTTCAATACCTGTGTATCTGTTATCATCAGGTAAATGATGGTGATGTTTGGTATTTGATTTCGTTTTAAGTCATACGTTAGTTATATTGTCTCATTATTGCGAATTTGCCAATAAAGATTTGAGAAATGGAGATTGAAGCAAGTTTGTGTAATTCAAAGTTAGAAAAGTAATTATTTATTTATATTAAAAGGAGACAATAGTGTCAAAAAGTGCATGAACGAATAAAAATCGAAAAACAATAATGTATTATATAGTAAAATATCTTTGTTCCAACCCAGTATCCCGTGACACCTCCGTTTTTTGTTTTAAGAATTTCATAAAGATCCAAATTATTGGTCACTATAGTAGCATACAACTTTCAAATGGACAATATTACTTAGGACATATATCGTTGCATTCCTAGATAATCGGATTAATAAATTAAATTCTCCTAAAGACAAATTTTCCAAAGGTGATCGATCGACTAAAGAACGAAACCCGCTAATCTGTAAATTTGATCAAGATCGTTAGAGCAGTTTTCGAGAAAAACTGCTTGCGAAATAATATTAGATAGATAAATAAAAAAGTAGGGTTGATATTCATTTTGAGTCTTGAACGATCTCACTATGGAATTTACATTCTGTGTTTTATTGCTGTTTTTCATTTATCAGCATAAATGATTGTGTTTGAGCAGAAAGTCTCAATTCATAAACAAGTACAGAAATGTTAATTGTTTTGTCAATGAAGTCATTTATGACAAAGCCAAAGTCAAATTCATAATGAAAATTATGATGATGAGACTACTAACTTTAAGTGGTCAAATAGTTAATTGATCTTCCTTAAATCAAACGAGTAGGCGATTCACAATATTGGTTAGTGATGAGAGAGCTGTAAAATCGACTATAGGGTAAACTAGAAGCTATATCTGAAACTTTTAACCTAACCTTGGTTGCATTTCGTGGCCAAAAAAGAAAGTCACAAGACACAAAGAATGAACCTTTTTATATCGAAATTGTCTATTCTGGCAAAACATATTAACCAAATCCTTTAAAACTAAGTATTCACATTTGGTGCGTCGACCCTCCTGACTGAAGTGTGCCCTTATAAAACGAGAATATGCTGCTGTTGACCATTTGCTGTACGGTTTGCACTTATGGATATTGATTCAGTAAAGGAACTTATAAAACTTAAAAGACCGGACCCAGAAAATTTATACTGCAAGTTTTTGTGAAGACTCAACTTCAAATCGTGCTCCATTTACTAGTTTATTTATAAGATTCTACTCCATGTGTTGATCAACTTTTATTTAGGTAAAAAAAATAAGTAAATCGCCGTACAAGGTTCACATAACCAAAATATTTAGATGTGTATTATTGTTTGCAACCAGCATTGCTTTCAAACTATCTGTAAGTCACATTTCGATTATAAAATATTTTGCCATATTTGTTTTTTTTAATTGCGAATTACGTGAATTGCATTTTTTTATCTTCAGAAGCTTATTTCATTCTTAATCAATAAAGGACTGATCTGATTTCTTTGCGAAATGATTTCATTATTTCTTAACAAATTTAATTAGTATATTTATTTTTTTCACTTATATTTCTCTTAAGAGCACGTTCTCATTCGTAGAAAAAACTGTAGAAATAGTGAATCCATTGAAGTTTATCTTATTTATATTATTTGTCTGGAAAGTTTTACTTAAAAAAGTTGAAAGTGACTTGTTCTTGTTAAGCCACAGTTTGACACCCTTCTTCACAACACGTAATCATAAAGTCTATTCATACATAAACTCTGAATAATATACACACATATACAGAGTCCTTCCTAGAGCTGGTACCGCTCTTTTACGAACTATAAAATTGTCGCATCTACAAAGGAGATCAAAAGCGCCGTAATATATTTATCTTAGTTTTATGATTAATTTAAATGGGTGCGAGTATTATTTCAGGTTGCTTCTTAAGAATTACACTTTTCCTTTGGGTATATCGCGCCTTCCTCAGCTGTTTACGGCTCTTTCTATAGTGTTACCGCAACGATAATATTCCAATATAATACGTTTGAGATTGAGTATACAGGGCGTTTGCTAATAAAGTTAATAAAACTTCGCGAGGTGACTCTACATATGAAATGCTACAAAATGTTCTACTGAACCATGCCCCATTCTTAAGAGTTCGATCAGAATCTGTGTTTATGTTTTCCGGATTTTCGGAAAAAATGGTTCAATAGCAAATTGGAAATTTCGAATACTCATTAAATTTTCCTGCAGAATTCAAATCGTGCATGGTTCCAGTTTAATTTTTGCATGTATAGGCACCTACGATCTGTAACAGTAACCATTTCCAATTCTTTCCCTAACATTGAACACAAAGATTTTTAAGCATCTGGAAACCTTATTAAAAGGAGAAGTTTTTGTGAAATTGGAATAAATCTGCGTTAAAATGATTTTTTAATTTTTATTAGCAGGCTGCATTAGCCTAGGCACTTAGAACGTTAATTTGACTATGGGTAACTTATTTTCTATCAGTGCACTCCTATTTACGATCCCCCCTTGTCTTGTATTCCAAGCAACGTCTGGGGAAGACGATTTCTGACAACAACTACTCACCCCTGTGTGCTGACCTGTATGCCAATACACATATACAATCTTTGGGGTCTCGTGCTAGCTGAACTACTCTCACACTATACTTGAAACGATCAACCGACATTTGGTTCCCCCAGAGTGCAACTTTTTTTTCAGTTAACTTTTACGTTTGTCGCCATACCCTTCGCCACCATGTTGCTGGTAGTCCACGCTGATCTCCATGGCGAACATCAGCTTTCAACCACAGATGTCTGTGGTGTGGCGTCGCCTGTCATCGCCGAGAGCAATTTCGACCGTAATAGCATCCAGGGGGTGGTAACTCAGATAGGTAATGTTGGTCCAGCTGTCGGTGAACTGTAATGGTGTTTGATCGTAGCCCTCTTAACAAATTCTTCAAGTACTATTTTTGACAGTTAGCCCAAGCGACAGGTGACAGACACAATGTGATCTTTTTTTATCGGCCATTATCTTTATTGTATGATTAGGCTTGAATAAATGTTTTTGTCGGCCATTGCTTATGAGATTTATGTCTGTGAAAGCTAAAGCCATCAGCCATCAATCGCTCTCCATTTTTTCTAATTTGTGCTGGTATTAAGGTACAGTATAATTTTTAACAATAAATATAACTTAGTTATTGTTGAATAAATCAACATTTTTATGTATTTGGTACTTTTTCCTCATATACTGACTTGTATTTCATTTATGGTTTCATTTAAGGTTATGAGAGAACTGCAAGAGACAGTTTTATCGACTCTGCTGAAGAAAAACAAGCTAAATATTATGTGAGTGAACAGGCATGTAGCATTACCAGGACATTTGAGGATGATCATTTCTATTGCACTAAGATGCAACCTGCAGTAGAGTCACAGAGTCAAGTACACAAGAGTAAGTATTTTTTAGTGGTTCTTGAATAAATCATAACATTTTGATGTATTTGACAGCATACCAAAAAAGAGTGGTGGTAAGAACATCTTCAAATCCAAGTAGCCAGTAACTTAGAAAACAACTGTTTAAGTGGAAGAGAATAGCCAAGCCAGAAGAGCTAGCAAAATGAACACCAAACATCGTTTACAGCTACTGCATCAGAAGCAATGTGACTTAAGGTATTTGAAAAATTTTAATAGTACAACCATAAATTTCTTTTTGAGTCAAATGAGGAATCAAAAGTTAAAACCGAAGGGAAGACGCTTTTCATTAGATGATAAAATATTTGCATTATCACTGTATAAACAAAGTGCCAAAAGCTATAGATTTCTTTCAAAAGTTTTTAGTTTACCATCTCCTAAGAATCTCAGTAATCTTGTTAATATTGTTACCTTCAAATGTGGCTATAATGAACATATCTTTAAAAATTTAAATAAAATTGTTGAAAAATTAACATAAAAAGAGAAATATTGTATATTAATGTTTGATGAAGTATCTTTAAGTTGTGGCCTTACTTATAATTTTTCAAAAGGACATATGGTTGAAATTGTAGATTTTGGTAGTGGTGATCGACGCATGCACTTTGCAGACCATGCATTAGTTTTTATGTTGCAAGGCATTTATAGGAAATGGAAGCAACCAATTTGTTATTTTTTTTGTGAAAATAGTACCCCTACGGTCGATTTAGTAAGAATATTTGTACAGTTTTTGTTATGAATTATTTTAATGTATAAATAAATAGTGTCATTTTTAACTGTATTTGTTAATTTATCTTTTGTAAATAAATAAATATAATTTCAATATTATTTTCATTTATTTTGATGGTACATTGTCTTCTAAATGTTATATTTATTATATTCTTGATTATTTTTATGTGTTCTTGGGAAATAACACCACAATCGAAACAAAAATTTGTATATTCAAGGAAAATTTGGTTTTTCCTTTCCAACAGTTTTGGAAATATGACAGTTTTAGAAGGGTGCAAGGTTTGTGTTGCATTTTTTTTATAATTATAACCCTGTACAAAATATTATGTCTTAAAAAAAACTTGCTGAATTTCATCACGAGTAGAGAGCTTTTCATTTTATTTTATTTTCAGAAATTCAAAAAGACGTGATCAAGGTAATGCATAACTTAGAGCTTATTTTGTATTCTGTAGCGGCGTAGTGACAGAGCAGTCCATCACGGAGTCGCGCCGGTAGATGGTTGAGATTTTCCTGAAGCAGTGATTGCGATTTCCTCTCTTAATCGCATTCGAATTCAATGGGGTGGAAAATTCGATTTTGGTCGGCAGCGAGCGCTGACATTCGAAATTTGCATAATCGTTTCAGTGCGCTTCATGTCACATAGAGTAATTAAAAATGTAAGGCACGCCCGGTGTTTGCTCATCTGACTGACTGTCAGATTGCGTTTCTTCCTTCTACGGCGTCAATATTTGATTAGGGAGCCCTGGGATCTGTAACTGTCGCAGAACAGACTGGCGCTCTTTGCTGGACTGACAGCTTGACGGGTCGGAATGTCTGGTTGTTTCCAGAAATGTACGTTTCATTATTTCTGTCGTTTTTTAGAATTCTTTTTCGATACAGAAGAATTTTATATGGGATCTGCATATAATATCAACTCGAAATTGGTTGCTAGGAGTATTTTTAAAATTCCCGATATTTCTGGTTCCTGTATAAGTTTAAAATTTTGTTCATATAACTAAAGTTTTATTTTAGGATGGGGTTAGCAACAATAATGCAATTAGAAATTGTTTTCCAAGATATGAACCATCTAACATTTGAAATTTTTCAAAGTAGCTAGACATGTCGACAGAAGGGAGAGAAAAAATAATAGAATTCAGGGTAAACAAAGAAAAAAGTACATATATGGAATAGACCGAAATGAAACAAACAAAGATGTAAACCTAACAACAAACCATCATTTGGAAGACTAAAAGAAAATAAAGTACTTAGGCATACAGGTAAATGAAATAAATGATATAACAAAAGAGATACAGTGTCGAATATAGAGCGGAAACAAAGATCCTTAGCAATTTACTGTGATCCCTCAATCTCCCAAGAAAAATGCAGAAAGGTTGCTGTCCGATTAAAATAAAGTTTTAAGAAAAATATGAAGCCCCATACTTATGTTATTGATCTATTCATTAGGTATCTTTTTATTATCTATGTTATGCCTTTGAAACGATTCTTCTTCAATAATAAAACAAAATCTCCTCCCTTAACAGAAAACTTAAGATAAAATCTAATTTTCCAACGACTTGAAATGATTGATCAATCATTTTAAGACATTGTCTACGAGCTTCAGACTAACAAAAGCTAATATTACCCAAAATGATTTAGAAAAGGGGATTCCAAATATTTATTAAGATTGGAAAATCAGGAATTGTATATGATTTTGAGTTACAAGTATGTTTATGCAAAAGTTTAAAAGAATAACATGTTATATATATATATATATATATATATATATATATATATATATATCTAATGGCTACCGGTTCATCGACAACTCGCTAACAATCGACTGTCGTATGTTGTCATTGAATAATTGACTAAAAACCTCAAATTGTTTTCCATTTGATTTACAACGAAACCGCAACCACCCTTGCGGTTTTTCTAACAACTAACATCATAAAAGATTCAATGTTTTACGTTCGAAAGCATTTTAACCTCGCACACATGTGTTCTTTCGGTTCTTCACAAATTTTCATCGTCTGAAGTCTGTGTATGTGTGTGTATGTTTCGAGCCCCCGGTTGTCTGCATTAATAGACCCATGTGGCAAGTGAAACTTGAGCACATCATAAAGATTTCTAGAAAATCATTCCCCTGCCAAAAATTCATCAAATATGAAAGCCCCTAGAACATCTCGAATGGTATTTTCTGAATTACACATGACTGAATTTCACTTGAAGGGTGGGAATAATTTAAGTTATGTGGGGTGGTAAATTTACTATTTTCAAAGAAACTACTCAATTTATTGGTTTATTTTGGGCTAAGGGGCTTATTAGCTTCGCTTTACTTTATAAAACTCTGAAGTGATGAGCAATGCGATGAAGCCCTTAGATACATCGCAATAATATAACAAACTTTGTAATACATGTATGAAGTTGAGTTCCAACCAGTTTTAACTCATTAATAGTTAAACTGTACTGCAGTTTGAAAACAATTTGGATTTTTCTGAATTTTGAAAATGATTTTATTTCAAAATCGATAATACAATTAGGTATATACCATTATAAAATGTAAATAAATTCAAATGTTTGTCTGTCAATATAATTACAGACATGTGGACAAATAAACCTGCCGGAACACCAGTCATTGTAGACATATTAGAGAAAAGGTTATTTTAACAATCGAACTTGATACGTCTAACGTAATTGCTGGATGGGTGTCAGCTGGTAAGGATTATTGAATTTATGTGAAAATTCTGGCACTAAATTGCCTGAAAAATTGAAAAATATTTATAAAATCATGAGATGCGCTCGGGATAAATTAAAAGTTATCAGATTATCCACAAACCTTCTTCCATCCAGGATTCCCTCATTATTCTTCACTAAATAAAAAATACTTACTGAGGAAGAAGTTGTAACTGCAGTTACAGAACTATTTTGGGTTGCCGTTTCGGCTGATTATGAAGGAAGTATGTATACTATATAGAAGATTAATATACTCATTATCATTTGCCATTAGAAACTTAAAATCAGAACTTTTTTGAATCAAAATTGAGTCAAAATAGTTTATTAAACTTGTGCACATAGTTTTCTCTGGAGTATTCAAAATGTCAGTGTATCAATAATATAACAAACATTCTACAAACGTCTAAATTTGAATCTTTTTCAATCCGAAGTTACAGATTTACTGGCTAGACGGCAAAAAAATCAGTAATGGAAATCGTAAAAAATGGAAATCACCAATTATTGAGCCAAACAGAATAGTACAGCTAGATAGGAAGAAGTTGAACTAATATGAATATATTTATAAAGAAAGATAACAGTTGAATTAAAGTGGTTATATAATTGCAACACATAGTGGTATTAAGTAATGAAGGCTGCAAGAGAAAAATTAGCCAACTATCTAAGAATTCATTAATAGTTTAAATAGTAGTAGCAAATTGAATAGCAATAAACATTATTAACTTATATTTCTCCTAAAACCCTACAAGTTTTGTGTAGCATAATTTGATACCAAAATCCCTGAACGATAATTGTGGAGTCATTTAGTTCATTATAAAAATAACAGGACAAAATCCAAAAATTATGAAATTCGTTCATATTCAGTCGAAAGTAGTTACTATAATTAAAGCAATTAATTGTGTTAGATTTATAATGAACATGTTTCAGTTCAAAGTAGCTGCTAAACGTGGGAGTGAAATAAAAACAGTTGATTTCTATCTTGAGGTCCAAATAACCAAACAGATCAAAAAACTCTTGACTTTACGATGCTCCTGCCTTTATGACACATCAAATTCTATGAAATTTCGCGTCAAGTGTTCCATCAAGTGTAGATAGCGTCTCTGAGGCCATCCTGAAGGTCATTCCGAGGCTATTCGACCAACGATTTCACTGTAAGACCCGTAAAACACGAGATACGACCAGTTGGATTTGTGGTTAAGGGCTGAATAACGACTTGGGGTATAAAATTTATGTTCCATCACACTTTTTAAATAAAGTACCTAGGATCGAACTTCAGATTGTTTTTTATTTCTTTTATTTGTTGGAAAAATTTATCTGCTTTTCCGGAAGAGCTTTTAAAACTAGTATTTTACAATTTAGAAAATGCTTAACATTTTGTAGTATTGATTATATTATCGCAACTGTGAGAGGTTTTCATACAATACAGTCAACAAATGAATCACGTTAACAGTCTTCGATGACAACCACCAATGAGCTTGCAAACTAATATCATTATTTTATTGTGCCAACCGGGTCGGCCACTAGTGGTAAACAAGTTGCGGTTTCCAAAGCAACTTTGGGAAGTTCGTTATCTGCAGCGCGTCATCTGGCGTTTTAACGAACTCCCGGGGGAACTCCCTGATAAAAACAAATGACTTCGACGACACCAAAGCCATCTTGCTTCGGTGCCGGTCTACCGTACATTTACTTATTCATTTCACGTGGACAACTTTTAAATTGTGTAATTTAAGTGAAGGGTATCTTTCTTCACTTTTTCTTTTATTTTTTTTTCTTCTCTTTTTCGACTCTCGTAGATGGAAAAAGGCGTTACATTTCATTTTGTCGTAGTACTTAGAACAAAAGCTAGGGGGAAATAAATCGGCAAGTTTAATTAAGATATTGGGCAGCGACAAAGAGATATTCTTTTGTTTCGGCGCTCGACTCGCAAAAGGCCATTCATCATGGTCTCCTGCGACGGCGATATCGTTAATGAAGATTTTAAATTTGCTGCTAGCGACGACTCCGCGCTCTCGATAACACTTTTATCGAATAAGAGGGAGTTTAAATAGGAAAAAGAACTCATTTCCATCCCTAAATGACCATGTCGTCAGATGGAGATACCGAAATGATTTTATTTCCGGAATAGAAAGTTTTTGGATTTCAAATTACTGCTGGAGATTTATCATGCCCTTTTTTACCCTGTCTTTCACTCTGAATGTACATGGAGTCGACTATTGGTTATTTATTTATTAGATGAATTAATATTTATACATCATTATCATATAAAACATTTCTTATATTACAAATATGAATTAAAATAAAGAAAACAAGTACGATCCGCAAAACTTGATTATTTTTATTTCTTTCACTCCCTTTTCGAAGCTCATATTGAACTTAGACCTTCCACTTCGAAAACCTTTTCCAATAAAAATATCTTTTATGATTATTGGTAACGTCTTATTTTGATTTTTAAATTTTTTAAAAGTATCTGGAATTCCAGCAGACATAAAATATGGAGGAGGTTGTAAATTCGTCGAAATTTTTTATGTAAGCTCATCTATATAGTAATTGATGTTCATATATGGCTTAAACGATTTGGATAATTAAAACTGTATTTCATTAAGGTACATTTCGATGAACCTCCATATAATCAATAATAATCAGAAAAACTGAATCTAAATTCTTCATAAGTTAAACGTCATTATAGACCAGAAAATAATTATTGATAGCACATAGTGTCATTTTTTTCTGTATTCAAGAAATTTTGGCACTTATTGTATCCATTTAAGAATCAGGTCTAGAAATAATAACACAAGTGCAACTGTTTATTTCAGGGGTCCGCAATGTCTGACCCGCCGGTCACCGAGTGACCCATTTGAAAATTTCAAGTGACTACTTCTTAAAATAAATTATCATCTAACTATTTAAACTGGTAATGAATTCTTAGATAGTTGGCTGATTTTTCTCTTGCAGCTTAATACCACCATATGGGTTGCAATTATATAACCACTTTAATTTAACTCTTATCTTTCTTTATAATTATATTCATATTGGTTCAACTTCTCCCTATCTAGCTGTACAATTCTGTTTGGCTCAATAATTGGTGATTTCCATTTTTATGATTTCCATTCCTGATTTTTTGGCCGTCTAGCCAGTAAATCTGTAACTTCGGATGGAAAAAGACAAATTTAGACGTTTGTAGAATGTCTGTTATATTATTGATACTCTGACATTTTGAATGATCCAGAGAAAACTATGTGCACAAGTTTAATAAACCATTTTGACTTAATTTTGATCCAAAAAAGTTCTGACTTTAAGTTTCTAATGGCAAATGATAATGATCTATATCATAGGCGTCTGAAACCAACATCACATCATTACACTAATCTGTGTTGCATATATCTAAAAATGTCATAGAATACAATGACACAAACATCTTTTCAATCACATTTTAGATGATTGTGACCCACGGCCAAAAACGTTACCGATCCCAGGTATAGGTAATCTTGCAGATCATTTGGGCTGATTCACAGTGTGGCAAATTATTCTTTAATAGAAATGTGGATTTTCTTGTAGCTTATCGCCTGGAGTTACCTTTGCTGTAGATGAAATTTTGTGGTATTTTAAGATAAGAACTGATGTCAGATGTGCCGTTAGAGAGTTTAAACCACCAAATACCATTACAAACACACCTTCAACATCACTTATTTCTCTAAGAGTTACTGTTAGGCAGGTAGGTAGATTATAAAATTTTATCTACATATATTATAGATATAGATAAAGCTAACTAGTTTAAGGATGCAAAGTAAGAACAAACAAAAGTGCGGCACTGTATGTCGGGTGCGGGTATGAGCTGACAGATATTTCTTAAATATAGCATCTACCACTAAAATCATAGGCTACAACAATTATTCTTTGTTAGCCTGACTGTATCACTACACCGGTAATCTACTAACGATCTGTATCGCGCGTGTAAACCATAAACAGCCCCTTTTAGGCATTTAAAAAGTGTTGTCTCAAATTGAATGGGGGAAGCTGAATCCCAAAACTAACTTGCACCACCTTCTACTGTATTTTTTAAAAATACTGAACTTTCCGTGATTGGATAATAATAATATCCAGCAAACTTAAGGCACTTTCTGTCAGGTCAGTTTATTACATACTTTTCATAGTGATTACTTCTGTTGTTTTCCAGAGATGCTATTATTAAGTGTATGAATCAGACATGTGTAATGCAATTTAACTCGGGAGAAACCGCGGGCACAAGTAGTTTAAATATAAAAGTATACTTATTTTTTAGTTTTGTAAGCACGGCTATTAAATTCAGTCAAAACCTCTTCGTATTACTTAGACTTTAACTCCAGCTATATAATATTTCTTCATAGTCATGTAACTTTGAATTTTTTATGACCGTTATCCGTTATTCAAACCGCAAGGGTGATATTTGTACCACTTGCGGTTTGCGTATAAATCAAATGGAAAATACATTTGAACTCGTTTGGGGTTTACCTTAATTATTAAAAGCGCAAGCATATTGAGAATTGCTCGTTAACAATTTTGAGGTGAAATAAAATTGACAATTACTGACACGCAAGAATAACAAGGAAACGGTTATTCTTCACTTTTCATTTAAAATGAATATTATTTGTTTGTTTATAAAGTGTGCAATTTTTATTATTAAGTGCTAAAATTTGTTAAAAAAAATTGACATTTTACAATAAACTGTAAATCAACGTTATAATATTTCAATTATCGCAAATTGTCAAAACAACTAAAAGAAATAGCTTTTAACTAGTCGCGTATTTATATTTTTTGTTGATAATATCGTAATCACGTGTTCGTGTTTCAGTAACGCTACAAACTGATTGAAATTTATACTCGGTATGGCATATAAATATTAATCAGACTATGTAATTAATGAATAACACTATACAAACGTTTTCATATATTTAATTTATTAATTTATATTTATAACGACAAATTATCTTGCTTATACGGACACACATCAATTTTCGCATTTTAATTTATTGTCTTTTATGTGTATTATTCGATGATTCGGTATATTTATTATGTTACGGGTGGAAAAAAAATTGGGCTGTTGAAACGATATGTCTGTTAATTGTAATGTTACGATGATAACTGTTTGTCCAAATAATGATATAGTGTGTGATTTGGCTATAAATTTTGTCGTTTGATTGAAGAAAGCGTGTTACGTCGATTTTGAAGCATCGTCTGCACTGAAAATAATTTTCGTAGTATAAGATTTTATTAGATAAAATATTTGCTTTTAACAATAAAATTTTGTTAAATATAATTTTTAATTGTTTATAATAATTTGATAACTTAAACAAAATATTTGGATATATTCTTCTTAAAGTTAACCAATTGTGATTCCACAGCCACCCAAAAAGAAGGTCTTGATCTGGGGGCCTAATTATGGGTACTCTATAGATGCTAGGCAATGAAAACCAATGAGAGAAATCCACTTAACTCCATAATCATCATAGTAAAATTATGTTGTGTGATCTGATCACGAGGTTCGTATTGAACACTGCCGCCATCTACGAAGAAAAATGGGAACCAGGTGTTTCCCACGCCATTTTGTTCAAGGGCATAAGATGTTTTTATCTAGTAATAACTAGGCTTGAACTATGTTTTTAAAACTGCAGCAACCATTTCTGTATCATTTCGTACATATGTTTAAAACAATTATTTGTTTCTCGTGTAAAAATTAACAAAATGGAGTTACGAGTTTTTCATTGACCTAGCATCGCTATCTTTTGGGGTCGCTGAAACCGAATCCCCAAAGTTGTTTTTTTACCGCTGCGGTGAAAAATCAACAGCAGTATCTCGAAAACCAGACTTTCAGAATTTCATCTTATGGAGACTTTTGATCCACAAATACAAAAATTAGCCAAAAGCCATTTTGCATAAGAATAGTGCGAGGTCCTTCCACAGTATTTTTTGAAGTTATGGTTATACCGAGACCTGCTGGCATGGAAATACTCAGTCTATTCTTTTACAATTTTTATTTCAACAAATGATACTAAAAATTTAAAATAAAGGCAATTTAATAATTTGTTCATACAATAATGCCTAATAATAAATTAGTATTAAAAATGTACAAACAAAATTTAGTGCTCAATGGTTGTCTCGATTTTTTATGCCCGTAAATTTTAAAACCATTATTTCCCATATTTTGCAAATTGGTACCATATTTTGGATTAAAATCGGCATATTTCAAAATTCAAACGTTTCAAGGTTTGGCAATAGAATTATTATTTTATATGGAAGTCAAGAATGTGTTGATAGTTGGTTGTTGTGACAACAGAGAATATTCTAATGGAAATGCCGTGGAACCTTTGGTGTGTCAAAAATGTAAAAAGAAAGTTTTGCACCCTAACACCAAACCTTTATTTTAAACACTCAACACCGTTTCAACAACTCTAAGTTGTCATCATCAAGGAGTAAATCTTGATGATGATAGCATAGAGTTCTTGAAACAGCGTTAAGTGTTTAAAATAAAAGTTTGGTGTTAGAGAGAATATTCATCAAATATTGACACTCAACCAGTGCAGAATTGAATCTTAAGCCTAACCTAAAGCGTACTCGACAGCGTACTTGCGAGTGTTTCTACATAGGGCAGACAATGCGACCTTTGGATACAAGAATTATTGAGCACCATTATACATTCACGCTTAGTCCTTGGATAGAACAAAACAACATTCACTGGGACAAGGACAAGGTAATCCACTTACAGAAAAAAGTTTATAGAAGCCGTATTCATAATTCCAATGACAACATTATCAGCGTACTAAATTTCCAAATTATAAATATGTGGAGACCAAAGCTGGGGTCATCATCGCTAAATATTGGCAAAAACCAAACATCATCGAGTGATGCCAGCTAAGTGATTCATGATTTGGGATATAAATGTCCTGCAAACCACATTTAGGAGGGTGGAAGTTTAAAGAAACTCAAAACATGTTTTGGTTTTGTTATCTGAAGATTATTTGCAGCCCCATTTAATTTATTTTATGTGTTTTTGGGAAAATCACACCACACTCGGAGGACAAAAAATGTATATTAAAAAACGTTACAAAGTCTGAATCTGCCCATCCATGGAATTACGATCCGAATTATAATTGTAATTGTTTCAGTTTAGATACACATATTTATCTGCTGAATGTTATTAACCTTACTGATTACATTTAATGGGTAAAGACATAAATAAAACATAAACTAATTATGCCATAATAATAGGTTTTTTTAAAACAGTAGGAAGTGTTAATAGAAATTCTTTGTTTGTGCAATAATTAATTATGAAACGTTAATAATAATAAAGAACATTTAGAAGAATTTGCTCTGATTGTTATGGAGATTTGGAATTCTAGTAAATATTTATTTGTGTCAGAAACTATTATTCTCATAACGTGGTTATAATAAATGATAATTCCTATAAAACTCAGACGTCAAAATTATTTGCTTAAATAACTGCTAACTGATAAAAAATAATAGAAATTCTATTTTTGACCTTATAAAATTATAATCGGATATCACATATTTTAACAAAGAATGATTGTTGAATGGGCACTTAGAAGTGGTCCCACAGGAACTCATATGATTAGCAGGTTGCAATATCATATCGTACTGCTTTCAGTACGTTGTCATATTTTCAAAATGAAACCAATTAATTTTAAATGGACATAAGAAATTCACTTCCCCACTCCTATTCAGTGCCAAGTACAGACGATATGCAAAGAACTGCTGAATGAATCAGAGAATCAATAGGTCAAAAAGCTGACAGTTTTTACACAGTTTGGGATATCTGGTTCTGTAGAGGTTGCAAAATTAGAAAATACAGATTTCTTTGAAGGTTTATTAGATGACGTGAATTCTAAACAAGAAATCACAGTATTCACAGAATAGTAACTTTGATACTACTAAAAAAGTGAACAATGGTTTTTTCTTGTTATTGCTTCCTGAATGATAAAAGAACAACATCACTTGACGAAGCCAAATTGCAGGAACAGATAAGATAACCTCTATTCTAATTCAAATTTCTATTATTACAATAAAAAATAAGATTCTTCTTATCCCAAAAATGAGCGAATAATTAAACATTATTAACCAAAGTTTCTAGCTTCTTGAAGTGCCATGTTTTTTTAGTATAAGAAAGAAATCTTCCTGATCTCTAAACAGACCCCATAAGAACTTCATAACACCAAACCACCTTGATACCCTTCTTCCAAAATGTCCCTCTAAAAACCTATACTCCAGTTCTCATATCTTTTGTGTAGAATTTATCCTATACAGGTTTTAACAAGTAACAAATCATTCATTTTAATTCTCCAGTGATGACTTTCAATTTATGAACTGTAGAGCACACAAAACTAATTTTAGGCTAAGAATTTTTTTTAAAACAATCTTTTCATAGAAAGTTTTCATATCGCAACCATGTCAGTAGTAAACCGTAACAACTTCGCCATTATTTTGTTCGTTAAAAGCTACAATTTTAAAATTACCTTTTACCACACATATACCACTGCACCAGAATGTTAGTCTGCATTATTTATGTGTCATCGTTGTATCATATGTATTATAGAGCCGTTCCCCAACTTTTAGTCGACTGTCGTTTAATTTTAAAGTTTAGAGAATGGAACAAACCGGCAATTCTAGAATAGCTCTGTGGTAATTGGGGAGTTTTACTCGGAATAACTGGAATGTATTGCTTTTGTTCAACACTTTATCTATTTTGAAGTACGGACGAGGTGAGGTACGCCATTATAGAAGACGTAATTGCAACTCACAACAAAGCGGATGTGTTTTTGGTGCATTATAACATGCAGAAAAAGTTATTAAATAGTTTTGGTTCAGCCGCATACAGGCTGCTGGAAATATATACTGTTTACGTATAAAATTGAGTCAGTTTTGCCATTTCTTATATATATTTTAGGTTTTATTCTGATAGAGTTAGAGGTCTTGGAAAAGTAATAGCATTGACTTGTTCACGGTGAGAGTTTAGAGTAACATATAACCACTTTGCAGGTGTAAAGAAAGGTAGGCTAAGAGTGCTTACCGTCGACATCTAGTACCTATCATCTTCATTAATGGACGTTGGTTACTGTCCTCTCATAATCTGGAAGTAATGGTAGAGAATTCATACCGGTCAAGTCTGTTTTTTCAAGGAAAGTGTTGTCTAGATCCAGGAGATAGTTTTACTTCGTTTTTGAATAATATTGAAAATGCTATATTTTTAGTTTTCATACAAGTTAATCTGGTGTATTCGCGCCTACTAGGATCATGACTGAAGTAATCGACTTGCTAAGATATTTAAACCGGTCAAACTTTTCTATTTGAGTGCCTACTATATACTGCGGTCTTGATAGCAGTCTTTAGTTTTCACCACTACAGTTTTCTTTCTTGGTCTCCGTTTTTTGTTAGTTTGTTAGTTAATCTTGGTTTATAATAGAACAGCAGACTGGACTCACAAGAGAACTTAATTAAAAACGAGTGAAAACATAAGGACTATCCCGGTAAAAACACGGTAGTTTCATCAACTGATCCTGCAATGATTATTTTTAAGTGAGATTATGTTGAAAAATAATCTTATCTTATCTATGGACTAATAATTGTTGACAAATACATATACCTTTTTATTTTATTAAAAATGTATAAACTGGTCTATATAATTTAACTGCGCCGACTGTCTTAAATATTTTGTGTAAAAAAGTAAAAAAACAACCTTGATTCGGGCAAATTTCTAGTTAATAAGTAAAATGATATTTCAAACAAAAACTAACCTTTACTGGGAGTTCTAGGGAAACAAGTCACAGGAGACTCCAAATTAAAAGTTCTGTTTTATGTAATGATGTCCAGTTCTTTCCAAAAACAATGTCATGATATTGTTGAGTGCTAATCGATGAAAGTGGGGCACAGTATGCCAGAAGTAATGAACCATGTTTCTAACAATGAAGCGAATTTAAACAGATAATTAATTTGGGGAGAGGTCATTAGCAAGGTGAACGGTTTCCACTTTACGGAACGCTAAGGTAGATAGAGTTTTCACTTATAGTTGGATCTATGATGTAGTAGAATATAGAGTCGAATATAGTTCTAATCAGATTTACCTTGAGAAAACAGAATTTTAGGTATTCGTAATTTCCAGCAGTACCAAACGAATTCACAGACCCCAGAACAGTGGATACCCAAATCTATTACACCTTAGGGTTAACTCCAAAACTACTTAATCATCTCAAAATGTTAATTTAGGAAATTTCAAAGTTAAGCACCGAAAACTGGTACAAAGATATTTTAAATCTGTAAACGAATACAATTTGTAAATATATTTTATCAGCAGCAGCAAAGAAGTTGTTTTCGGAAACTTATTTGTAGTTTCTTTTTATTGGCTGGCTGGGAAATAACACCACACTTGAGAAAAATGGTTGTATATTCCAAACAAAAAAGGTTAAGACTCGTTATGTGATAAACTGATTTGTAATAAGTAAAAAATAATAACGCGAAAATTGTGATTTAAACTAAAGATTTTTAAATAATTATAAATATATCGTACGCTACTGAATCTTTAGAGATAGAAATGAAATATGAACTGTTCAACTCAACACGGTCAGAACGTTACATCTATTAATACGAAAAAAAAAACTGATAAATCAACAATCCAATTATCCAAAACGTCCAAAAAGAAACATCGACGGATCGGATCTTGATAACCTTTTAAGACATTTTTTAATGTTTGGGGTTTGTGCTTAGGATGATGATGAATTGACAAATGTCGAAAGTGTTCCAAGAACCCACCGAAATTTGTCACCATCATCATTTTTTATTGTTTTCTCTTCAGGTTTTGAAAACAAAACAGTCACTCTGTCATTCATGAATCCATAAACTTACAATTTAATGTACACAATAAGGAAGTTTTCATTAATAAATACGACAGAACATAAAATTATCAAATAACAAATTGTTATTACCAATGATATTACGACGTATCAAACCTTATGGGTGGTCCCGAAGATATTATCGTCTATATTCTTGTTAAAATTGGGGTGTGACGATGTTAAAACGTTCTCCTTCAAAGGAAAGTTGTTTTCCATTTTCATTCAGCGTGCTATTAGCGCGGTTGGAAACGAGGAAAGATGCTTCTATTTAAACAAGTTCCATTAGCAAGTTAGGGTCGGGCCCTGGAAATCTAGATAACCCCGTAAAGTAAGCATGCCTTCGCCCTTCGATTTAATGTAACTGACACGAAATAAAAATATTACACTTCGAGAAGCACGAAATTCTTACGTCCTCGCTGGCAGGCTCTTGGCATTTTGATGGCGAGAAGAGACGGAAAGAATATTCGTCCTTATTTGAAATTTGAAAAAGTATTCCAATAAAAACAATACAGAATATATTTTGAAGTCCTACCTTTATTAAATTGCTTTTGCAATCACACTTGTCATTCTTTTCTTATTCATACTTTCAACAGCATTTGGGTTACAGAAAAAAAAATGTTTTAAATTTATTTCAAAACCTTAAAATAAATTATCATCGTCGAACTTTTAAAATTGGTATTTTAATAAATTCTATAAATTTATTATTTAAAACTAAGAAAATTTTAAAAACAATCAAGTGATAACCAACTCACTACGGCGTCATTATGTTATAGCGATTTCAAGATATGGTTATAACATTTACTTTAAGCCGCCAAAAATTAAGAGCAGTTAACTATCCTAAATAAAAACCAAAAATTATGAATGCGATAAAAACCAGGAACAAGATCGGGATTTCTGAACAATTCGATTGAAGACAAAAAACATGCGGTCTAGTACATTCCAGAAGCAGCAATTATCAACGATTAACGTGCAAGGAAATAGACAGAAAAATCTCGATGGCATAGAAGAGGACGCCAAGCCGCTTTGGACAGTGAGTGAGTGTGGCGTTGAATTGACAGACCGAAGCGATCAGCTGTATAGTATTAGTCACCTTTTGTTTTGTAAATAAGTGAGTTTATTTTGGTCAAATTATGACGTTTAAAATGAGTGTAAAATTTGTACAATTGAACACACGGTGTCTGTAATAATATCATACCCTTAATGATCTCTACAGGAGATATTATGGTAGTAGCAAATTTCATTGAAAGTTTGAAATTTTATAGCGTTGTTATTGTCAGCACACAGGTTTCCGACGAGTAGTTATATCAGAAGAGTTGTAGTTATTTTGAATAAATGTAACGCAATACGTTATAGATGCATTGTGTTTATTTATATTTAAGTAACAAAATCAGGAAAATATTAATAGATTTAAGATTTATTTATGGTAAAATTTATCATGTAGCAAAAGGCAGAACAATTAGTGTTAATTAAAACCAATATTTAATGGAATTTAACATTTTTTAATAAAAACTGCAACATATGCTCAAGACAGAATATTATAGGTTTCAGTATCACTTTATTGAGCAGAATAATAATAATTATTAATTACAGAGGTTGAACCTATTATGTTGTGGTTATCAAAAATCATTTTAGGAGACAGCCTACCAGTGAAAATTCAATATTGTGTCATCTTTTATAACATAACCTTGATTGTAAAATCTATTCGGATGTCTTACAGATTTTTTTTACATTACATAAATCTTTGTGGTCCAATAAATGTTTGCTGTTCTTTAAAAAATGTGCAATAATTTGATCACGCGATAAAACATTATGTAGCAAGCTGCCTCGACTTCTTTGAGATATGTTAATTGTTAGTGCAACGTTCTAAGTCTCGAAACTATTTAGACACATGACATCTTAAATATATCCAAGATATTCATTTAAATGATGTACTGTTGACTGTAGATACAATTTTGATATACATAAAATGACCAACGTAACTAACCCAATTATATAAGAGTTAATATGATAATAGTTAAGAGAGGTTTGAAAATAATCCATTATACAGGGTGTTTAAAAAGGTTTGTATTATGTGCAGATGTTCATTTTAGCTCTTCATTATTTCATTTGTGTTACAAAATTTATGTGTTACAAGAGTTATTAATATGCATTTTCTTTGTTGCAAACTTTTAGAAGATTTCTAATATTTGATACATGTGGAAGTGCACCAAACGGGAGATAACCAAAGAACTGATCAGCACCAAGCGACAGTTGATTGAAAGTCTTACCAGAAAATAGCATAACTAAATTTTAACAATTTGCACTACCCCGCAAAAGCAGTAAATTTTTACCAAAAAATAATAAGATATAATACCTCCGTAAAAATAGAACAAGCGATAGAAGGAATTATTTACTCAAAAAAATAATTCAAACTAGAAAACATGTGTAGGGGTATCAGTTTTTATAAATAGTAAGATGTCGATGAATAAAAAGGTCATATTATAAAGTAATGAACCATAATATGAATCAACGTAAAACATTGTAACTTTCAATTGTTAATGAATAAGAGATATGAAAGAAAAATAAATTCACAATTAAGACGGTTATGTTCAAAACGTTGACAAAAATGACTGGAAAATTTACAGAAGACGAATGAAAATTATCGATATTCCCTGAACGCTCGTATATTTGGGCCACTTTGGTAATCGTAATGTTCATTTAACGACTAAAACCCCTTCGCTTACCCGATAGTTATAATTTTCCATAAAACAAATGAACAGCAATCATCGATTTATCCATTAGCGTTCTTATCGCATCAGTAATACTAATGCGTGCTTCCAAAAGGAAGAATAAGCGCGAACTCTTCATTAGCCTAGTAGCGGGCATTCAATTATCCAAATAGTTTTGTGTAAAAACGACCCTTTCATTACTTAATATAAAATGAAAACAGGACAGATAGCGTAGGCAACACTAATGTTCGGCATGTCGAAATCCGATGATACGAATCGTAATTAGTAATTACAGAAGGATATATTGTCGTTCACTGTTGTAGAGTTAGTACAGAAAAAAGTCATAGATAGAAATCGTATTGAATTCAGATAATCGACCTATTGTAAATGCTCGTTCTTACTCATCATAATATCCAAGTATTCGTTATAGACGATTAAATTGGTTTTGGATTATGTATTTCTATATTAAAACAAATACAGTCTCGCTTACTGAGTAGCAAGTATTACGGATTCCCGTAAACTTTCATTAGAGACCGTACATGCCACCACAATGTTTAATTGTACTAGACAAGTTGTCATGTCACTGCATGTACTCAATGTTCGAATGAATTTGGTAATCTGAACATAAATCTTGATTTATTACTGTTGCTATTAGTACATGTCAACGTTTGATAGTGAATGATGACGTAAGCAATTTTTCAGACCCGTTGACATCGATGTCACAGGCTTAAACAAATTTAGCACTTCAGTTGTAGGTGTAATCCACCAATTTTGTCTAGCATTTATTTATATAAGTTAGAGAAAGTGACTTACCTGGATCCGAAGCGTCTAGACTATGTTGCGAAGCGGGCGGTTGTGAAAGAGGTCCAGGCGTACCCGGCGATCTGACGTCATCGTTGACGGGTCCTCCGTAGGATAACGACGACGATGGAGGTCTCTGCAATCAGAAACAATACTTCGGTATAAATGATGACATCGTATCAACTGAGCAGCAAAGTAAGATGTTCAATAGAGATTGCAGTAAGGTTTTTAAAAATATTAGGTTTGTTCTAACATGACAAATAATATATAACCGGACACAACCCGTCTTTGCAATTGGCAATTTGTCATCAGGTCGGTAACTAGTTGGGTATCAGTTATTTGTCAGGTTGGAACATCCCTATGTCGACATAACGAAACATAAATCTTTCTTCCTTTAAAAGATGATGTATTGAGTTAGCAAAAAGGTTTTTATGTCAATAAATATAGAAGTTCTCACTAAATCGTGTTACCGTATGTAATCCAAATAACTCGTTGTGCAACAACTGTAATAATTTAATTTTTAAAATGAGGTGATCTAGGTTTACGTTCGTTTGAAATTTTTCTGTGTCCAGAAGGCATATCGTTCTAGAGAGCCGGACGAAATAGTTTCATGTTTTTTTTACTATGAATTGATTACTTAATTTTTAACATATTATGTGCCATTTGTTTTTTATATTTATGTTGAATGTGTTAATCTTACGTGTTCTAAGGGCTTGAAGTTTTGATGATATTCTAACCACAATTGTAACACCACAGAAAAATATAATCGTAGAGCCCCTTGATAGAGGCTTATTCTTTAAATATGTGTTTGTATGTTAATAATATGTTCATCTTATAAAATTTGGTTGCTACAACTGTTTGGCAAAGGTCCAGTGGGAGAAAACATCTGTAAATACGGCATAGTAGGATCTACTTATATTGTGGAATGAGTAACCATCCTGAAGAGATTATCCAAGTAGTATAATTTGTCCTTTGGATAACGAAATTCGCTAATTTTAGAAGGTCGGTGTACCCCATTCGCGAACAAAGTTAAGATCAAATATGTAGAGACTTAAAGGATATTATGAGGAGCTAAAAAGTCAGCAATACCAACAGAGAAATGCCAATATTGAAAAATCTCAGAAAAAAAAAACAATTAAATTATGTTCCTTCAGTAAACAAGAAAACGCTACCACAGTCATTTGCACAATAGATTAAAATAAGGACAAACAATACCGTTGATTACGAGAGTAGAGAATAAGAAGAGGTGCCATTCTTTGTACGCAAGACAAAATATATAATACATATTGTTTCTGGACGGGAACCTTCATTAGTTGCGCTTCCCGCAAGAGAATGTCCTGTCGAACAATTATTTACGTATATGATACATCTCGCATATGAAAAACAAAGCTAAAATCGAGAAGGGTTCAAAGCATTTTCTGTCCTACCTGAATGCATGAAAATTGTACCCCATTGACAAATATGGAACAAAGAACAAGACAGTATCTGACAGGAAGGTACATGAATGAAAGGAAAAAGGCGAGGAATATTCTACATCTTACTAGGGTCCTTACGGATTAATAAGACGGAGATGTAGGCCACCGCCAATTTTTTTTTATTATATTACAGTTCTAGTGAGTGAATCTTAAGCAAAATCTACAAAGTTGACAAAAAAGCGATTAAATTGCAGTTTCACCTTCGTATTCATGTACAAATGGCTGTAAAAATTACTGATAAGTAACCATGATTAGTACCTTCTTAATACCATTATGAACTTGAGTACACAATGTGCCTATCTTGCTGGTACACATATCTCCCGTTCAAATCTGCTTGATTAAAGCATTAATCATTTTTTTCACGAAGGGACTATCCGTATTACATCAGGCAATTGAGAATGTGGAGAACTAAGTAAGTAAGATTGGTCTACCAACTGAAAAATAGAGGATCTAAATTGAATGAAATGAGATTTTTGCTTGAACATGATTAACACAATATTGTTGAAAGAGAATTGATTAACGAGATGAATGCTGGATATTCAAAATCATGGAAAACATGTCAATAGATGCCGCAAGATTAAAAAAATGTCAAATAGAGTAAATGAGGTAAATATAAAAGCGAACGTATGCAAATAAGCTGTGAGTGCACATTTGAACATAAAAATTTAGTTGATATATCCATCAAGAAATTTGTAAACAGTAAATAATGGCAAATGTTGTACACATGAATGTCAACATACCATAAAGTACACCATTACCAATTACATGTCTATAAAAAGTGTGAATGAACTAAAAGGGTATACTTTTTCGAACGGTTCAATATATATAATGACTATTCACAAATAAACACATGTTCGATTTGAAAGCCGGAAGTGAGAAACGTTTTCCGTTCCATTTCAATAGTCGGGGGTGTGTTGTATTTTTTCTCTGAGGCCTGCTTTAACTCGTTCGGTGTTTTTTTGCGCCCATTTTTTACACCACCTAGTTATATTTAATAAAACATAAAGTTTGGTGCTATACCGTTCGTGCCGGTGTGTCTATATGCTCTGTTAATTGTTATTCCAACTGTTGGTTTGTACTTAATGAACTGTGAACGTTTTTCTAGCGTTCCGATGTTTTTTATTTGAACCTACAATTTGTCATGGCTATTTTAACATTGTTTACGTTAGCAAAATGCTTTTTGTACGCCCGTGTCTCACTGTTTTCACTAATGAAGTCTAATGAGTTGAATTGTTTGAATTTGGCAGTTAAATAATTGTAAGCAAGGTGTTGTTTCGTAATTGGATGCAAGTAATTAAAACACGTTGCCAAAAAAAGTTTTTTGCATGCTTCGAAACTGCTTTTATTATAAAAGACAATAATGTAAACAATGACTGTTGCTTTAAGGAAATTATTCTAGCTTCGTCCTATATTGCAGTTAAAATGTATAATGTAATATGAAAAGGGTCTGTGTATTCTTTTGTTTATAGACATGCATAATAAGATATTTTTATAAATATGCTTAGCCTTTGTTTTATTTTTATTTTATTCCTTTTTGGCACATAAATACCACATTTGTTCAAAATCCTATCGGATTTCGTTTTCATTTAATCCGAAACTTTTTATATAAAAGTTTGACTTAATATATCTAAAATAAACTAGAAGATGCACAAATAACATAAAATACATCTATGCTACTTAATTAATATACTACCATTTAAATCTAAGCTAAGGTTATATTGCAGAAAGTGTTCGACAATTGCGAATTTTTTAATTGTCAAGACCTAACTCTGAAAGGGTTAATGTGTGCTTGTCAGTTGGCACTGGAGTCTATCAGTTACTTCCTAGTGTAGTATGTATATTCACTTGTAAACAACAAAATATACAGAAAAATATAGAAATATTCTAACGCAGTGTATCGAAACATGTAACCGTAAACCTAAACCTGACACTGGAAAAAATATCATAATTTGGTAATATCGGGAAACGAGTAAATCTGTCAAATTTATTCAACATTTGAAAAAAGTGTGAAAAAAGAAACTGCTTGTGAGGAAACTGAGGTAACATTAAGAATTTGATAGGTAAATAATAATTTATTGTACTTAAATGACAATAATACTACAAAAGGTGAATTCATGTTAAATGCATTTATTAAATGGTTCTGTTTGAATTTTGTCATTTAATATATAATATTTTATAAAAGATATAATGAATAAAATATTGTAACAGCTCATTTAACCTTAACAATCCACTAGATATTTGAAAAATGATTAACTTACAGGGTCTTTATGATACTGTCTTGCATAGGAAAACGCTTACATATTACATTCATATAGAATCTTATGAAGGCATAATTAAAAAATATCATTGATTATACACGATGTTTAAACAAGTTACATATCAAAGATTACAGGTATTTCGTGAGCGATAAAACTGAATTACTGGAAATGAATTTTAAATGAATTCAATTATAAAAGTTTGGGGATAAAGTTTATAATCTTTCGAAAAGATATCTTGAATACTGTTCATTAGGGTTTTCTCTCCTCTAAACAAACGTTTTAAAATAAGTATTTAAAAAAATGCAGAACAAAGTGTAGTAAGGCAATTTTGTAAAATTGCCCGGATTACACAGAGATTCTTCCTCATATAGAGTATGGGTATATAAGGTTTTGTATATAATACTTATCTGTGTCGTTTCAAAGTCAAATCGAGTGTTGTTTTCGAACAAAATAAACAAAATTTGACACTGACAATTTGTCGTTTGGCGATCACTTGACGCTGAGGTTACCGTGTTCCCTCCAGGAAGGTCGGCTGAAGGTGCTCCGATTTCTGTGTTGTTTATTATTAAGTTTTCTCTTTTTTAAGTTTTCTTCTTTCAACATGTTTTATCCCAGTCTATCCTATGGCTGCCGGTGCTAGTTAATACATGATTGGCCAAATTTGATTTGTCAACATGTCTTCTGGACATGTTGAAAGTTCTAAAAATTGTGTGTACAGTGTTTTGTGTGACTGTGGCCATTCTTATACCGGTGAAACTTCAAGACATCCTGTACAAATGGCCAATCATGTATTAACTAGCACCGGCAGCCATAGGATAGACTGGGATAAAACAAAGATTTTGTTGAAAGAAGAAAACTTAAGAGAAAACTTAAAGAAGCCAGCTGTATGATGATAAACAACACAGAAATCGGAGCACCTTCAGCCGACCTTCATTTGGACTGGAGGAATTTATTACTAACAGAACAAAAAAACGGTAACCTCAGCGTCAAGTGATCGCCAAACGACAAATTGTCAGTGTCAAATTTTGACAAACAAAAAATTCAAGATCAAAGCGAAAATTTTGTAGAAAAAAACCTCGAAAACAACACTAAACGATTGACAACGACTCCAGACTCGGAGTTGAAACGTCTCCAAACACAGATAAGTATTACACAATATACAAAACATTACTTATATACAGGAATACTGGTTGATCATTTTGTAGACATCTCTTTCTCTCAGAATAACTGTGAGGAAGAATCTCTGTACGGACAGCCAGTAATCCGGGCAATTTTACAAAATTGCCTTACTACACTTTGTTCTGCATATTCAATTTTTAAATACTTATCTGTTGCAGGAAAAAAATTTAGAGGAGAGAAAACCCAATGAACAGACAAAATAATTTATAATCTTTGTTTACTTTCGATTAGTTAGCAGAAATTAAAAGCACTTGTAAAGTAAAAAGATGTTCAGCATAAAAAGAGTTTATAGTAAACTAGAAGGACATGATTTTTGTTTGTGGTTAATATGAGTTAACCTAGAGCTACCTGAGCAAACCTATTTTTCAGAGGATATTGCAAGTGTTCCAAAGACTGAAAAACTTGCTTTGGAACCCCTAATGTGAATATATATATTACAGTTAATAAAGATACTTAGTAAGTTCGTAATGATTGGATTAGTTATCGAAAAGTCACATTTAGCCTACGTCAATTTTAAGCTGTACTAAGACCAAAATATTTCAAACATCCCCACATAGTCCTTATTTGAAAATGTAACAAATCACTTTCGTGTTTATTGGATCAGACCGTAGAAATCCAGAATAACATAAAATAATGTTGTATTTTACTTATTCTGCATAAATATGGAAGTGATTGGAGTTAATATCAGTAGCCTCGATAGTCATTGCAGTTTTCACCACTATATGGTATAAACTAAATGCATCTTTGGGCATATTGCACCCGTAAGATGAATAATACAAAACTTAGAGGGATAATAATCATCGAGCTTACGACCTTGTACAGCCCTTCCATCCCATGGGTACGAGACGAGACATGACACTTCACTTTCGACTGACTAAGGGTGCTTTGCAAAAAAAATTGATACACGACACTTCTCTGGTGGTAACTGGAGGGATGCGAGCAGCAGCGACCCTCTTAACGTCACGAAATATTCATGACAGTGGGATTTTTCGTCGCTGGAAAAATAAAAATAATATTCCATGGTATGGAAAAGAGAGAATGGAAATTGAAAATGTATTTTTTATGGGCTCTAGAGAGCTGATAGAATGAAAAATTCAGAATGTATACATTATAAAGGGTGGTGTGCATCAGTGTGGTGTGAGATGTTTATGATATATGTAAAAGAATATGCCTAATATCTAATTCATCTTCAAGCATTTTTTATAGTCGTGGAGATAGTGTGTTTAAAATTGATGATTTATATTCAAATAAAAATCGTATTTTTTATAATTTTCCGGAGTTAGTTCAAATTGATTAGTTAAAATATGCATTTATATATCTGAAACTTCAGATAATTTCGATATTAATCTCAAATAGCTTTGCATTACAATTTTTCATAATAGCTTTGTAGACGTTGGAAATCATACTGAAACAAATCATATCCTATTTTTTTTCTGCAATAATGGGTTAAGCATCTGTGTAACATCAGTTACAAAATAATGTAATACCAGACCTTTCAAAATTAATTGTTTAAGTAGGAGTAGGTATTTTTATCTGACTTTAAGAAAAAAGTAACATGAACACAAATCCAGGGATCCAGCGGGCCACGAGATGTCAATATTTGGATATGGGTCCGTCGTGAAATAGTTCTCTTTATGTACACACGTGTAGTGTGACCTGTGGTTCCATCTTGCTGCAATAAATGATTTCCAGAAACCTAGAAGGTCCTTGAACACACACCAGTCTGACAATATTTGTTTGCATTGAGAGGATTTTTTCTTATCGTCGTGGTTTATATATGCCCCAGTAATACCAAATGTGGAAAATGCACCTCTTACTTTGGAACTCCCCATTGATTCATCTGACATAAACATGCAAATAATTTGGTGCCAACGTTCAGCCCCTTCAGTACTTGAGTTTTGTAAGGGTCAAAAATACGCTTTTATGCAATGATGTGTCACTGATGTTCAGTGCAGAGCATGCTGCTTTATAGAAAGTCATGAAATACGCGTCAAAGCTTCTCCAGTCAAAGCTACTCCAGTCAAAGCTACTCCAACTCTTTCAATGATCTGCTCTGTTTCCACTCACTTTGCTTTAGGTTTAATTTGAAACTAGGTCATGTAAGCTTTTTAAACAGATAATATTAAATGTCAGACATTTCTCCTACACCCAAATACGTATTTTTTTGTTAAGATAGCTTAAATAGGGATTGTCTCTAGATATATATAAAGAGCTAAGTTTTTCTTGAGATTATGAAGACCTCAAAGAAGACCTCTAGTCTGGGGTGTAAATGTGATATGGAGAGCTACTTCCAAGGTTCAAAATTTTGCAGAGAAATTGATTCTTTTAAAATTTAAGGAGATTGAGCAATGATGTTGATTTAGGTTTCTCTGAAGTCTTGTTAAAGGAACCGAGATTGAAAATGTACATCCAATCCTAACTTATTGGTAAATTTTTACTTAGTATAATTGTCTGCCACTTTGCAGGATGATAAGGAGGAATTGTGAAAGAAATTTGGGGGATTAGATTAGGTATTATAAAAATGTACCCCAAACATCTTAGACAATTTGGAAATCCCTTCTAGAATAGATTTACACAATTTGGCACGAGGTAGTTCCCGTTTGTGAGTTACAAATGACTAGATCTAGCAGCGTACAGCTGACTAAGCTTATGTGACCTATTGATAACATCATGTTCGATTAATGGTAACTCTAACTTCCATTTCAGTAAATGTTATTCCATGGTAGTGGTAGTCACACAATTGAGAATGTTTTAAAAATAGGTCATACCTATATTTACACCACATCATAATGTCCCAAGTGACACAACAAGGTACTACTTGTTGTGTTAGTGCATAAGCGGGCCTTGAAAAGATATTTCAACCAGTTTGTTAGCTATACTACTGAAAGTTCATAAACTGTTAACATAATTTGTAGTGTTTCGTTTGTTAAGATCTAAACATGCTTATTTTCTTCGGTTGTTCAATTGGTATGTTGTTGATCTAAAGCTGTTGATAGCGCTAGTGACTCAATATAATTCGAAATAACATTAAACGTTTAGAACCTTGAGCTGAAGTAATAGATTGTCAAGGAATTTAAATAAATATAAATTCATGACAAACATACTAAAGAGCGAGCAATTACCTGATGTCTGATACAACTCTTAAAGAGGAATACCAATCGTTGACCTGGGCGTAACCTTTGACACACAATTATTGTTTGTGCCTCATGCTGAGATTACTGTATCTGTCACAAATAGAAAGTAGAGTTTTATTATCAGCTCGGGTAATGATTTTGTTCATAATGTTGTGATAGAAATCTTGGTTCAGTCTAAGTGAGAATTTAGTTGCAAATGTCAGTATTATATACAGCTGATTGTATCAGTCGAACAATTTGCATGTTGGGAATTGTTGAAATGTGTTTCTTCGCATTGTTGTTCTCAAAACTCATGATGTTTACTCATCCATTAGCATTTTATACAATGCGTTGAAGAAGCGAGAGATGTTTAGTAATGTAAGTCCAACGGTGATATTATTGAAACATTTTATAACTAACGCAAATAGGTACATTGACATGAGGATGGATTTTTTAGAATTACTAGAGATTACTCTCAATTCTGAAGATACTTTTTGTACTTGGAAGTGGAAATGATAAAGGATGTTATTCGGCATACATTTCTTGTATGATTGGTTAGTCTTCAAAGTCCTAGGTGATTTTGTGCGTACAAACTAAACTCAATTACTATCGACATAAAGTGTATGTTAGCTTATTTACTTGAAACATCTAGATACCAGATGTTGTCATCAACAGTGAAAATTTTATTAAAATAAAGTATTGTTGTACATAATCGAACCAAGAATAATTAATTAGTAGTTTAGTTGTAATAAGAAATATAGTTTGGTCTTCTGTATACAAGGGGGTTGGGTTGATGAGCAATAATGTGCCAGCTTATCAATAAACTATGATAATTACTATCAAAGTCGTTTATGTATAGAACAACTAGAACTAGTCAAAAGGTTTGAAAATGGTTTTCCACTTTCAGTCGGAACCAAAACTTCGCTGGTTGAAAGGTTAGGTAAGTTATTTTGCTACGTAATCAGTGGACTTATGAAAGCAGCTATATACTTCTCCCATTTACGCTTAGCTGCTTTGTTCTGGAAATTACAAAATTGTGATGACTGAATAAGTTTTCCCAAAATATATTAAGGCATTTACAATGTTAGAATTTAGTATTATGTGTTCTATATAGGTACTAATATGAAAGTTGTTGATCTATATAAAATAAGTCACTTGGCCTTTATATTAATCGTATGAAGTTAGTGTTGCCCAAAATTGGTCTTGGTCTTGCAGTCTCAGTCTTGTTTTTGCATTTTCGCAAGACCAAGATTAAGACCAAGACCACCTAATTGTAGCAATACCAAAAAAAGAATGACCCTCCACGATTTGAGCAAGAACAATAGTAAGCCTGTAAGACTCTTGTGTCTCGCAATAAAGTTAAGTCAAACTGTATATATATCTTATGTTAGTCGGTTTGCCCTAAAAATTTTAACCAATATAATTCGACAAACGTCATATACTTATGTTTCAAAGTTTATATTCTACTCAGCAAAGTTTAAAACTAAAATTATGGTCTCTTTATTCTTGGTTAAAAGATTTAATATAAAGGAACCATACGTCAAAGCTATTGTATACTGTTCTATAATTTAATTTGTTTTGTATTTTCTATTTAAATAATAGGTATATAGCAGAGATTGTCTTTATTTCACAACTCTTCCATTCTATTCCATATATGGTGAGGGCCTAGTACTATCTATCGTGATAGAGAATGTCTTTAAAATACTGTCAAGGTAATTTTATTAATTCAGTTCGTCTTTACTCAGTCAATGTCATCTTTTATTTACCTATTCTGTTACGATTTTCTAAGGACTAAACTAACGTGTTTAATAAATAACAATAGACTCATAAGAAATTGCAAGACTTGAAGACTCTTGCTGTGGGACCAAGACCAGGTGTATTGACGCAAGACTACTACCAAGAGGAGCTAAGTCTCATCTTGGTCTTGCATTTGGGTGACACTATACGAAATACATAAATAATGTTTTGACAATTTGATCTTTTGAGGTTAGTAACATTGTTTCAGGAGGTTTAGTCATATTTATCTCCAAAATCAGGGGGTTTCAGCGTTATACCTGACAGAGCTCTAGTTTTAGGGTCCTCTACTGGCTAGTTTTCCAGAAAATTCTAGATGGTACATTTATTCAGCGGTTCTGTTCGTAAACTTTATAAACTACCATCGTTTAACGTTATATGAATGGCACGCATTTGAAGACACGAATTTGAAGAAAATCTGAACTCAAACACCTGAATACAGTTTGAAAAAGAAATTCCTAAATGTCAAACATGACATCGCGACGTCAACAAATGTAGAACGACATCGAAGACGTAACTTTTTGCATAAATTGATGTTTACGTTGTTGTTATAGCTCAATACTAGCAATTTTTTCTTGTTGTAAAGCTCTAATTTTAAAAAATCAAAAATGTAAATAACCGTGGAATAAATTGAAATTGGAGGCATATAAAAACTACAGGATTTTTCTCCTGTATTCGTTTGAAAGATGGGCTGGCGAAAGAACGACAACGCACTATAGCTGGAAGGTAAAATATGGCCATCACCAACCTGTGTGTGTATATATATATTTCGTGCAGACACACGCGTTCCGGAAAATTTATGAATAGCTAATGTGCAAGGAGATATCGATTAACAGTTGAGCGTAGAGAACGTAGGAGCCGAGCAACACCTGCATGGGGTTTCGGGGATGTTATCGGGCGACAGGCAGCGGAAAACGCCAGCCACCTGGGTCGTTTGGGGAGTCGTACATCACCCTATCCAGAGATTGGGGACAGGATAGGATAGAGTCGCAGAGGGAAGCAGGATATGAGCGCTGCTAGCTGGAAAGGCGTCGTCGCTTTGCTTCTACGAAACTCCATCCTGCTGCTGGCTGTGCTCGCTCGCTTGCCAGCGATATATCACTCCGACAAATTAAATTATCCTGCTGTCTGCGATAAGAACGTTCCTGCCAGACTCGCCTGCTTCGGCCGAGACCTTGCACTGCGATGCGCTCTGCCATTGCCGACATTTTTAAGCCATCTAGACAAGTGAAATACGACCAAAGTACACATGAAACGACATCAAATGCAGTTTTTCCGACTTTTTTTGTGCTGAATGCCGGGTCGAAAGCTTTCAAGAAATGAGCCTTTCGTTTGCCATGGTGGTTGGTGAGACAATCACGAAAATTACGATGCAACGTAGAAATTTTACATCTTCTTAGAAAATAAATAAACAGATCCTTAAAGTGACTATTTTAGATTCAGCTTCCATGTTCATATACTGTCACATTATTTATTTCCAAAATTATCAGTTATGTAAGAGTCTAAGTCCTGATGTTCGTATATTTTAAGGTATCAAGATTAGACAACAGAATATTACGAATATAACAAACACAAAAAAATCCATGTGAAACAATAGAAAAGTATTCCGAATGACGAGATGTACTTACACCTAGGCTTCAAGACTGAAAAAGTTCATAGCTAGGATTTTGACCAGGCATCAGACCCAATAGCAGTCATAGCAGTTATTGTTGGCACCAGTTGAGCATATGATTGTTGAATAATTTTCTTCGTCTTATCGTTCATTTTTGCTAAACTTTCTGTTGCTATTTCACTCTTTGTTTGCTTCAGATTCGTGGCATGTACCTAATTTATTTTCAAAACAATTAGTGCTGTGAGGGGATAAAGCACCCAATTCGGTAAGTTTTATTAAAAAGATTGGAATATAGTATGAAGGTGACCTTGATCTACATAAAGGAATCACAAATTTACGTTATGCCTTACAAAAGCATTCAAATATTGGACAGAAAGATGTACCTGTAATTTGTTGAGAAAAATATTCCGAGTATCAAGATTCATAAGTTAAATTACTGAGATAACAAAATGTATTCCATACTGGTATCAGTCTTCCACTTCAGCTCAACATTCAGGAAGTAGTAGCTCATTATTGACGAGTCACCACCTGGATTAGCTTTCTTGCTACTAGCATCGATGTTTAATGATTTTCTTAAACATATCGTTCTATTTTTCTTAACTTGCTGTTCCTAGTTTACCCTTCTTTGCTTCAGCTTGATGATATATGAAGTAATATGTCTGTTTAGTGCAATCAAATTTATTTTAAATTTCCTTGTGAAGGGATAGGGGACTTGTTTAGTATTAATAACGAGAATAGTTCCTATGATACCGAAGTTATGTCATATAACAAAAACATTGGAAACATAAAATGTTCACGTTAGGGTATACAACTTATTTGAAACAAAGATATAGTCAAAAGTTAGCGAAGAACAATCCCAGCATCATGATCAAAAAAATTAAGTTACTCTGATAAATTAAAAGAGTCCAAACCAACTTGGTTCTAATACCCCAGCCAAGTACTAAGCCCAGTTTGGACCAGTCACTTAGACCAAGAGCCCTAACATTACTATAGATAAATCATTTTGTTTGCTTTATTGTTAATTTTTGTCTGAACTTACAGTTGGTAGGTATTATGCTCTTATTTGCCTCAGACATGTGGACTTCAATGTTTCTCAGTAATCTAAATACTCGTAAATACATTTAATGTTAGATTTAATTATTGACAGGTTTAATATTTTTGTTACACTTCATTGACTGAACTTTTTTATGTCTGCGTTTTTTTACCTAGGTGTGAATTAAATTAGTATCTAATATTAGATACATTTGATTGGCGTCAGGAAAATTTAATAAAAAGCATAATTCGATTGTTTTTTCAACATTGGTGAAACTATGAATAACTACTGTTAATTGTTTTCGATCATCCTTTATTTCTCAAAGGATCCTTTATAGGCAATCAAGCAACAAGTTCGAAGGTATACACAAGTGGCACTTTACAAGCCGCTTCCTGACCATTTCACACTCTCTATCTCCTGCACGACGACTAATCTCATAAACTTCGAGAATCGGAAGTCTGGATAACATTGTTAAGGACACATCTACACATCTCTCGATGGCAGTGATTTGATTATAGCGTTTCGAGCAGGCCCACATGTCGTTGAAGAAGTAGAAGACCACAGGGTCACGGTTAAGTTGAATTAACACCCGCACACAATGTTGCGAGAGTGAAAATCTCCAACAGAAGCCGGTTGTTGCTCATTAGTAGGTCCGGAAATTGAATAAATCCCAGCCAGAGAGTCAGTTTGTTTCGGTAGAGTCGAAATCGGATGAAGATAGGGTTGTTCTGGACGTGTCGAGCTTCGATATCATGCATATTAATGATATTTTATAGGTGTGGAGCTTGAGAATATTATTAGGCACATGACTGAAATACAAAAAAGGTAGAAGATCAAATAAAATTTAGTATGTTTCTTCCCTTCCAAGGACGAAGTAATTCATAATGGCAAAGAGTGTGTAAGAAGGAGGAAAATACTGGGTTTAGTTTAGAAACGATAGAGGGTGGTGATGATTGAAAAACATTCATACATGGATTTTCCTAAAATAAGTCAAATATTGAGTGCTCCAAGTAATCTGGTTCAAATCAAAAGGCTTGAGAATGAAGGAACATATGTTAGACTATGTTCATCCTTAAGTGTTATATAGCTGCTGTAAATGTTGAAAATAATTCAGTACACCACTAAATCACTAATCGATCAATAGCCAGACACTTGACTAAACTGATACTGAAACTAGTATTCATCTAAAAGCTTTTTCTTCTGGTGTTTGATGAATGGAAGCTAGGGTGTTTGAGAGTTAGTTTGCTGTATGTTATTTTACTTTGGTTGTATAACGTTAGGAGAATTAGAATCAAGATTGGTTGTTCTGGCATTCATTAAATCCCTGACTTCAAACAAAATGAAATATTCATAATATCACCTAAATTTCCGGAACTATTGATGTACGTAAAACTGAAAAAATATATCAACATTTCAATTACAAGAAAAAAATCAAAATAATCGTAGAAATAAACTTATACCAGAGGCAATTGAAATTATAGAGAAAACCCAGGGCTATATAAACAACAATGGACATCAAAAATAGGCCATAAACAAACGAGATTTTTTTTGATTGATGACAGTCTAATTTGGACTGAAAAATTCATATTTTTGTTCATGTATTTCCAGGATATATAAAAATGCATAAACATAAAATTTATTCTTATAAAAAAGATAAATGGGTTAAAAATTAATCTGGAAACCCAAAATTCCAGTCCCCCCACCTGCTGGCTACTGCCTTAATAAATACAGAATTGTACAACGTACCCGTAAAATAGTTCCTTTTCAGACTAGAAAAGTTGGTATTTATCTCCTTCACATATGACAATCTCTATATATAATTTTGATGAAACAACAGGTTAATTCATCTGTGAATTGTCAAGAAGTATCGATATAGTTTTTACTAAAACATTGTCGAAAAAATATGAAAACTTGATAGTTCTCTTCTTGTGCTGTACACAGTCACACGGATTGCAAGTTCCAGATCTTAGAGCATGTACTTCAGGTCGCCTGCAGTGCACAAATATCGTGGCAAGATTAGAAACAGAGGGCAACGGAGAAAACAACTGAACGTATTTCGTTGAAAGTAGCTCCACATTGCGTTAAATAGCCTCTTGCCATCCCTAAATTGATATTTATTATTCAAAATGAAAATTAAAGTAGCCAATCCTACTTTTCCTTGTGGCCGGTGATAAAAGATGAAATTATTAGTAATACTCAAGTTTTCTGAACAACTTTATATCGGGATAGTTCCAAGGTTTTCTCTTATAAATTTAATGGGACTATTGAAGTTTTATACTTCTTTCATCGCATTTTTTGGCGTATGGATTTTCATATAACAAAGGAACCTAATTTTAAAATAGCTTCATCATTATATATCATCCTTTTTTATGAGCTACCCTATATATTAGAGCTTTCTTTACTTGCGTTATTTTAAAATTACAAATATTACAGTATTAAAGTTAGATTTTATTAGTTCTATATTGTTAACTATAAGTTTGACCAAGATCTTTAAATCTTTTGTTATACAGTTAGAATTTATTGTAGTACAAAGTGATGAAAAATATATCAAAACTAATGTTAATTTGGAGTAATACCAAAAAGGGTAAACGATAAGAAAACGAATTAGAAATCCTGAAAATGTTTAAAAAACTGTTTCGTCTATACTTTTGTTCAAACATCGAGGGATCAAAGATATTGTCCTGCATAAACTCATCACTTCAATTCCTGAATTTATAGAAACATACCGGCCTATATCTGTCTGTTGTTCATTTGAAGTGGCCAATAGACATTTGCATGAAATAGTCGATCCCTTCGCATCCCTTGGGAGTCGCTAATTTGTAATTCGACTGATGCATAGATTAGATTTGTTACAACTGCCGGTATACAACCCCGTCTAAACACGACTTATCCATTTTCTAGCATTTAGTTAAAAGTCAATTATCCGAATATCATCGGGGTGGCTGAGTGTGGCGTTGCGCTTTCGTTCGTTTTATGCGACAGAGGCAACGCCACCTATTCCGATATTAAATTAACTGTTCCGTATGCTGTGTATATGCTCGTCTCTGTCTTTCAATGGAATTATTCAAATGAGAAATCATTACCATCCCATTTGATTGATTCGATTATGTCCATTGTCGACAACGGACTGTAGTTTTTCAAACAGTGATTCGTGTTTAATAGGATTAGCTTGTATAGTGAGAAACTACAATGCTATTTTCATGTCGAGAGTTTAACCAAATTTAAGAGGATCGATAGTTCAAATAGTTTTCGAACAGCAATGTATGGAAATATAGATTTTTACAAGTATTAATTTTAACGAATAAATTATTTTAGAAAATATATTTTTTTATTTATAGTAAATACGTGAATAGAAATATATCCTTTGCGATCCTAACTAATCCATACAACTTCAAAAAACTAAGATAATAGAGCCTTTATCTCTCTGTTTCAGGCTAATAAAAATAAAATTATCAACGTTATTTCTGCAGTGCATATTCGAAACTAAATTATGCACTTGCACTTAATTTAGTTCAAGAAGTGAACTCAAAATATAGAAAGAGTTTAAGCGAAATTTTGTGTAAAAGAATTAGAGCTATTTTTTCGAGATTTTACAATACATTGAATGCATGACAATAAATTTTTTCTAGTCCAGTACCTTAATCAATTGCCTTCTCTCAGGTTTCAGGTTTTCTCTGTAGGCTAATTCTTCCCTGAAACTACTAGATGTTGATTTGGTGTAATAAAACATAATGTCGAATTATTGGTTTATTTGATATTACTCAGTGAGACTCTGGACATCATCTTTACTGAAGGCAGAACTTCAACGTAAATTCAACACAGTTTGGATACACACCCACAGCTTTTAAGTAACAATATCAAAATAAAGCAAGGAGAGTTTGTGAAGAATTATAGCTTTTCATTGTTTCAAAATTTATCAAAAACTCCTAATAAATAATTGAGAAGGCGGAACTAATTTGAAAATATTTGAGAGCAATCATTTTTAAAAACTTCTTCTTTGCTTTATGTGGGCAATAATTTGAAATTATGATCAATTTAAGCAGTACAAAATTGTATTGTCACCCTGTCAGCTGGATATAATTGGCCATTAGTCAGAAATTAAAATTTATCTACTTTTTGATATAAAATTACTGCCTGGGGCAGAATATGCGTTAAATTACAGTTTTGCCAAAATATCGATACAATAGGAGTGCAGACGAACATGCGAATTGCCAATCGTAAAATATAGGTTGCATAAAGGTAGAGAATAATATAAAATAAAATGTGTTTCAACATGGATGTTTGATGTGACGTTAAACATTTTTTTAAATTGTCTTTGAGGGTGCGTTTTTAGTTTTTTCTAACCCAAAGGTTGAACTTATCTAACATATTCAATAAACCCACATGCTACCTTACTTCACTATGATTCCATACCATAGGGACATTGAGTTTGAATGTGACAGCTTATTGCGGCTCTATTTGGGAATTATTTACATATTTTGTGTCGATAGGTATTGGTTTCGATTTATTTTGCTATTTAGTTTGAAGAGGTTGGGCTAATGTTTTTATTCTCGCTTTGTGTGAAATCTGAGCCAGAAGATTCTTCACATTTGTTTGGTTACTCATAATCTATTTTAAATGTCTTCTGCAAACCAGAGCTTTAGGTATACATTCATGATAGAAGCTTTTGTTTTTTGTGTTTTTGTTTAGGAAATAATCTATTGTTGTCAACTCTCTTGGGTCTTTTCCAATAGATTCATTTTTTATTAATTATATTTTCCTTTTTGGTGCCATTTCCTACATTTTTTTGTCGAAATCATATCACGTTTATCTTAATTGTAGTTATTTTCTCTACTTCGCTGGTTAATCAGATGTTTTCATGAAAAACCTATCACTGTACTGTACTGAAATGTATACAAAAACTTCTTCGCTTGATAAACATGTCGTAGTAAGTTTTTAGTACAATAAATTCATAAATAATGTTTTTATTGGGTAAAACTTAATGTTAAATAAATGTAACTTCAAAATTTGATAAAATATCTTGTAGATTGTGAGGAAGAATAGTTAAAGTCAACATAAATAATACGGTGTGAAATAAGACTGCGTTAATTATAAACTAACGATAAATAATTTGAAGTAAAAATTTTAATATCGTTGGACGGCATTATTTATGAGAACTGATGGCTAACCTTGAAGAAGTAAAATCTCAAAAATCTATTGTTATATTTCGAACATATTTTTGAATATTTTAAAATGATACAATAGCGACAGATACCAGTTTCAGGTGAATGAGTCCGCTTCCAATCTACAAATGAAGGACAAATTATTTGTCACAAACTTAAATTAAAGAAGACACTTTTCTAAATGTCTTGTTTTAAACCATTTAATAATTAAAAGGATATAAAAGAATAATTGGGTGGGGAATCATTTCTGGCATTTGTTTGCTTTACAATTACCAAAAATTGTGAACCTGAAATCTAAACAAGTAAAATATTCTAACCGCTCAAAGTATTATACTTCCTAGATACCTTAATTTTTATTAAGAACTACGGCCTGACTGGTTATCATGAGGAACTGAACATTACTAAACTTAAACTGTAGTATTTTAAACACGTTTCACCCACCTACTAACCCCCATCAAGGTTTAAATTACTATTACGCTACCTATGCCAACATTTGTTGCCTTTGATATACATGTATAACTTGAGTTGTTGCGATCATTATATAGTTTAGCCATCCGTATTTCTCACCCAGTATAATGTCAGTTAAATGAATCAATAAATTTCACTTTAATGGTCTATTTTTCGATTGATTCAATAACCCGCACGAAAATTGAAAAACCTTGCGAGCGTGCCTTCGGCAGGCAGATGTACCACATTCGTAAATTCCGTTTGTACGACTCCTCAAGCAAATAAATTGAACAAATCCACCTGTTTGCCAAAGAAGGGAAGCCCCGACGTCGATTACAAGCCATCACCGTCTCCTGAATTAGGCCGTTTACAAAGAGAATAGGTTCTACCCGTTCCGTGCGTTTTACAACCTATTTGGAGTCAATAAAATGATAATGCGCCAATAAAAGCTGCCGAGAACGGCGAAGCTGCCGCCTCCATGAAGCTAAGTGATTCCCAGGACTATGCAAATTGCATCAGGAAGGATATACAGAGACGATATCGAGACTGAGACAACAAGAGATGGTTTAGAGATGATGGGGAGGCAGAATTTTGCCGTAGAACCGTTTTTCTTCACTGCGAGACTGATTTTATTTTATCCGTTACGGTTTCAGTGATATATTAGCTTTGGTAAGATATAATTTTGCATCCTATGCAATTGAAAATAAATTTCGTCAATGTCATTTCTCGTCTGTACTTACGTACATTTCTTGGGAATTCGTTGTGGGTTAATTTTATCAAACGTTAAATACAAAATTATTTAGTTATTGTCTATGTACCTTATTGGTTTACTATATTTATTATTATTTTAAATAGTGTTGTGGGAAGGAAAATTATGATTTTCCGGAACTGCTGATACAAGGCACAATTTTGTATCTACTATATCACATAACTATCAACCTTAGTCAACGTTCAACCTGTCTGATACTTTCGTTATTTAGACTTAAAAGACTGAACTAGATATGAAAAATATGGTCTGTGATGGAAGAGGAAATTAAAGTATAAATGCAAACCATTCATCAATTATCTATTAAGTTGTGTTTAGGGGTTTATTAGATTATTAAAGTAGAAAGCAAGTCTCCAAATGGGACTAATGGTTAGAAATAATAATAGTAATCGTAAACGGAAATTTGACATTCAGTTACCTTTGTAATCTTGGGAAAAGAGAAATATTTTGCCAATGTAGATTCAGATTATTGTAAAACACTGTGGTTATGGTGATACCTTGGTAGGATTTTTGGGATCTTGATATTATTAGTGGTTTTTCAATATTGGTCGCTTTGTTTTGTTCAGTTTGCACTGCTCTTGTAGGAAACGGATTAGGAAGACAGGGAGAGATGAAAACATGGGCTGAACGCATATATACAACATGTTCCAAAATTCAACGTCAGTCTGAAGCCCAGGAGTGGACCAGTAGTGACTACCCACTTTATTCAAAAACGACCAAAACACCCCAGACTACATTTTTCAATACTATAATTACAATTTTGAAATTATGACTGTTGAAATGTTTGTCTGGTATCCTAACTAACTATTTTAAAAGGTACAGGTCCAAATTAAACCGCAATGTCTGTTGTTCTATCATAAAATATATATTGTTACATTTACTATCAGATGTTTGGAGAATTACTTATTTAGTTACATTTGACACCTCATTGTATAAAAAACTAGCAGACCCGGCCACGCGTTGCTGTGGCTGAGTGATTTAAGACAGATTTAAAAGAAAAATTTAACACAAAACGCACAAAATTTAACGGAAAATAAGACATCTATAGTGTGTAGTCTAAGAAAATATATCACATTCAAGTGTGGCGCCATCTATGAGGTGCAAAGGGCAAAGTTCTCTGTAAAGAAATTCTCTGAAGGCGCCATCTGTTCCTGACTTATGGAACGTACGATTAATAACAATAACCAACGTTGATGATCAGTTTATTATTAATTATTAAGACCATTAATTTAAATAATAACTATCCTATCATATAAGTTGGACCAAATTACATATATATGCCAACTTTTATGAATATCGGTTGACTCCTTTTTGAGTTTATTCGGAACATACAGAGTGACACGGATTTTTTATATATTAGGCAACCGTCACTTTGGTACTACACTGTACGTAAAATGATTAATGATAGTTTTCTAGCAGATTTGGCAGATGGTTTTGCAGAAAACCTACATGAATTTCCTGTCAATTCAAAAAGTCCAGGGAATTTGAATAGCGAAATTTATCTACATTTTCTCAAAAACCATCTGCCAAATTTGGTAGAAGATGTGTCATTAATCATTTTTCGTACTATGTTGTAGCAAAATGACGTTTGCCCTGCTCAGTATGCCCGTCCTGTGCGAGAATATCTGAACGAAGACTATGCAGACCGTTGGATCGGGCGTCTTGGTCCAAATTTATAGCCATCACGCTTTCCCGATTTAAATCCATTGAACTTTTTTTACAAGGATTGTCTGAAAGGTAAGATTTCTTCGAAACCTATATCAACAATTGGTGAGTTACTTCAAAGAATCTTGGATGCTGCCGAACGGATCAGTTCGCGACGTTATGAACGACTGGTGAAAAGATAGTTTTATCATAACCGTTTACTTGAACTGCATTCATTTTCTTTCAAATCCGTTGAGAATGTTTGAATGGTTTTAATAGTTGGTTTTTGTTCAGATAAGTACCTACATGAATTTTTATTTGGGAATTCTGGAAGACGTATTATACCATTTTGTAAACTTCATTATTGAGACCAACTTTTGCTTTTGTGATAAAACAAGATACATGGCGGTTCAGTTTGGGATGCGCCCTATAAAATAGTTAATTAGGTTAGAAATACAAACATTTCAACAGTTATATTTTCAAAATTGCTATTATAGTACTAAAAAACAGTGAAGGCTTGGTGTTTTAAAGGCACTAAAAAAGTAAGAGTTGTTTATTAGATACGGTTTGATATTTCTTGCAGTTGTTAACAGAAATTTCAATTGGATAACAAGGAGCATTCCTTCAAATACGTCCTGAAGAATTGAATCGTATTTGATGGTAATGGAGTAGCAGTTTCTGTGTTTTCATAAGGGGCAAAATAGTTTGCAGAAGTATCTAGATTAAGTCGCGCAACCAACCAAAAAAAAATGTTTTATTCAAAAAGATATAAACACTACTTATAGTGCTTGGAAGATTAACGAAATCAATTTTCTAAATCGGGATTTGATAATACTGTTCCGCCAAAGACAATAAAACTTACCAGGAACTCGAGACCGAAGCTTTTTATCCATTTTACGATTTTCATTGATTTTCGTTCATTGTTTTCTTGATTATTATCGAGTGTCATATATATCGGCTACCAAACGATGACAGGGGAATCGAAAAGGAACGTGCCCCTTGCCCACACCGACAAGGAACGGTCTTGCATTCGCCTTCTCGCTTTTCTAGAACCATAAAAATTGTTACGACCATACGATTACCGTAACTGTACACTAGACAGACTCTGTAGCAGATTTCGCATTATTTTTACGACGTAATTGTGTTGTCAAATTGACTAAAGTTAAATGCTACTTTACGCCGATTATGCTCGGCCATTCTGCAGCATATATAGCGAAGCTTTTGATGTTTTGATGATTTTCGCGGGCACAAACTCAGATTCCACGCGAAACGTACCGTATCGCGCCACTCGTGAGGTAACAATAGAAGTAGCGCATTACGAGTTATTGTTTTGTTAGCGCTACCGAGTACTTCGATTAAAAGAACTCTCACCACCCACTGTTGTCAGTATGTCGTATAGTGAGGAATCAAAGTTACCGACCGTTTCGCAGGAAAAATAATCAAAGCCGGCTATGTGATGGTAAGACTTTTGTTTTTGGGCGGCAAGCGAAGATAATACTTCGTACTTACAGTTATAAAATTTCTTTGCGGTAAGTCGGACAATGGATACAAAATGTCTGGGAATGGAGTTAAAGGTGTTTTAACTAAAACGATTTCTTGATGTGACAACACGGATTTATCTGAGAGACTCATAAACGAACAAATTATGAAATGGAAGGACTAAAGTCAGTCCTAAATAAAATGTTATCATTAATGTTGCGGAAAATAGGCTAGAATATTCAAATATTTTGAGAACCAACACAGGACAACAAAAATAAAATTAGGAAACAATTCTGACTTGCTTTTAGCTGCTTACTGTTGATATTTTGGTATTCTGAATCCTCATTTACAATCCCCCCGAATCTACATTAGTCACAACTGGTTAAGCGTGCGGTAGTAGCTACAAATATAGGACTATTACATTACAAACAAAACGTTACTTGAACAGAGACAATGTCCTTTTTTATTCTTTAAGACTGGATTATATATGCCTATTGTCTCAAACGCTCATTTTCCATACCTGTTTCTCTAATTTTTTACTGGATGAAGCGACCAACAGTAATTCCTATCATATTGGTTTCTCAGCTTCCCTTATAACTCTTTCCATTTATTTGGGGTCCAAGTAAAAGTGTCCATCTTGCTTATTACTAACAGTAACCATATCACAATTATTCAAAAAAGTTTTTATTCATTGGTTTGGGATAGTCAACGGGGTTTCATTTGTACGGCTTTTCTGAAGATACTAACTCTAATGTTTTATAATTGTATTTTTTTAAGCGCGTTCACCAAGTATACGTCTTGCCAACTGTATGTCCTTTGGCATGATGGTTACACGTTTCACGTGAATAGCACACAAACTGGTATCTTCGAAAAGACCTTCGCTAGCTTCGTGCAAAGCCATTACTACTGAGCTCTGAAATCTTAAGTCGGTCTTGAAATCATGTGCGATTTCCCTAACATGACGTTGGTATGGCAGTTTTCTGCCTTTGTTGCTAATTGTTTTCTAGGTACTTTACTACCAGTCGATTTTCGAGCGGCCATTTCGATATGATAACGAAATAATTGTCAAGTATGCGACAGCACCACGACGACGACATTCACACTAACAGTGAATTTCCCAACTCAGTAGAGCACGACTTCAGATTTTAATGTTTGTTATGTCTGCTTGAAAGGGTTATCAGTGCTCTTTGTTGCCTAGTAAAGTTTCAGACAAATATAAAAAGTGAAAATCGGATTGAGAAATGCTGTGCAAAATAAGTTTTAACAGTAAAGTGCCCAAAAGGTACAGAGCTTTATAAAATATAAAATAAATTTGAAATTAAGATGTTAACATCCAAGGACGATGCTTCACAAGATTTTTGATCAAAAGAGTTTGTTTACGAATATGAAGCTGCTAAGCTTATAGGGTGGAACAGGTCGGTAAAGCTGCACTTTCTTAGACTTGTGTTTAAGGCTTGTCGCATAACTCCAGAAACTGCTAGAACATCTTTGTCTGATGTAAAAGCAGCTTGTTATAGTATGAAAGAAAGGAAATTATTTTATTTCAAATATTCTTGAGCATTCTGTCAGATAAGTGCTACTTATAACATGGTGTTAGGTTTCATAATTAATTTGAAAATTATTAACTCCCAGCTTAAAAAAATAATACTATATCAGAGAAAAGCAAAACTGAATATGAGTCAAAATAACATATAATAAAATAAAAATTTTAATTTATGAATCTTATACAACTCCGATTTATTTCTTGTCACAATTAACTACCGAGTTTCAAATATTTTAAGATCATTTTTGATTTCACAGTAATTAGGATTACTTAACGCGATTTTGGTAAAGTAAGTTTGTTGAGTTCACTATAAAGGAATCGAAACCTTTGGAAAGTTTCTCGGCGGTATCGCCTTCACTCTTCATTAGAGTCCATTAGGAGAAAAGTCCTACTAATGGCTCTTTCTCCATTTGCTCAAGCAAACAATATCTATCCGTTCTGTTTAAAAAGATTGATTCTGACGATAGAAAGAAAAGCAACGCAGCATCTCCGTTGGACCAAAAGGCAGGCGGAAAAGGGTGTTGTCGGTTCTTCTCAGTCAGCGGCCACTATTTCATTTTAATGGTCCCCGCGGTCCGAAATTCCATTAAATTGTTTCTCTTGCGAAGTTTACTTTTGCCATTGGGACCATTAGTTTGATGTAGCAGGAAACAGTTCTGGCGAGGCGAACTGGATTGATAGATGGCTTCTAGCCAGTCTCTCTTTGTGGAAGTAGTCTCTCTCGGCTGCCTTTTGCTGTCTTGGCAAGTCATAATTTAGTGGAGAAACAGGCGCAATATTAGAGGAAATGCAACGGAGTTGAAAAGCACGAGTTCCGTGAAAACATTGTTGGCAAAAGTGGTGAGTTGTTTGTGTTTTTATATCCGAATTTAATTGAAATTTGCCGATTTCAAAATTTAAGATATCTAACGACTTCAATATAATAAAACATATTTTGGATTTCTATTTCATATATTTTTTTAAATCTCTTAAGTATGTCATTAATAAAAATGGTTTGAGAAGGAAAATGATTTAACTAACAGTCGTTAATGTGCGACAAATTGTTAATTAATATTTTTTCCTTTTTTGCCAGCATGACATTTGAATTCAAACCTAACCTAGTAATGCAGACTATTTTCTTTGAGGCTAACTATGGCGCCAGTGATAATGCTTTTGAGTTGAAAAAGGTTGCTATAAGTGGCACCAATCTGATGACAGCTTGTAAGTATCTAATTCTAAACTGAACTGCATACTTTGATGACATATCTGTGCGACAATTACCATTTTCACTGTATCTAGAAGAAAGGAAAGTAGGTATCATTCTACAACGCATCTATTTTCATTTTTCATTAAATCTTGAAATATACTGTTAGCAAAAATGACCAAAATTTGGTAGCGTACGAGTAGTACTTGTTGAGGGGAATTGCAACAATAATTATTATCGATAGTAACTGTCACTCTGAATTGAAAAATTTAATCACTAAAAAAACTTTGTTCGATTTTATTATATCAAACGAGAACTGTTTGTTTATTAATATAATTATACGTAAATGGTTTCTTAGTGGATGGGTTTACGGCACATCGAAAGAGAGAGGTCGTTAGACTACTTGTGAGGATTTTAAATATTAAAACGATCTATGTATACTATATATAATACGCTTCCCCTCAACAACCGTACCCCTTGGATACATTCATACGGTCGTTGCCATGTTTGCTAATATTTTTCAGTTCCAACATTTAGTGAAAAATTAAAATAGAGACTTTGTAGAATGACACAACGTCAAAATTGAAATTTGATTATCTACCCAGGCCCTAGTGACTGTTAGTCGACAAGATCACATGGAAGTAAGTAAGCCAAAATGCTACATTTTTCAGTATTTTTTGTTTTTCCCTGTTACTAATGATTCCGGATCGAGCCTGGGCTCATTTCATTGGTATTTTCATGCTTTACATTGACTGTGGACACCATTGAGATTAGGTTATTATTTTTGATTTTATAAACATGCTAAGAAAAAAAAACGTAATTTTCTTGCTTCAATTGTTTATAACATTGTAAAAAACCATAGTTGCGAGTGGAAAACATAGCAAAATATCGCTAGGAATCTTTGTTAATGTGATGGCACAGTCGGTATCCTGATAGTATTTTTACACATTATCAGTTAATTTTTGCTCTATTGATTGATTAAGTTGAAAAAAGTTGCTATAAGTGGCACCAATCTGATGACAGCTTGTAAGTATCTAATTCTAAAATGAACTGCATACGTTGATGACATATCTGTGTGGCAATATTTTTCAATCTAAAAACTACACGTCCACAAGGAGTAACATTTTCTCTCATGCTTTAACTTGAACCCACTTACTCAGCCACAAGTGAAAAATCCAAAATTTGTGAACATGCTTGGGACCTTGGTCAGTTTGGCGTAACTAGTTATATTACACAAAGATAATACATAACACCATAACTAAAAGAGTTGCTTTAATTTTGTTCCAACTGAAAACGATTGTCATCTACCCCGGCCCTAGAATTCAGTCGTTCCTGGTTAGTCGACAAGATTACATGGAAGAAATTGCTAATGGTCCAAGTCACTTGTGAACAACCCAATATCGGGATAGCTTACATAAAGTTTTTCCTAGGTTTACCTTATGATTTTAATGGGATGCCATCTGAATCAACAAAGTTCTAGTTGGTCGCATTTTTGGCGAATGCACTATCTTATCAACACAAATCGCAACCTAGTCTGAGCGCCATAAAATTCTAAGATCTCCCTTTCAGAATATCTTCCAATTTGAAAGGAACTTTATGATTATATGATCTTAGAAATTTCCCTACCCTGTATATTATAAATAAAATTCTCTTAGTTACGTCAAAAATCAAATAATACACATTGTCAAATATTTTAATTTACATCTTAGAATTGTGCCTGTTTAATCCATAGTTTCTTAACCACTGAAAACGGAGTCTGATCTAGACCCCGAAAGGTTTGGAATATACAGCAATTTTCTTTAAACTGTAAGTTAACTAGACATTTCAAGCTAAACATTTCAAATGTGCTGATTTTTTTGATGCACTGTTTTCTATAAAAATCTGTAGTTACCAGTTTTCTCATATTCTCATTATAGGGGTTGTTGGTCGCTAAGTCCCGTGAATGACACAAAGATGACGCCACCAATGCCGCTTTTGTATGTCAGTAGCAGCAACCTTTCAAAAAACATGAAAACAATTCTTGGCGCTATATTTATTTTTGTTTAAACGATAACAATGACTCTCGTGTGTTGATCTAACACTGTTTTTTTTTAATAAAGTTTAAGCTCCTGCAATGGATTGAAAAGTTTTTCCAACAAGGACGTCGATGGCTTATATCCGAAAACAAAAAAAACTTTGTAAATTGTTATGTATGATCATAAAGTGAAGCTTGCAACAGATAGGTGATGTCCTAAAGATGAGAAACGTTAAGCAAGTATCATGATTCCTTAAAAGTTTAAGTGTTTAAGATTCTTAACTTGCCAATAATTTATGAATATTATAATGTCTAGTTAAGTACAATTGCTGGAAGTGCATCTCTTTTCGTATTCTATTTATAAAAATTACTTATCGCACATAAAAAAAACTCTCTGTCTGACAAATTAAATCATTTTTCTTCTTATCTACATTGGGAAAGAGAAAAATCATGCCAATGGTCTGTATATTTCGTAGGATTATATAAAAACTATATAGAAGATTAATAAAACATATTTTGGAAATGAAGGTATCTATGGAAACTGATCTTACTTTTCAGTCAAGCGGTTTCGCTAGACAGAATAAAATACATATGTAAATGCTGTGATGAGTTTTGGTGAGTTAGAATTCGAATACAATTGTTTGACGAAATTATTATTTTTTTACAAACCAAGTATTTCAAACCAATACAGTCTCTAGTTTAACAATTTTCTTGCACCACTATAAGTAAATGCTTTGAGGCGTTAATACAGCAACCAGTGCATTCAAACTGCACAAAGTCCTTTTCTTCCATATCGCAAGAGGGTTGAATTCCATACAATCATCAAATAGCCACAAACAAATTAAGAACATCTGGTGCTGACATCAAAACAAAAAACTTCGGCATGCGTAGACGTGGTATTCCACTTCTTGCAGAAGACAGCACACACGCACCGTACACACACACACATTTGATGTTTGAAAAGATCTGTGCAGCAGCTTTTCCGTTTAACAAAAGCTTTTAATACTGCGGGGGAGTCCCCTAAAGGAAAACTCCCTTGGTCTACCTTGATTGAGGCAGACCGTTCACAATGGGAACAAAACGGGTAAAGGGATTCGACAACGTGTGGTCGCGGTTTTCGGGTTCATTTGTTTTTTGATGGCGTGTGTGTATTTTTATTGTCTTGCTGTGAAATGTGCTAATTGTGCTTTCATGGCATACTAATCATGTGGTAGTGGTATTAGGCCAAGAGGCCAAGAAATTTGGAAAATTGTGTGTATTGTGTAAACATATATATGTTCCTAGACTACGAAACAACAGAAAGGAAGAATTTTTATTAATATTATCCCATTATCATATTATCTTGGGTCCATTTTAGAAAACTTGATTAAAGTATACTAAGCAAATAATGTCTTTAATGCCACTCTACCTGACAACGTATCGAGGCATTTTTTGATATTCCCACATTTCCTTTTATGTCCACCAGTGGCATTCGTGCCGAATCTGGCCTGCATATTTTGGCAGGCATTGATGGTATGCCATTGCTTTCGCTTAAAGTAATTACCTGACTTTTGTCAATCCGTTATACTTCAAGGGTAAATTTCTAAAAATCTGCTGTGGGGACTGTTGAGTGGAAATGGTTTATGCGCTTTTTTCAAACTATTGAGTTCGCTTAATATTAATTGTTAATTAACTATCAATTAATATTAGACGAACGTAATAATTTGTAAAAAAATAAAAATAATATCCGCGGTTTGAACCTGAAATAAAACTTTTCAAGCATAAATCGTGCATCGAATTGAAAAATGTCAAGTGATCAATTTTGCGTAGTAAGGACATGGGGGATTATGAAAATGAATTTTGTATTAAACGGAATCAGTGGTGTACCATCAATATCTGCCAAAATATGCAAGCCAAATCTTGCACGAACGTCACTAGCGGAATTTTAAAAAAATGTGTTACGTCAAAAAACGCCTCCTGAGGCGTAATACTTGTATACACATTTTATTTAAATATCTAGAGTGGTAGTAAAAATATTATGACAGACTGATTTATTTTTAAAGAATTTACCACCCTTAATCTCAAAAGTTAAGATGTTTAGGACATAACTTCATATAAAGTTTTTATTTTTAAAATTGACCTAATAATCGTCCCTTAAAACTTTTCATGTTCAATTTGTCGTTTGCTAGGTACGGAATAATTTTTAATTACTCAATTAAATTTAATCATTTAATGAACATGTATAACCTCCGAACTTTATTTTTTTGTCAATATTACTTATTGTTACTAAGTATATAATTTTTAGTGCTAAAAATAATATAAATAATATTTTATTAGATATTATAGAAACACTTTATTTTACCATTTTATTAGAAAATATTAAAATTCAAAAAGTTTGTTACCAAAGGCTGTAATTATTTATAATTAGTTTTTTAGTCGTTAATTAATTAGATTTAAAAAAAAATGTGTAAAATTATACTTTTGGAATTCTCTACAAGATAGCAAGTTTATATATATATATATATATATATATATATATTTTTAAATTATTTGTATATTTAATAAACAATTAGTTATAATTAATCGCCTAGTATATTTATATTTTAGTAGATAGGAAGAAAATAATATAAACAACCGTAAACAGTTTTGGAACACAATAAAATTTAAAAAATGCTATAAAAGATACAAAAAACTATAACACTGTTTTTGTAAAGCCTTGCTTTGTAAAGAAATAACCTTGTTTATAACAAACTAAATATAATAAAAGTTATAACCAAAAATATATTTAAATGACTATAAACAAGTAGAAATTTTCTCATATTAAATTTTCTATTAAATAAAATAGCAACCAATTTTTAAAAAAAGGATTGTGTAATTCTACATTGCTAAACAAATCGTTCTAATAATTTACAATTACTGTTATCTCATAATATTTGGTATACGTACTAAAACAGTATGTTAATTAATGTTAGTAAAAAAATTCAATATCTCTCTTGATTATGTTAGTTTTGTTAGATTCTATGGATACCAATTATGAAATTGTCTGTTTAGCATGTTAATTCTGTACCAAAATTCATCTGTGGTGTATCATTCGTTGTCATTATTCACAAGTGTGTAGCGGTCGACATAAATTACAATTTCATATTTTGGAATTAAATAATGTTCAAAAATAACAGTAACTCATAATAAAAAAATACTAATTTACCATGATTAGTAAATCGGGAGAGCAATATGATGAAAATACTACACTATAAAAAGTGCCTTCGCTATAGTAGACTTAATGAATACTTAATTATTTTACAGGACACACCCACACTTCCTTGAGTTTCTAATAAATATGTTTGTATTCCGTGGACTGACGCGCAAACAGACCTGTTATTATGTCGTCAATTAATATGCTATTACTTTAATACTGACTGGTTATATAGCAGATCACTTGGTCACCAGAAGGAAGGTGGAAAGTTTTTAATGTTGATGATTTATGTACCTAATATATTTGCAAGTGTTAACATGACAGAAAAAAGTTCACTTTTTCTCATAGATTTATAGAATTATATCAAATAATTTCAAGGAATTTTCTCAATACTTCACGCAAAGTGTGAATTATCCACGTGAATATCGTCTTAACAGTCATTTATTCTTTAAAATCTTTTCCGTTAAGTAAATAGCCTGAGAGGGTGATTTAATGACTTAGTCGCATGTCCTACCTGGCCATCTACGATGTTTTGTATATGTTGATGCATCCAAAGCACTCTACGACGAAAATAGCAGACATACGGTATGCGCTGGAGTGACTTAGAACCAGGTTGTGCATAGGAAGGTGCTCCGAATGACAGAACAGTGCTGCCAATAGTATTTCATACGAACATTTGTCGTCTGAGTTCAGTGAGTGTGTGGTATAATTAACGGGGTATATTTATAGAGTGCTAAGCAAGGGCAATGATCAAGAAGCGCTTCTGCTTACGCCGTTTGTGTATTTGTGTCTCGGATTATCCGCAAAGTGGGAGGAAATCGTTTTAGATTGAACTGTCGATAATTTAATACATAAATTAACGAAAGCTTATCTATTCATGTTTCAAATGAAAATGTCTGTGAAAATTGATGGAAAATGGATCTTGTAATTTGTCATGAAAATCTACGGATCTCGTTTTCATATTTCCCATCAATCCGCCCAGAGACTACTACGACTTCGAAGGATAATCTCATATTCCGCACATGATTCGATTATTCTGTTTACAAACAGTCGAAAGCCGTGTCGAGCATAAAACAATAGCCAGTAGCGCTCGGAGGAACGGATTCTGCGATTCGACACAGCCAACTTAGACATTTACGATGTTCCATCAATAAAACAAGAAGAAAAGTGAATAATTTTCTCGTTTTCATAATGGGAGACTGTGCGACGGATAACAACCGTCCAAAAACGGGACGTAACATCAACATATCATATGCACACAAACTGAAACAAGGGCGGCCTTGCCTGTCAAAGTATGAGCGATCACTCGTTCAGTGACGTCACTAGCGTATGGTAACTGGATCAGCTGGTTGAGTAGATGACAGATTTGATAAAACATACGAAAATTATGAGTTTGGGTAAATAATTGAATGAATTTCAGGTTTTTTGTGTCGTTGTTGGCGTGCAACTTGGCCAAATTATTTGCAGTGATATTGCAGCTTCAGTCATCAACTTTGCCTAATGGTTTGTGTTTTGTAGATACTTTGTTTATCTCAGGCTATTAAAAATGTCGATCTAGGAGTTAATGGATATCAAAATTTTATATGTTTTTGAATGTTGTACGATTGCCCACTATTTCAATTAAATCGTGGTTTGTAACTACGTATTTTATTTCAATAATTTGAACGTTTCAAAAATTCATTAACGCAAGGGTTGCAAGTGTCTTTATTCCATAGAAAAATAGCATTAGCATTAACTGTCCACTGAGGTCTACAGAACTGATCGCAGTTTATATTTTGGTTTTATGGAAAACATGAGGATATAAACAGAACAAAATAATGCAAACTTAAATGTACAATAAATTCAGTAACTCCAAAATGTGCAAATATAAGTTCATGCAGCAAAACAAGAGCAAGTGAGATGGAGCTATTAACCTATTAACAATCATTAGCTTTATATATGAGGTGTGTAAAAAAATACCCGAAATGTTTAAATTTCACGGGTTTGGAGAGTCCGATTGTCAATTTTTTTATGTTAGGTATGCTCCTGAAGTATGATACAATTTTCAACTGTCTTCATTGTTTACTTTGTCTGTGGCAGCCCCTAATGTTAGACGTGCTTTTATGAGCCGGCGATTTTCGATTGTTAAAAAAATGAACTAAATGTTTTTTGCTTAAAAAATGAAATAAAGTGAAACAAAGTGTGCGAAATATTAACAAAGGCCTATGGTGAGTCTGCTATGAAAAAAAAAACAAGTGTTTACGAGTTGTATATGCGTTTCCAAGATGTCCGTGAAGACGCTGAAGATGATGAAAGTCCCGCGGACGCCCCAGCACATAAATAACCGATGAAAACTTGAAAAAGCTGAAAGAAATGATTATGAACAATCGTCGAATCACTATCAGAGAAGTCGCTGATGAAGTTGACATATCTATTGGCTCATGCCATGATATTTTTGCTAATGTTTTGTGTATGAAATGCGTGGCAGCAAAATTTGTGTCAAAATTGTTGAATTTTGATCAAAAACAGCGGCGTACAGAAGCTGCTCAGGAGTCACTAAATGAAGTCAACGTCGACTCAGATTTGCTCAAAAGAGTAATAACAGGTGACGAAACATGGCTTTACGGATATGACGTCGAAACAAAGGCTCAATCGTCCTAGTGGAGGCATTCTGGCTCTCCAATACCGAAAAAGGCCCAGCAAGTGCGGTCGAACGTCAAGTTTGTGCTTACTGTGTTCTTTGATGTTAATGGCATAGTGCATCATGAATTCTTGCCACAAGTTCAAACGATCAATAATAATCTCTTTGAAAGAGTAACATTTTGAGCAATGATATCTTTTATAAGTAAGCATATAACAATATATTCAACACTCACACCTATTTAAACAAATATGCATGCTAAGAGTCGACAAAAACTGCTTTCTAGAATATTGAAAACTTGAAAGCGTACCTGATAACCCATATCGTAGAAATTCGCGATAGATGTAATCCAAAAGCTAAACGAACTAGCTAGTGACAAGAAATATAGATGGACAACCCTGGTAACATTTGACGTGAAAAATATGATCAGATACCCAGTAAACATTATGCTAAACTACCTGTTATTTAGGATCACGAGAAAGAACGGGTCCGTTAATGACCAACCTAGTGAAGTCTCTTCTACGCTTGGAACTACCACACTAAAGAGTATGATGTTAGCTACAAAATAGAAAAACAAACAAAACAGAAGCATTAATGTTAAAGAGTCCGAGCCACAGCTAATATCTCTTTTAACCGGGGTCATAAATTCGATACCGCATGGAGGAATGTATGCAGAAATAATAAAAGCGACACCTACAGGCAACTTGATAATAGAGGGCATACCAATTGCGAAAGGTGGAGCTAAGAAACAGCGAAGCTACAGAACACAGTTAAAGAAGAACGCAACGTTGAAAACATAAATAAAACGACAAACAGTGACAGAAACGATAGGAACACGAGATTTTTGGTGGTGATCGAGTGAAAATGTAGTCCGGGTTGAGTTGACCTGACATTCGGTACAGTAGTCAAGTACATCTTAGCTAGAATCCCACACAATACATAGCAAATAGGATTCACCACCACAAACTTAAAAAATATATATATATTTACATACGGAATAGTAATGACTATATTATGTATTTAATAGTGATAGGTGATTTTTGTTTATATAGGGGATAGAGTCATTTAAATGTTTTATAGTTATTTGGCAAAAAAAACTAAAGAATACAGTTGTGCGTCATAGAAATTGCAAAAAATATATCAATTTTCGCATATGTGCTTGCTTTCTTAGTCCGCTTGATCGACAGACATCTGACACGAGGATTGAACAAGGGGTGCAAGGATAGAGTCCGCCTCACCCTCTAAGACTCCTGAGTGTATTAGCTCATTTTCGTGATGCTGTTTGCAAAAAGCCGAGGGGTGAAGTAAAGTAGAGAGTTTTACTGGTAATTGGTGTCAATTTAGACTGACGCATCGTCATCGTCGGGTATTAGGTTACACCCTCTCTCCGTGGGTGAGTTCTTTGCGGTCATTCTGCTTTTCTTTCGCGAGAGATGTCGAAAAATTTATATGGAAATATGCTTAAACTGAATAAGTACGCGTTACAGTTGTTGGATATTTGATACTTTACGGTGAGCATCGTTTACACGAGATTGTTTTACGATTGGTACCATTGCGGGATATTACAGCCTTCACAAATTATCCTCACTCAGAGTTGTTTATGTCACCATTTTGTTCGTGATTTATAAACAACACAAAGTATAAGGTAATCTAAGTAAAATATTCAATATGGGTGTGAATACATCACATTATTTTCTGGAAATGTAAACAAAATTAATTAACATTTCATTCATCGATACAGGTTTTTGATCCACGGTATTCATTCGTTTTCACTGTTTTGTTATATGTTAACACAAAACAAAATAAGTTTTGTTGGAATATAGAAACCATTGCAAATTACTTATTATGTAAATGTGAAGAACTATTGCAAATATATAAAAAAGGATATGACTGAAGAACAAAAGTAGGCTCGTAATGATATAAAAATCATTATGAGACTAAAAAGAACTTTGAAATCCATATAAACATATTATTGAATGGAATCTTTGGCAGAAAATATAGTAGAGAAACTTCAGATGCGATGTTATGAAATTTATCGATGTCCATTTGAAAAAAGGAGATTAAAGGAAATATGAACAGAGCCACTATAAAAGAGCAATGCATGCCCAAAGCGCTGTATATTGAAAAGTATTTCAAGTACAGATATGAGTGACAGCACATTCTAAAACTATTGTATGAGAGCCCGCAGGTTCATGTGACATATATTGTAGCGTTATGTTTGCACCCTTGATCTTTTCCATGATATATTTTAATGTGTTGGGTACTGGAGGTACATAAACGCGGTTTAGATTGTATCCCAAAAGGAAGAAGTGGCAAGGTGATAATCAGGGGATGTTTATAGCGAACGTGAATCTTCCAATGTGGATTAGTAGCACTCTATTGGAAGATCTGCAACCCAGAGTCAGTTGCCCAAACAATCAGTAGAGATACGGATTGGTAATACACGTGTTGTGCCACTGGTGAATACGATACAAAGTGGTTTGTTATCATATTTAAATGTCACTCATATTTGTTTAGGTACTACTTTGGAATATAGTTATTGCATTTTCAAAATAAATCAATTTTGAGTTTTTTGAAATGGAATTTTCGTCAGATATTCAACCATACAAGTTTTTCCGTTAGTTGTAATTATATCTAATTGGTGCTGAATATCATAGGGAGTGATGAGAGTTTTAATTCTTGTATACGAATTCAGCCTACAGCTACACACAGTGTTAATTTCTTGTACATGTTTTAGGCTGAATACTTAAAGGCCACGGAAACTGACCTTTTTGAACTACGATTTTTTTACTGTTTCATGAAAAATTTTCTCAGAGAATTTATCAGATTCCAAACACGTTATCTGCTTCAACTGTTAACTATCCTATTCGAGATACTACCTCCAATGAGATGAGTTATTTCCAAACGAAAACACGATCTCCGCGGGACGCAACCCTAGTGTTGAAACAAAATCGTAGCGATCTACTTAAGATGAAAAATATGGCGTCACCGTGTCGCGACTGACTTGTTTGTATCACCAAAAATATATCTACACTAGCAGATGGTAAATTCGTTTGTTCATTAAAGACAAATGTTCGGATGACATTTGAATCCAGGATTTTCTATTTTACGCGCTTGTTCATCAAAAGGGATTTTAACAGAAATTTCATTATTGTTGATGATTCTCTAGATAGTTATTAATCTTTTCAACATATCGTAATCCCACTATCACAATGTAACATATCTAGTTTTTGTAGAAATTGCAAAATATTTTTATGCGTAATTTACTTCGTTACCTAAGGTTATTAAAAAACTCAAACTGCTATTGCAAACTTTTGAGATATCAGTTTAAAGTTCTGTTGTAAAAGCTTTGATATTTAATTACATATCTAGTAATATCAACAATACCAAGCTCCAAGAATGGCTTCAACATAAATTTAATATAAGAATCATTTTAGGGTTTAAAATTACCTAAAATAAGTTGGATTAAATGGGGAGTAATCTTTTCTATAAGATAGCTGTGTGATGTTGAACCAGAAAAATTACTATTGTTAAACTCCTAGTTAACATGCAATAAAGTATATTAACAAACAATACTGCTACCCCGCAAAAAATAACTTGGTGGACAGAGGGGAAAAAATCTTATTACCTAACTCGCGAGTTGCAAGCAGTTGCAACATTTAATTATCTTGGTACAAATCATCTGAGAATATCACCTAGATTTCGGAGAAGCATTAGAAAAGTAAATTAAATCTAGCTAGGTGCGCGAGCAAATACTATGAGTTTTTGTATTCGGTGAGGAATCGTTTTGACCTTTAAGGCAATAGACATATAAGGTTTTCCATTAAATGACGTCATTTTAATTTTAGGGAAAAACAGTTTTTCACTGAAACCAAAACTATAATTGCAGACCAATTTCAAGTAGAAAATCTCAGTTTATTTGTGGAACACAATATAACTTAAATGACAGTCACACCTAAGGTCACAAAGATCCATTCTTTGGAAGAACTAGTCATACGACCTAGGGCTTAGGTCCTAGGCTGACAGAAGATCCGAGAAATACCTGCAGCAATAGTGAAATTATTTTAGCCCTTGTGTGGTTTGTAGACCCGTTTTGCTGAAAATAAACATTGTTCAATATTGCCCAGAAAAAGTCGGTAAAGCTGCACATTGTAACAGTCTGACTTTCATTATTCTCGTAAAAATAGAGTCTCTATCACACCATCGGCCTAAAAATCGTACCAAACTGTTACTGGATGGGGATAAAGAGTATTCTAGGATTTTTGGTACTTCAGATTTGACAGTTCTGTTTACTGACGTTGTCAATTCAATTAAAATGGCCTTCTCATTCCGGATGATTTTTATGCGTAACACGACACCACAACTATAGTGAATTTTCACTATTTATATTCTTGGTTGGAGCATATATTATACCATTTTGGTAACTCGGAATGTTTTAAAATATAAGCTGTCACAATTGACCTACATATGTTTGTCTGTACCAAAATGGCGCGAATTTTAAAATGACACCTCTTACTGGAAGCTTTGTTTACTCAGATTAAGTTTCTTAAATTCTATAAAAATAATCACTATTTTGGTTGCAAGTGGGAAAAAACGGCAGTAATCGAGTAGGAAAAGTAATACTTACGACATCGGGCGTACTGGCTCCATCTGTATGCGATGTGGAGTCAGCATTACTCCTCGTACCACCATCACCGTTGGTTGAACCGGTTAATTCGGGAGGTTTGCCCCCATCCCTCTCGTCGATAACTAAGTCTATTGGCATTTTACCTTTCAAACAACTTATATATCGATGGCAGAAATTATCGCATAGTTCATGTACCTGAAAATAAAATAAAACTGTTATTTTAGGCATTCAGTAATTCCCTTCGGCAGTATTTTCAAGAGATTATTATATTGGCCGGAATTAAACGGCCAAAATAATCGTTTGAAGCGTTTTATTGTATTAAAGAACAATATTAGGGGAATCAATTGACCTAATTGAGTTTATTTTCTAATTGAAATCAATAGTGCTCGATGGTTCTTTAAACTCTGCCTTTAATTTCATCATTTGTTGACTGGCTAATGTTATTTTATTCTGAAGCGCTTTCAAGTGTTTATTCCCCTTCAAAACTTTTGATTGTATAAACAAGCATCTAGTGGGCCAGTAAAAAAGTGTTTAGTTTGCATAATATAACGAGTGTTGTGTTGAGGTTGACCTTCTTAATGTATGTTTTGGGTGTCTCGTGTCCCGTTTGGTAGATTTTAATGATCTCATTGAGATCGTTCATTGCTTGTGACGAATAATAAATTTGAAAGAGGATGAGGGAATCAGTGCTCGTGTTGTCTCTGTGTGGGTGTCCCTCATGATTTGAATTCGAGATAAGAATGTTGTAATTCTTCATCACAGCAAATATGTGAGATCAGGTTTCATTATTAGGCAGCGTATCTGTGGGATTTGCATTTCCTCAAATTAACTAACTGTATTATTAATATTTGAACATAGCGGAAAAATTTGGGTAAATAAGGGTCTCAAAACCTGGCAGTCGACTTTACTGCAACTGATTAACTAAGAAACTAAATAAATACAACCTAGGAGAAATAGCTAGAAGAAATTGCTGAAAAATGTTGAACAACTAGCACAGACTACTTAAGCAATACAAATGCAAGTAAATAATGACACATAAGATACATGATTGAGTGCCGACGTTATCAAGCGGTATATTAAATATTTTTCCTCAAAAAAGAAGACAGACCAAAGAGAAAAATGACAGAGACCTATCAGCTTGCTGAACACTATCTTTAAAATGTCAATTGCAATAATGAAAGACAAAACAGCCGTAAGCTCAAATGGGCTTTAGACGGCTAGTTGAAACAATATTGATAGATTCAAAAGAAAAAAAATATTATAGAAATAAAGAGATAGAGAAATTGATCACAAAATCGCAAAATTAACTAAAGATTCAAACAACAAAAAAACAAAGTAAAGTAAAACATTATAAATATTTGATCTTTAATATCACGTTGTGAAATGATTGGTGAAATTTCAGTCAGAATTTATTAGTAATAATCGGAATCTGCTTGCTTTTTCACGTTTAGGTTGTCTATATTCTGCACAATACTGGAGTTCTCGACATTACTCATGTTCCAAGAATGTCTAGAACTACCTTAACTAGAATAAAAGTCTTTTAGATACTCTATTTTGGATTTTCACAAGTTGTGTTCAAAAGTTTTGTATTTGGATTACATGCTTTAAAGTGCCATTAGTTGAGTTACGCTTACTTGTTATAGCCCGTACGGCACAATAATCAACAAGTTGGTAAAACTGCTGTCATTTCAAAAAATTTTTTTCAACGTCTGTTAGTAGCCTTAGATCGAACTTAATTTTAAGTGTTTTCTGAAAGTTGTTTGTGGCATCCTATGTTTTATTTTTAATTTTTTTTGGGAAAGTAACATAAAAATTAAATTTTAATTGTTGCACGTGTTAGCTTCAATTTAAAACACCTATTAATAATCAACATATTCATGGAATTAACATTAAAATTACGGACTTGTATTAAAATAGTTTCAACTACCTAGTTTTTAGTTCTCAAGGTCATTACAATGTTTATGTAAACAATTTCGAAACCCTCTTTACATATAATGAACTAAATACTGATTGCATCTGATAAACTCTGACGCCTAGATGTTAATAGCATTGATTCTAGTTAATTAACTGAGTTTGCTAAAGTTGATCTTTCAACAATAAATAGGCTCTACTTTATGGAGCTAATATCTTTGGTTTTATACAGTCTTCGCAAAAGTATTATTTAGTTTTAAACATTGTGAAAATTGTGCGATAACAAAAAATATCAATTTACTTTATTAACTTTCTTGTTTAAAACTAATTAGGCAGGGTATATGTATATGTTTGCTGTATCAAAGCGAAGTATCTCTAAGAAAAGAGTAGTCGATATTGTGACCTTAACAAATCTGGATAATCGCAGTATATAGCCGAAATAATGGGTATCATTCAATTCAATTCAGGGAATCTAGAGCGTTAAAGTTAGGCTTACAACAGAAGAGAGTGCTGGTATATCCAAGGGATTCCACCTCTGCCAAAGGCCTTTACTACGTCATCAAATTTTATTCTGAAAGTCGCAGTACAATTAAAGCAACTGCAAAATATTGTCTGTAGAATCCGTAATGCCCGTATAAGCATTAATTTCGATCGCTCGAAAGCCACCTTTTCCAATCAGAATGCCTGTGACTACACCATTTTTAACCAGAGCACACCGTGTGGTCTGTTTGAGGTTTGCAAGAGCTCCTGATAAGGTTAATTAAGGTGCTAACATACATATGAGGTGAGGTAACTTTTCGATCCAGTAGACGTATTCAAGTGTATAAACGTGTGGTGGAACATAAAAGTTGTAAACAGTTTTGGAGATGGCTCCATTAGGATTCGGGAGGCACTCTCCTTTGTATGTATCACAAAGTAGATATTTCGCTGGGAATCAGTCAGATTATCGTGATATTCAAGAGGTTCTCCATGAAATGTTGAATATTTAGAATGACCGACAGTAAGGCCAGACTCTTTCCAGTTCTTGGGGACTACCTAGGACACACTTTAAGGGAAGAGCGGTAAATTTTAGATTTAGAATTCATTGGTAATTTGATCAGAAGCCTTCAACAATGTGAAAACTGCTAGTATTTTGTTTTATCAGTTACAATTTTGTTGGTTTTTGCTGAGTTTGTCGTGAAGTTTTATTTTCATATTTAACCTTCGTAGGGCTTATTAAGATATATCACTTATTTCCAATGATTTCCGTAAACAAAAAAATAAGGAGAGCCAATTCCACATTTATTTCGAAATAATTGAGTAATTATATTTGAGCTTCAGTCCAAGAGGTTACATATATTTCCTATATCAACATATCTGCTATAGGTGGGTTTTTTCTTAGGCCAAGCGTATTACCCTCAATGCTCAAGAAAAATTAAACTCATTTAAAATTTTACTTATTGAGTTTGGATATTCAGTAAAAGTGTCTTATTCGTTATTTACATTATATATATTGTCCGCCGTCTTATAAAAGCCGACATGTAAAAATATGGAAATCGCCGACCAGAATGTTGCTCGATCGGTTCTGTCCAACAATCAACTTGATTTTTGCATTCGAAGGAGCATTTAAATTGCTAAAAGGGGGACACTATCGAATGCTGAATCTTTCTTTTTCTTCTCCTTCTATACACTCGCCGATACGACGGAGATATTATAATCTTGTTGCAACGCAAATGCATATAACCGGTTGGTATACGGCCATCTTGGATAAGAACAACCTTTCTTGTAGTTCGTACGAGCGATCGCGTACTAAAACAACACCCCGTAGCTACATACGCATGCAAAGAGGGGTCAATTGCCAACAACAACGCCGTGGTCAATGATTATGATTATGTAGACAAAGAAACTACTCTTGCGTGAAGTTCTTTATAACGATGTCGATTTATTGAAGAAATCTGGGCGGTGTATTCAAAGGTTACGCTATTTGATAAAATTACAGTATACGTAAAATGTTACAATTTTAAGTATGCTGTGGTACATTTTGTACATATTATCAATGTTTTACCCTTAATTTAGAGGAGAATAAATTAAATTAATCTGTCAATATGTATAATTATAGTTGAGAGTTCTAACAATCAATCTGAAACTTTAATTCTAAACGTGACCTTCATATCTAGTTCTTTTTTCTTATGCTTGTAGATTTATCTTTGGCCCTCTTACGATTTTTAATGCTGCCCCATGGCCACCCAGTCCCCTCCAGTTTTTAAATCTAAATATTTACAATATTTTTTCAGCAGTACATAAATAGTTTTTTGATGTATGCCAAGAGATTTTATGGTTCTTGTCTTAAAAAAAAGCAAGAAGGGTCAAACAGCAGGTTTATTTCAGTACTAGTATTAAGAGTTACTTAGCAGGTTTGTAATCTGTCAAAATATTTCTAAAGTCTACAATTGTTCCTCTTCATCCTATAGTTTATGTACCTGTTTAAAGCTAAAGGTATCTTTGTGATGTCTGTTTAGCAGTTCTTTTATCTGGTTTAGTTCATCATGATTGATATTTATTGTGCGCATTTGTTATGGATAATTATATTTGTAGTATTTAGTGATTCTCACTTTACCGTAGTGAATTTGTTTGTCTGTTTGTTTCGAAGACAGATGCTGCAAATGCAGTCTCAGTGTTCTGGTGTATGAGGGATTTGTTTGTTTTTCATAAGGATAATTTCTTCCATTTCGTATTCCACCATGCATTCTTATACTTCTTATAGCTTCTCGTAAATGTTTGAGCTGTATTGGCCCAGATTCACCTAAATGTTCCATGATATCAAGTGCTGAAAGCCAATCAATAATTCCTCCTATTGCATTTACAACATTTCGAGATACTGAACAACCAGTTATGGTCTGCATTAAACTTTTTATGGCAGTTCTAGGAAATGCGGACCTTCTGTACATTTCATACCTTTTCAGTTGAATTTCAGTAAAATTTGATTTTTCTACAAAAAATAGATTGTAGGTATTCATATTCTTTTTGGCTCATTTTGTTTTAAACTTATGAATTTTTTCTCGTTCTTCCTCTTCACGCTCCTTTTTGGACTTCACTTCTTTTTTAACTTCCATACTTGTAATCTGACTTTGTGAGGCTTGAGAATGATTTCTGAGCTAAAATTTATAATGTTTATTTTTTTGATTTCATCCATTATGATCTTGTTTTCGATAGGTTCATCTTTCAGAAGACTGTTTGTTGCCTACTGATATTGATGAAGTATTTTTAAGGTCTTCGTCTATTTCCATGTGATCATCTAAGATTGAGGTGTTTTAAGATCCTATCGGAGGTCATCATAGTCGCAGTGTTCTAATTCATGTTCCTTTTTCAAGATGTTTTCCATTTATATTTCAGCTACTTACCAGAAGTTGATGAAGTGCTTTAGTTAACTATTTCAGATTTAAAAATCAAATAGTTGTGATGAGCATATGATTTAGTGCTTAAAATAATGGTGGTGCTTTACCCTTTAGACCATTTAGAAATTAGAGTATTCTAGTATGTTTATTTCCTTCTCCATAAATGCCTAAAAGAGAGGGAAATTTTGTCACGTTGACCTTTCATGAGAATATGATATCTAATTGATTCATTTCATAAGGTTGATCTGGTCTTTTGATTATACTTCTTGTAATAATATAATGTTTGTGTTAGTTCGTTACTGCTGTATCCTGCTTTCTGCCAGTATTTCGCCATCTCCTGATGTTCTAACGTTCTTTATTTGCTTCAGTTTATATATTTGCTAGTTATTTGTTACATTCAGAGATTATTCTGACCATATGTTATCTGACTGATTGATTTTTCTTTCCTTTATTGGAGCCTTCTGTTTTGTTGCGTTTTTGTGTTGAATGGCCCGTTCAATTTTTTTCTGCTAAATTAGTATCTGTAGTCTCATGCATTTTTTTATTGTTATTTTCCTCTATTAATCTTTTCACTTACTTTCTGTAGTAGTTTTGTGTTTCTTATTACTTTTCTACCAACTTTTTCTCTGAATTCCGCTCTTTCTTTGTCAGTAGCTTGTTTTCTCTATGTAACTTCTTTGCTATTCGTTTTCTCAACGGGTTTTCTTTTATTTGTAGTTTCTATATGAATTTTGATAGGGTGCGGTCACGATTTAATCTGAACAGAAGCGGATTCAAAAGAAGAGCGATGGATGAGTCAGGACCATGGAAGTGAGTTTAAAATGAAGGAAAAAAATGAAAGAAAGAAACTTGCATTTGAACCCCAAAGCAAGTATTTTCAACGTAATAGCCCAGAAAATACAATGCTTCCCTAAAGAAGAAGATTGCACCCTAAAGCCCTTTTCTGGATATTGATACAAAGTAAGTTATAATATAGGTAAATAATCCTGAAGATATTTTTTTTCCTAAGAATACTTCGCAACAGGATCAGACAAAAATGCAAGGATCTGGAAGAGACACAGTTTGGTTTCAGGAATTCACTCGGAACTAGAGAGACACTATTTGAACTGAACGTTTTATTACAAAAATGCCACGCCCAAAGAAAGGATGTTTATACGTGCTTCGTGGATTTCGAAAAAGCATTTGATAGAGTGCAATACACAAAACTAATGAAGATACTGGAAAACTAACTTATTGAAAACTAACTTATTACTTCAATGTCATTAGGAATCAAACCACAAAAGTAAAAAAAACTGTGTTGTAATATACGCGGATGATACTGTAATTCTGTGAAACAGTGTTGAATATTGTCAAATCTTGCTTGATCGTATTCCAGACATAGAAATTAAACGCAGAGTAGCAATGACGAACATCACTTTTTCAAAATTAAGAACAATTCTATGTAATAACCACCTTTTATAATTTAAAATAAAGACAAAGAATCTATGGTCTGTTCTTTGTACGGAGTGGAGGCATGGACCCTGAAATAGGAGATGAATCATATTGAAGCATTGGAAATGTAGATACACAGACGAATGATTAGAATATGGTGGAATTACTAAGGACTGTTAAACATAGGAAAATGTCTTGTCTGGGCCATGTGCAGAGAGCATGGGGGCTGATTATTAGTGGAAAAACTAAAGGTCGAAGAGGATTAGGAACAAAACGCTTAAAAATCTTCGAGTTTGGACTGCGATACGAAACACAGGATGACGACTCTCAGGCTTGGCAGAAGCTGTGAAGCCTACGCCAAAACGTCAGATGATACTGACAAGGGACATGAAGAAGAACATCTCAATATTTGTGTTTAGGTCTGAACTGATTGATGCCAATTTTCTTTGTTTTTTTGTTGCAAAACAAGGGTACATGTCAGACTGACTATTAGCTGTAATCTTACATATTTTCATAATTTAATAAAAATATAAATTATAAAATTTCATATTCAAAACAGAGTATTCGTTTACATTCGAATACCGTCGAAGATAGGGACAAAATGTCCTCAAAAATAATATCTTACTGTGTTTCAGCTTTAACCGCAAGAACGGGTAAAAGCTAGTGTAGCCTGACTATTTTTCTTTATTATTGAAACATTAAAAGCTTTTAAGTGATTAGGCCTCGCTACTCGAGGAAAGTAAAGCGCATCGATGGAAATTCTCCGAGATGCTAATGCTCATTATGCTCGAGAGGGAATATTTCTTGATAATAACGGCTTGTATACGCCAGTCTTTTCTAATTATTTGGGAGGATAGGAAACGCTGAATTGAACTTGAAGGGTAGATCAATAAGGCAGGCGGAGATATCGGTGCAATGTACAAGACTACACGGAAAGGTTGGTCGTCTCGAGAAGTTTAATCTGTGAGGCGGGCAACATGATCTGTAAATTCTATACGATCTTCTCAGGTAACTTCGACTATTTACTATTATATTGTATTCAAAAAAATATTGCCATGTTTTGTTTTTGACTAATTGACAGTCGCACTGTGTTGGCTAGTAATTGTGTTATAATTATAAGTTGGCTAATGTAGATTCCGTCAATTTCCTACCTTATTTGAATATTATCAGTAGGTTATCACCCTCTCCCTGAAGAACTAAGATCGTGCCCTTTAAAAGTTATTCCTGGATCTGCACCTTGTGACCAACAAGTCGTATAATTCCTTGTAGTTCATACTAGGTTTGAGCATATATTGTCCCTTGTGTTACTCTATTAGATCATTGCGTCGAAAAAAAATCTTATTTTGTTACATTGGCTGTTAATAATCTAATATTACTTGCACAGTAACCTTAAACACGACATAGCACAGCTGTCAAATTGACAGTGTTAATTTAGGTGTTAGTAGTGAAGTAAATATGGTACACCTGTCTTAGCCCTGATCTAAAGCAGCTAGGTTTCATCCAGAAATCCTATGCTTTCTATCATTTGGCATTAGTCGAAGAGGTATGTTTGGGCTAGTACTGTACCTCTTCACCAATTCTTTGTGATTGTCTATCTCCGCAAATTGAAAGGGCTACTCGATGAATAAAAGACCTATTAAAACTATATATTGGTCCTAGCGACCTCCTGAGCGATATACTGATAGGTCAAGACGTTCTTCTGTCTCTGCCTGCAACCACTGCACCACGATATAAACATACTGGTATTGAATAACTTTCCAATGAATGTTAATCACAAAATAGAACAAAGCAACTCCATGATTACTTTATGGTAGATATGCTCATTTTTATGCTCTGTTTGGCATTGTGTAAGGGACAATCAACCCAACAGAAATGTTGGTGAATCAAAACATTAAAAGATCTAGGTCTTTGCAAGGCTCGTTTGCTGTCTGTACAGAATCAGTGGATCTGATCTGAGCTCAGGCTGGATTTCAATCGCGTTAACTTTTTGTGCTTTCTTTTAATAAATTGCTGACGTCGATTAATATCGTTTACATGTTTGCAGTTTTGTGTATTTGTGCATTTCTCTTTTCTTCGCACAAGGGAAATGTTTCAGCGTTAGCCTGTCACATATCAGAGATCAGAGAAATTAGGGACAGACAAACATTAAAAACACAAAAAACTTTTTACTCTTCTAATTAACATGAACATTGAATGTGTTAATTGAGTAGATGAGTATTATTGGAAGATTTTGCAGTGTATGCGGTATTTTAATATTATATTAGTCATAGGTTCGAAGTTGTTCATAAACCTATGATATATTACTGGGATTTTTTTGCTTATTTAACGTTATTCTTTTAATTCTATTTAAATTTGTTTCCGAAATATTTTTCTACTAAATAATCAGTTATTAATAGAAAATAGACTTGCTTTCTAATATACATCAAAGGTATTGTTGTTGCAAACTTGGAACGTCAATAAACAACCCTATAGATAGTAATGGCTTTGGTTTTGCATTGGATTAAAAAAAGACAGTGACACCGGCCGAAACGAAACCAGATCTCATGCTGTGGCTATCACCGTCATGATCCTTGGAGTCGAAATTTCGAGTCGCCAGTTATATAGAATATCAGCGGGTTAATCGCGATGCATTTTGGACGGGTTTAGATTTCCATATATTTTAACAACAGGACATTGAATACTCGGAATCTGAAACGACGGGCGAAAACGATACATTCTGTTATTCGGGTTTTATTTTTGTTTTTAAGTTATGTGGAGCTGGTAGGAACTTGCGATTCAAGATTAAATAAAAGTTTATACTTACTTTTTCTAATTCCAAGAGGTGAAACCGAAGAACTTGTATTGCCTGTACCATCTGAAATTAAAAAGAAAGAACATATGAAAATTTATGCCGAAAACCAGAAATTATAGTTACTATTTCTTGTTAAACGCTAAAGTGTATGTTCATTTGACAGCAATATAAGTTTTAAAAAAAATGGTTATCCCCATTGTGTCGTTTAATTTTAAATTACAATAAAGTTATTTTTACATTTTCAATGTTGTTTTTGTGTATTAGGTTGTTATTGTACTTGTTTATCTATTCGACGTCACGGACATTTTCTTTACCCCCTCTTCCTTATGAACTCTCCAGGGATTACTCTACTCCAGATGGTAACTGTCGATGACGCTTTATTAAATTTTTCTTCACAAATTTAGCAACTTGATCTTTCCGTCTTTAGATACAGTAGTTTATTTAAGATATTTCAGCAAAAAAGTTAATGATCAAACTGTCTGATTCCTGATCACCATGGATAATTTCCAGTGCTATAGTAAATAGTAATTGAGCAACGTGCAGCAGTTCATTCGTGGCAATAACATCACGTTGTCAAGTCTCTGAATTAACTTTATCGAAAACTACTGATATAATGGTTCAAGTCTGATTCTGATCTTGATTTCCAGTGCTGTGGACCCAACTGCAGCGATGAAGCATATTATTGCCCAAGTGAAGCATATTATTGCACACATGCAGAAGTATACCTTGAATTTATTATTTTATATTTCGCCTTATTTTACTGGTCAGTCATAATCGCGTATTATTGTATGACTTAATTTCCATTAAAAAAAAAAGAAATGCGTACTGTGGCTAACTCTTACTTCAGCTGTTATCCTAAATTTAGGGAAAGTTTATTTTTGATTCATTTCAATAAAATTAAAGTACTTTTATTAACGTTTGTCTAAAAATTTCTGCGAATATTATTACGTCAAAATTGCTTCTTGATCTAGAAGGTACAGTACCATTGCGTCTTCGAATTTCTACTGTAGATATGGTGCGCAGCAATATGATAGTGGTTCTCTAGAGAATCTATAGAAGATGCAGGTTTATACTGCTGTTTTTTATTTTTTTTGTGAAAATTGAAAATATGCCCGGGAAGATAAGTGCGTTTTACTTTGGCTGCTCGTCAAAATCAATCAAATCGGACAAACATACAGATAAACAAGCAAAAAATTTAATGTGTGTTAGATATATATTAAAAAACTGAGTCATTTTCAAGGAGTTATTGATCACTAACTGTGAAATACATAGAAGTGAAAATACCATAAACATTGTAGTTGCAAAAAGTATTAGAGTTGTCAAGAAGAAAGAAGAATGTTGTCACTTTACAACCAGAAACTTTATAAAAGCGTTTGTTGAAGAGTTAATGTTTGATTATCCGGTATAAGGAAGAAAACCGCAGCTAAAAATTTCCAGTTATGTACAAAGATAAATTTCTCAAAGAAATTAGCTCGAAATGTCACTTGTTTAATCATTATAAATTAAAATTAAATTTGATACAAAGTAATGTAACATTCTCACAGCAAAAGTTGTTGCATAAGTCAGTCACCCTGTGAACACTAATAAGGTAATATCGTTTGAAACTAGTAATCAGAGTTTTGACAAGAAAGGTGTCTAACATATACACTCGTATTAGTATTTCAATCTTGACTGATTATTAATTACAAATATATTTCTTTTCAATCACAGCCAACTCGAACGCAACAGTACATCTATTCCACAACTTCAATAATTGTGACAAAGTGTTTGCTTAAAAAAATCGAAATTCTAGACGTTCCTGTTGTAATAATTAATGGTTTTATGTATGAGATCTGTCTAAATTTCGCACAACTACTTTACTATTCGTGCCACAAGAAATATATTTATCAGGTTATTAAGCAATTATGGAATCAAATGAGACTTAAAGGCATTAACCAATTTGAACGGTAATTAATTATAAAACAGCTGGTCGAAGAATGCTGAGTGCTACTCTAAGTGAGAAAATATCGATGTTGGTTTTAATAGTGCATCGTAAAATATGATATGTCAGAAATATGATTATTTCACTACGAAAATATAAATTGATATGAATTCTTCCAACGACTAACAACTTAATACAACCTCAGTATTGGTTGATGGTAAATGGGCAACTCCCATCTCGAAAGTTGTATACTTTAAGTTATTTTATTAGTTAATTTACTTAATATGTTATGTCTGACTAGAGAATGCAGTTACTCTTCTAGTAATGTTAACTCATACCTTCAAAAACCTGTTGATTATAATATGCTGGGGGGCTGATTCTGTTTAGGACGATGCGACGTCTAGATACAGTACAATGAACTAGAACAGCCCTGGCACCTTTGGTGTGTGATAGATGTATAAACACGTTTTGTACCCAAACACCAATTCTTTATTTATTACACTTAACTCCGTTTCAACAAGGTATCTAATCATTGTTATGGAAGAACCAAAACATTTAGTTTACTCAATGTTCAATTAAATTTCGCTTCGTACCATATGACAGTTCTACTTAAAGAGAACGCAGTATTGCGAGATATAAATATCCTATGGTAACAGAGAAGACAAAATGAAATAAAGTGAATATTTTTTATTAGTGTTTCCATATTAAAAACACATTTTGTTAAAAATATTTAAGCTATTTGTTTACAGTAATGTACATTTAATCATAAAATAACTTCAGTCAAATAAAAATGAAACAGAATTTAGATAATTGTGACACTTCGTTTAAATTTATATGGAATTACCTTCTACCTTAATAGAAAACACTAATAACTGCTCAAATTGCATAACTGTTTTAAAGAAATAAGTGAAGATGCATTAAATGGCAATTTTAGTAAATGTTTTTTATGATTTTCTGGAAAACTGTTTGACCATGTAGAAAAATTGTAGGGTAGTACTTCGTGATATTCCTAAATAGAATACAGATTAAATGACAACCTCCTCCTTTTTTGACATCGGTTAATTATCTATAAACAGACGTATTCAAAATTGTTGGAATTTTTTGTGGTCTAATTTGTATTTTGAAAAAATTATCTTCCTTTAAAAATAAATATCTGGTAAAATTATATATTTTCATATTCCCATTTTACAGACAGCCAATTATTTAATATTTTAAATTGCCTTTTTATTTGGATTAGAATATAAATAAAAAACAACCAAATGTTAATATGACAATATAACACAAAAGATAGAATAAGAAGACTTGTCAATATGTCTTCTTATTATTTATGTATATTTTTTATTTTAATTCATTTAAATTACTAAGTACTGAGTTAGCAGTGTAAAAATTAACCTATTAATAACAAAACAAATCGAGTACCCGCTGTTACCATTGTAGTTTATAGAATTCCATATGGAAACGAAAAGAATTTGCTTTTCACGTTTTACATACATGGTTGTTTTTGTCATTCTTTTTTCTTAGTATTGTGAATAATTAAATTACTTTTTTTATAGCTTTTACATACATGATATTTTCTAATAATTTAAATCAAAATAGGTAATTGATGTACATGATTATAAAAAATAATTCAAGATATATCTCTTTTTTTAATTTGGGCCTTGCTTTTAGGCAGAAATGGCAATCTAATTTAATGCACAAATTATATTTAATATTATTTTTCCTTTTTTATAAATTATGATAACTAATGATCTATTTGCTATAACAATGGCATTACTTGTAATATAAACCTACATTCAAAGAATAACAGAGCACTCAAATTGGTGAAACATATATGTGCGAAAACACATTCTAGTTTGAAGATTTTTAACTACTTATGTACATGACGTCATGATAAATATTTTCAAATAGTATGTACAAACCTTGAACCAAATGTTTGTAAGTAATATATTTTTTAAGGTGTCAGCCTAAATTCTTCCACTCACAATAGCCGTTTGCTTCGACAGTTGTTTACAGAAAGAAGAAAATGCTTTATACCAATCTGCTACTGGAAATATTTCTTCATACTATCGACATATGATGGCTAGTATTTACTATACCATATAATGATTTGTTTGACTTCTATAAGATAAATTACATCTTTCGTTAATTAATTATTTAAAAACTAATCGTTTATATATTCTTTCACCATACATGTTTAAACTAAGAAAACGTATCCATTTAATTCCTCGCTAATAGGTTATCGATTTCTTATATGAAATACTTAATAATGTTTAATTGCAAATCAATATTAAATGCTTTTTTAATACGTCGCTAATTTTACTGTTACCTTCTTTTAAAGAGTTAGACAGGTAGACAGGTTTTATTTGACCCATGACCTCGACTTCTCCCACACAAACGCGGGTGGTCTTAAAACTATCTGAATTTCTTTGGTGTCACACATTTAGAGACTCTGCAATTTAGAAATTTGAATGACGTATGGTTTCTTGTTTTTAAGTATGTTAAAAGTCATGAATTCTAGTAGATTTATGACTTTGATGATAATTTTGTTGAACGCCAAATATCAATAACATCATGAAGACCTTAAAAATATACATAACCAACTGTTAAAGATAAAATAAACGAATGCTGACAGATGTTGAATCCTTTAGAAATCTATTTAAATTAAATATTGAAAATCGTAGGATGATAAATATATATATTTTTGGAAATAATTTACATAGTCTAACTTTTAGGGTTTTTACTCTATTACTACTATTCTCTTGCCTGGGCTTTACTGTATACAGGCTAAATTTTAATCAGTTCTATTTCATTATTTCTTTCTATTTTCCTTTCATATCTGATTTTATTGGTGAAATAACTTTTTTTAATTGTACTTTTTGTTATAAGGCCCTTGATCATGACGTGTTATTCGTTATTACTGTAGTTGAACTGTGTCCTCAGGTCATTTATGGCCTAACATTTTTGGGTTTCAGTGTTAAAATTCCTATAAAAACAGTTTGACAAATATTTTTCTCAAAAGTCCTTTTAATTGCAATATTCCACATTATTTTAATTATTCAGTCAATTTTAAATCAATTTTCTTGCTACCTTATGTATTTTGAGAAATAGGTTATTTTAATTATTTTTGTGTTTCTTTGGGGAATAACACCACAATAGAAATAAAACTACGTATATTGCAGGAATACCAAACGTTTCAAAGTCTATTCTGACTTCGTTGTAGGTTATTTTAATTAGTTATATACTAAATTCAACTAAAATACTTACATCTAGAAATTGCTCATGTTTTCAATTTGCAGATCAACCTTTACTTCTGACGTATGCCTTTATAATAATACGTATAATAATATCGTAATATACAAAATAATGAAATATTTCTATGAACGATGGTCTAATCTATGTATATATTCTCAATTTTTACACGGTATAGTGTTTTCAAATATTCTAGATGAATATCGAAAACAGGAATTTGAGGCAAATAGGTTTAAAAATATGAAATTATTTACATTAGGAATTAAAATCTAAACATTTATTATAATCAAAATGGAACAAGAAAAAGTTTGCAATAAAATTATTAAGAATAAATTACTATTGCCGAAAATGTCAAACATAAACAGGAACTAAGGTACTTATTGTTTAAAAAACATTTTTTAGAACATCTCTGTGAGATAACTAATGAATAAATTAATTCTAAACATCACATATATACATAGAGTGATATAGTAGAACTTCTTGAAATACTATTCTAGTTTTTGATAAAGATGTTGAAAATGCGTTGAACAATTTTATAAAAACCTGAATATTCCGTTGAAATTACTTTTAGTTAATTGTCAAATAGATTTCCTATTAAAAAATAATATGTTAATTCTTAATTCTCAAGTCGATAAGGAAGATACAGGACAGTCGTGTAATAGTTTACGATTGACATAAACTTTGCAGGATGCTATAAATTCGCAAAATACACTCTAGATCTGGTTTCCTTTAAAACAATCTGTTAATGCAAAAGTTATGTTTCAGTAGATTTCATTAGTCCCGATTTAGTGAACATTCATTTTGTCAAAGTTCAGTCTGTGATACTTCACAGGGACTCATATATACCTACACCCCTTAGGCACTAAGCCTTCTAGAACAAGATTATATAAGTTGGCCAACAAATGTATGGCAAAGATTTCATATATAATGAAAGATTGCGAAAACATGTCCAGTTCATGTTACTGTTACAACTCTTTGGTACTGTTTATAATTTTATAATTTCTATGTCCAAATTGCTGAAGACATGGATTCCATTAAGCGCACCAGTAGGTACAGTGAAGAGTCCTTCGAAAACACCCAGATTTGAGTGAATAATTAGTTTCAAATTATAATTTTGTTATTTTGTTTAATCTTGAGGGTAGAAGCTCAATATTTATTTCATGATAAATTATGCCTTATTTTTAATCTGACTGAGGTAGAAGCTCAATATTTGAATTTATAAGTATATTTATACATTCAAAATTAACTCTGATGTTTGTAAGCTGCAAGAAATGAACTAAGGAAGACTGTTAGCCTGATTGAGCAGTATTTTCTCTTTTCCCCTTGTTCCAAGACAAAAAGCTAAATCTCAACGTACATTTGTTGTGATTACAGCTACAAGTAACAATGCGAACGGAGATTATTAGATAAATCACTGTTTTCCGGCGTAAATTAAGAGTCTGAGTTGACTGTAACCAAAACCGGCGTAGGTGTGTGTACTTAGAGTGAAATCATGGGGGAACGGGACGCATGGAACATCAAATTACCCGTGAGGCTTTTGTGGTCCCGTGTTGTTATCTTTTATCCGCACGCCGGAGTCTGCAAACAATTGAAGTGTGCAACAGAATCATTACGTACGTATCAAGAGGGCGAAGAAACAACGGAGTGTACAATAGGCTTTTCCACTGCAGACTCGTATTACCCATTGTGTTCTAATCTGGTGTGCCGTGAAATCGATGATCCTGCGTCAGTGCACACTTGGATGTAATTGGATGCGTGGCGCGGAACAAAAAGAAATGACTAGCGACAATCATTATTATTTGCTATTAGCGTTTGAGGCTATTACCGCTCGCGAAAGGTTATTGTTTATAGTGAAAAATTGCTTTTCTTGGAAAGCAAAGACTGTCCATCACTGCCCAGACATCTAAACACGTTTCTCAAGATATGCGACTTCTAGTTGAATATGGAAGTGGACGTTTTTATTTAAAACAAATAGTTGACTAGAATATACCTAGTTTAACGGTAGGCAATAAGAAAATTTATTAACGACATCTTCATCTCTTAATTGCAAAACATTGAGACATTACAGTTATTCCTCAGCCACGGTATAAATAAAAACCTGCAACCAATTAGTTCTTGCCTAACATAACATGAGAAGGAAAACAATTGTTCTGTGAGATGGAAAGATAAGATTACTCAAAGTAAATTAATGAACAAAATTCTTTATTCACAATTAACTTGCATACCTTAACTGCAGTAACGAGGATCACAAAAGGTAACGAGCAGCACAAAAATGAAAACTTGTAAGACATTCAATAGAACAAGTTAACTACTCGAAGTGTTTCGATGAAACGTGTTATTAGTGTAGCCAGCGATGTGTAAAAGACAATTGGAATATTGAACGTGTTAATGTACATAAACAATAAGAAATGTTGATTAATTCTTTGCTCATATATTACAACGTATCGTGTTGAGTTTAATAACTTCATTTAAGCAAATCCAGTGGGATAAGACTTGATTAACGATTAGACTGATTGATATTGAAAACTTTCCGGTTGTTCATGAGTCTGTTTTTATCGTCTCCTGTAGTACTTATTACTTATATATGCCCGGAAAAAAAATCTGACAACACCCAACTTTGAAAGACTATAAAATCTAGAATAAAAGGAAACAATAGGGCGCGTAAATTTAAGAAAACTATAGATTTGGAAAAATATAAAAATTATAGAGGAGTTAGGAGTTTCTACAAGTATGAGCTGGAAATCCAAGAGCTGGAAGCTAAGTAGAAGTGGATTGCTAAAGAAATACCATTGTTGATGGAAGTGAAATAACACTTTAAGAAGAGGATGATACCTCTTTTTTAAGATAGACCTGACAAGGGTTGAAACATCATCAATGACGTTGTCAAAAACCCTGGTTATCAACTAAGACGTAGAATGCAAACAAGACCAAAATATTTGTCATATTGGTATCGGTCTTGGCCTTGTATGTCTAGGTATTGATTGAAAAATGCTTCATACTCTGTGTTGGTCTTGATATTGATCATCTGAATATTGCTGGTCATCAAAAATTAAGGAGAGAATGCTTGGAGATCAAAGGTAAATATGGAATGCTAAGGTGAAAGTGGAAATTGCCACGGTACAGTTTTATATGAAAAAAGTTGAACGTCCTACACAAATTATTAAGAATTGGGCTATAGAAAATATATCGGTAGTTGAAAATGATACGATATGATCCAAGGGCGTCGGTCAAATGCAAATAGCAATGGAGCTGTTGAGACTGGTTTTGTAATAAAAAGGAAATGTAAAACAAGCGTTTGATTGGCAAATGAGTATAATTCAAGAAGTATATATACGGTGTGGCAAAAATATAGGATGAGCTCGGAAGCTGTTCGAGAGTGCATTTGCCGGGGAAATAGTTACAGTGAAAATTGTAGAGTTTTATTGGTGATCTTGATCATGATATTGAAGGCCACGTGAAGGCAATCCTTAACTAGCAACCTGGATTTTTTTGTGGGTTTGGAAAGAGTTCAAAATTCTACATCCGGATAAGCCCTTGCTCATGACCTTCAAGATGATATCAAACTCAAATCAGAGTTAAAGTGGGAACTTTAATTTTATCGCGGTTGTAGGCAGTAGAGGAAAGTTTAGGATTTTACTGACAATGCGATTTCGACCTGACCATTCCTGATGGTGACTTCAGGGTCAACTTTTATTTTGATTAAATTTTAATGACCCTAGAGGGACCTTTAAGGTTAATATAGAGATAAGACTTGCGAACACATTTGACTGTAAAATTTTCAAATCTACGGATTACTTTCATTTATACTATTTCCTAGAAAAATGGACTCCCGTAGACGTTTCGAGTCTTTTAATATTTTTGACACACCCGGTACATAATTTCCATTAATGACGTAACCTAAACTGGGCTACGAAACATATGGATATTTGCAGTATGTAGAGGTTTTCTACGTGTGGTGATTATTCCAAATAATACATTAAAATTCAGAAATAATGCTTGTCTATAGATGTTTAAAACTTCACATTATAGTTTATCAAAATTGACCGCTACAATAAAGGAAGCATCATCCTTGAATCATACTCGGACAAATAGACAAATAAATGGAGCAGAACCCTACATAGGGGAATATTTTTGTTAATATCTGTTCCCCCTTATTTGCATTCGTTAACTTGAAAATCAAGTAATTTTCAATTAAATCAAGACAACCCCTTCGTGGTGAATGAACATTAAAAATAATTCTCAGCTGCGGGTGTTAACTAAGACATCCCTAAAGGGCTACAAGGTAATAAATAATATTTTCAAAGAGATCGTATTACACAGAATGTAAAAGTGCCTCGGTTTGTATAACGTTATAAATGAAAGAGAGAGCACTACGAAGAAGGATATTTCAAAGCCCTGTTATTGAAGGTTTAATTAATTTGGATAGTGTTTAATTAGGGACAACAAGAAAAAAATCTTTCCCTTCTTGTACTAATAGGTATTTATATATTATATTTAGGATTTACATTCTTATAAATAGGCCAGATTTTACTATTTAAGGATTGAATAATTGGGTGTCTTTTTCTTGGGATTTAGTTGACTAAAATCGTCTAGTCTTGGAATGTAATTGGCTAGTAATCTCATATATTTGATATCCTATTTAAACAGTATCTCTGAATTTTATAAATACGAGTAGGTTGTCTGGAACATGTGATCCATGCTCTCGCTAGTTTTAAGTAGGTTGTAAATGCAGGAATTGTTCTTAAGACGAAACTGGAATTTCTTCTAAAAGTTACTCACTAAAAGTAGATCTACATAAAAACAACTTTCCAAATTTCCAACCAATATTAGTTACCATCAGGAGAGAAGTTACAAGAACAACAAAATAACACGCAATTGCTGCATGAAAGAAATAGAAGGAACACAAGAACACAAAGTAAGTTGAAGCTACAAAAATGAAGAGATAACAGACATCCAGTGTGAGGGATATACTAAACCACTTAACCACGAACATACATGAACATGATGGGAAGTTAGCATTCGAACGAATGAATATCAAATACCGATTGTCTTGGCCTTGGCCTTAATAGACATTCGACACTGTATATCCGAAGACAGTACTCAACGTTCTGGCAGAATAAGGTGTAGATCAGCCACACTGAAAATATATGAAGGCCGCACAGGCTACTGCTCCAGCAGTGGACACAGACAGAGTGACACAATATCATTAGAAAGTATCTACCAAAAGTTAGAACCACAAAGATGGTTCATATTTGAACTAGTTGAGAGATGCTGATAGTGTTCCTAAATTACTAACAATGCAATGAAACTGCAAGAACAACAATACTGAGAGACTGAAAGACTATGGAGGGTGGATAAGAAATAATAAGTAATAGATGTTATCCACAGCAAAATTCTTGAAATGACCATGGGTGTGACGCCAGGACAATATATTGATTAAAATGACCACTTAATGGTTACCCAAAAGTGTTAGAATACCGAGCAAACGCCATAATATAAGATTGGACTATGAAATCAGGATCAAGGATAACCTGTGCTAAGGAGCAAACTACTCAACCACATGGAAGGAATATATGAACCATTGTTGATATATTTTTATCTATAGGTACAGCTGTATTATCAATTATTTATGTTTTAGTGTTAGCTTGTGTTGTATTCATTACTATTTAGTTAAAATTCTAGACATCACATTTTTTATTCCCAAAAACCCCTTGTGTTGATATATTTAATACTGTTATTAATTTTACTGAGAAGCATAATTAATTAATCAATGTGAAGTTTAAATGGCATACTTTTGTACAAAAATCAAATATAGTTTCACCTGTCTTTTCATGGTCTAATTTCTTTAATCTAGCTGTACCACCTAAGCTCAATAGTTAGATAAGTCAACTTAGTTTAATTCTTTAACAAATTGGTGTCAAAATTAAATTTATGAAATTTTTATGTCTTCAATCATCAGCGGTGAGAAACAGCTGAGACATATAACAAAATTGTTCATTACTCTCGTCGGTGCGGTAATTAATATAGAATTTGTATATAAGTTCTTTTGCATTATCTCACTCATTTATAGTACGACGATAACACCAAAAATAATGTGCTTGTCATACTGTGTAGATCAGTGTCATTATAAAGAATTGTTTAATCTCATTCATAAGTACTTTCTATCGGTTAACGCTTTTTGCAAATTACCAGTTCTTCGTATATGGACTGCATCGATGAAACTAAGATTACAATCTCTGATATGTTCTAAAATATCTTCAAAGTAATTCTGAATTTCTAATTGTCTGCAATTAGCATACAATGTGGGCGAAATGGTGTTTTCGAGTTCCGGGTGCCATTTTGAGTTGTCCAAAAATGGGAAGGTGATAGCAGTTTTTTTCATGCTTGTGAGAACCAGAAACCGTGGGTAAATAGCTATGGAAGATCGAACGATGACTTGTTATTGAACGACCAAAAAAGTTTCCAGGTGGTTGAAGATAGTACTAAATGATTTTACCTTTCACTATTAAATAGAACTGCATCATAAATGGGTTACTTTCTGTATGTTTCCTACATTTTAATAGTAATGAGTAAATGATGTACAACCGTTATTTTATATCCAAGAGAAAGATCTTGTGGATAACAAGCAAAAGTTAGTCGTAAAGACAATCAATTCTTCAACGCAAATAATAATTTGCTCGAAAATTACTTTCCCGTGCTTAAAAAGGCAACATAATAGACGTTATGTATGATATTCTCACAGTAAAGCAAATAATTCACAAACGATTCGCAGCGCAAACATCTAATCAAAATAATAGCAAATGCAATCATTTTTAATTAAATCATCATCAGCGCTATAATTTTAATAACACTTCACGTCGAAATCGAGCATCAGTATTATCCTTTAATGGAGAGAGAATTAAAAAGCTATCTCTCAACTTTAGAGCATCTGTTATGTGTCAGATTATCAAGTTGGCTGTCTGTCAATGTGGAGTGCGAAGAGCACTAGCCTACTGAGATTACAAGAAAAAAGTGTAACGCTGGAACGCTCAAATATCTCGGACTGTAAACGATACTTCAACTTGCAATAAATAAATCGTTTGAGATGGTATTGAGCATATAATGTAACCGAACTGAAATTCGTCTAATATAAGGGATAAATATTAACTTGGTACTTCTGAAGTAGGCAGGTTTAAGGTGCATTGGGCACAGTTGAGTTTTCTGATATTCTATAATGGTGGAAAGAAGAAATAAATTAAAATACTCTGTGTCAAATTTATTTGGCAACACAACTCCAGAAACGTCTTGACAGCAGGTAAGTACCCATAATAAACTGTACAAGGCCCTGTTAGATATTTCACAGATGGTCACCATATTTTATATATTGTAAAATATATTATTTTCTATGTAGACTTTTTCTAAATATTCGATTAAAAGCTTCATAAAAGAAATTTAACGAGACTCTTGGGTTGCATTGTATGTGCTCTCGGTATCGCCCATAATATTTTCCAAAAGTCTCGTCTCGTCTCATTTTTGCAAATTTGAATTATTACAGAAAAAGAGTGTGGAAGGAAAATTCTAATGAGTAAGCAAAACAGAAGTATGTGTCAAATTATAGGCATTTTATCTATTAGGATTTTAGTTTAACCATTAAACACAAAAACACTAAAATGATACGTGGAGTGAAGATTTGGAGAGGCTTATTAAGGAAAAGAAGAGGGCATCTTATGTATGACTGACGAGGATGGAAGAAAGTATACCCGCTATCGAAATGAGATCAACATAGCTATAACCAAAACACTAATGAAGCATGGGACTTTAGATGTACCAACATCTCGGATATAACCGAGCAAGTACAGCCTGCAAAACATTAAAATGGCTATGAACTGATGGGAAGGAAAATTACCATACCAGTGATAAGAAAGTGTACTACCATAACCTCTTCACGGATGACAGTTCAAAATTTCGAATTAAACGACACGGGGAGAGTAATATCTTGGACACCACCCTGACTGAAGAGATCTGATAACACCATCAGAGCTAAGAAAAACACTTGTGACGATGAAAAAAATAGATGAGCATCTGGAACGATGGACCGGATATTCTCATGCAGCTCTTAGCATTTGTCTAAAGAGGTGAGGACTTACCAAATGACTATAAAAATGCGAAGATCTCAAGCTTGCATAACAATGGTGATAGATAACATTATTGAAATTATATAGGATTAGGTGCAACAAAATAAATTTCAAGACTGTACGGTAAAATTAGCAGAAACCGTATAGAACAATAGTTTGAGGAAGAAGAGGAACATAATTGATTCCGGGCTAGCAGATCCTCCACAGATAATCTGTTCTGTTTAAAACAAGTATTAGAAAAACCTCTGGCCAGAAATCTGGAGACTCCCATGATCTAAATCGCCTTAAATAAAACCTATGATAACATGCCCCTAAAAAAATTGTGACTTGCAAAGTCAGAAAATGGAATCAGCGTCCTATATATTAGAATTGTAAAAATCTTTACTGTAGAGGACAATAAAAATAGGTACACAATTATAAGAGGATTTTCCCATAACAGAGGGTTTTGAGTCAAGGCTGAGCTATAGCTCCAATGTTGTTCAAATTATATTTAAATTGTAATTTAAGAAGATGAAGAGCGGCTTGCCGTATTGTGGGTTGACCCATTGAAGACGATAAACTCTTTACTGTACATTTTGCTGATGACCAGGTTATTTTTGCTGAGGATGATGACGAGCGCATTGAACAAGGTAGAGCGATAACAAAGCAGCTGAATAGAGTGATAGAAGTAAACAGATAAGAACAGAAATATAAATCCGGATTTATAAGACGATAGTGGAGGGTATCATGACCTGTGGAGCTGATGTGTGAGAACTAACTGAACAAGATAAGACCGTTAACACCGGAAATGGGTTTTTGAAGGCGCTGTTATAGACTTAGATTAACGAGTAAAGTAAGAGACGAGGAATTTCGTGACAGAATGAATATACACACAACCATAGTTGACACAAAAAAAATGAGATGGGATGATCATGTGAACCGTATGGATAATAGTATCTGGCTTAAGACATTACTCCTGTGGATAGCGTCACAAAGATGAAAAAGATGCAGATCCAGGGGGAGGTATAAATGAGGCTACGAAAGAGTAGAGATCTACAAGATGGAGACTGGCGAGATAGATATCGCTGGAAATTAGGACTTCAAAATATGTCGTATTCATGTCGCAAATATGTGTATTCGGAAATTAGTTATGGATAAAAGAAAAGATTGTTAAAAAGTATTCCAGTTCCACCGTCAGGAGCAACACTTTGGTGTAGTAACAACTGTCCGAGAAAATGCAAGTGACAAATGGCAATAAACGCTCAAAATATGTATGAAACAATTACTCTGAAACATATTGTCAAAAAATTGTGACAGTCATTTAACGTTTACGGATTTTTGCATTTATTTTTCCGATTTTCTGAAAAACGGTTGACCACGTTGTAGAAAAATGTTTTTGACTAGTGTCGTTCTTTTAAGTCACAATCATGAAGCCATAATCGCCATACCAATGAAATTTATGTTTAACACGAAACATTTAACAATCCAGGATGGCCATTTACATATTTTCCTGAATAATAAATATGTTTCAGTCCGTTAATTTGTCAATAACGTTGATTTAGGGTCAATAAATTCAAAATTCCCGCCGGTATTTCACGGTGGGCAATCACAGTAGGTTACGAGGAAATGTTTACGCCCAACTCTTTGAGCCATAGTTAACTAACTTGATGATATTATTAGCCTAGTCGGTTTCACAAAGACAAATGAAAATTTTATTCTTGAAAAAATGAAGGTTAGCATTTAATTTAGTATTGAAAATAATGCAAAAAGGCACACTGTAAACCTTCATATATGAGCTTAAAAACAATTTCAATTAAAATTGTCTGAAAGTTAATTCACTGTCTGAAGCCGGGTAATAAGAATTCATTTTTACCCATTCAAAACAAGTCCACACTGCACAAAATCGTCTACAAGAGGTCAAGGTCATGTTTTATGGTACTGCAGGATGCAGCAAAACATTTAAAATATCGTAATGACAATTATTATGAATATTTCTATAAACGCACATACTGTTCACTCAGTTATCAAGGACGAACGTATGTTTTTTTTTAATAATTGCATTTTTAAGCAATTATAAAAAGGTTGTAATATTTATAGTATATAATACAACTGTTTCTTTATACGTTCAGAATCTAGTCTACCGTAACAATATTTACATTCACCTATCGTCCGCTATAAAACATGAATAAAGAAAATCGAATCGAGATGATCGACTGCTAAGGAAGAAAGAAGAAAAAATAAAAATCGTATCTCGAAAGGCGATATCTTTTTTCGCGACCGAGAGCGCCGAACTGAGGAAGGAAAAACGCGCATGATATAAATCGCAGATTGAAATACAAATGTCGGTTTAAATTATTAATGGGGCTAAATATAAATTAATTAAAAGCTAGCATTAATCTCAGTGGAACATTCAAGAGCAGGTTTTAAAGAACGACTCGTAAGAGAAAAAATAGCCGATCAACCCACGTGTGAAAATTAATTCGTAAATTGCCAGACTGGAATGTCAATAAGGGTATTGGCGGTACTACCGCGTCGACTGATTGAAAATTTGGCCAAGATTTCAGTTTTTTTTTTCTTCAATGAATGAAAGTAAAAGGCATTTAAATATTTGTGTGTATATTGTTTACAATAACAAAGATCAAAATGTTAACAATATTTCACGATTTACTCTAGTAGTTATTTATACTTTATTTTCCAACGCATCTGTAAATAACGAATTATAATGAAAGGTAAGTAAATTGGACAAAAAATAAATTGGAAACATGTATATTAAAATTGAAAATTCGAAAATTTATTAAACCTACTGTAGACTGCCTTAGGGAAGACCTACTTGCCAAGAGCAAATTAAAAAATTGAAAATATTTGCCCTTATAAATTGAGAATTAAAATTCCTAACGTCAGATCGAAGAGTTTCAATTATTATATCATATCGATTAAAATTCCATTGTGTTATTCTAAAATTGCATATTTATACAAAAGTATTTGAATTATTTAAAACCAAAAATAAAAAGGGATGCAATAGTTTACATGAATGGTAATAGATTCAATATTTGCTAATCAGGATGATATTAGATAGGCCACTAGAATAATCAACCTTCTGGTATTGAGAAGCGAATAATTGCAATTATCAGTCTTACCATGAACATTTTTCTAATGAGCAAGAACCTGCAAATGCTGTAGAAAACATCATTAAGAATACATAAATGAATTATCGGGAACCTCTAAATTAATTAAAATATAACTAAGGATACTGGAAATAACATACTTTAAAAAAACAGACTTCTATTACATTATTATAAACAAACACTCTATGTGATTTTTTGGACCAATATAAATCTAACATGACATAAAATTATGTGGTACCTTTCCTTGATATGCTCTAATACAATGAAAATTAAATTGGTTAAGGCGTTTTGGTGTAATCAATGGGCATATATCCCTACACATTTTTCAGGCATGGCCTTTGAGAACATGTGGATATTAACATTTCAGTAATAACTCAAACTGATCTTGCTCAACGAAAAGAACATTATATGTAGGTGCATAATGATGTAGAAAACTTGTTTGGAGAAACGTTTTCAAATACCCTCCAATCAGGATTCAGTTTCATATATACCAAAGGATGGAATACAGATAAGGCTTCACAAATCTTTACTTATATTTGGTAATAACGTCTGATCCTGTTAGTAAGTTTATCATTATAAGAAATGCACTTCTTGGCTGTTCTCTGCGACAAGGCAGGTGTTTATTTCAAATGTCTCTGTAGTTCTAAAGTAATAATTATCATTGGTGTTCCAGTTTATTTGTTTTGGTTCTGTTTCTGTTCTCTTTGAGTAATTTCTGGATATACGTTGTCTGTGTTGTTTCTATTTGGTTGGGTCCATTGTTTGTTTCTAAATATCTGTAGCTAAATGCCCTGTTGATGAGTTTTGGCTTTAGTTCCAATTAATTATTTTACATTTATATGTATGTTTTCTTTCCAATTCGTTTCTGATACTGCTCCGTTATCGAACTGACCTTAAGAGTTTTGTAACCTGCTTATGGATTTTTTATAACGACAAAAATTAAATATTTAAGTTGTTACCGACGCGGATAAAAAACAAATAGCAATAGCATAAAAATTCAATGGAAAGATGAAGATGCAGTTTGCCCTCTGCCAACTGGAGTTGACCAAGAATTAGCTGCAGAAAGTATATACTATAATTTGTAAACAACTTGCGGGACTCAGAAAAGAAAACTAGGGGCAAAAATGTTCACACCATGAATTTGGAGGCTCCATGTTTCTGTAAGTGCAGCATTAAATTTAAATTGAAGAAATTATTTGAATATTTCCCTAGCTGAGTTTAATTTAAAACTGCATTAAAATCGAAGGTAACTACAGGTCAATAAACTCACAATCTAACATCAAAGTGTTAGTTTTATTTTTTATTGAAATTTTTAAGGCAGTCCCTACAAAAGCAGTCGACTTCTTAACTTCCTGTTATTAAACGCGCGTTCCACTTCTTTTGACGTATCGTGTCTGAAAACCTAATTCCTTCCACGCATATCTTTTCAGAAAACGACTTCCACATGCGATAAGAAGCTTTTCTAACACAAAATTGACATGCAACAAATTCATAACGGATTCGAAAAGTCATCCCACAGCGACACTTGACTCGAAAACAGAAATGGAGGCGTACAGTGCTTTTTATGGTAGTCACCAATGGCCATCTCGTATCGATGTGTTTGAAACAATTTTATTTGCATCAGATAACGTTGGACATTTACATCTGGTCAACGTGATATTGCCAAAAGACACGTCACTTTGTGTGGACGAATATACGGGGAAATTGTTAATTAAAACATAAAAGTTTTCTTCACATCTTTAGAAATAATGTGCATTTTAGTATATTTTTTAACTTTACGTTATCGTAGATGGCATAGATAATATTAATGTCTGACATCTTACTATTAAACAAAGACACGCTCTATGTATGATCCAGTAGTTACTGCCCTGGAAACTATTTCAATCGTATTTTTGCTATTTTAAGTTATTGTTTCTCGTTAATTTTGCACATATTTGATATACTATTACAGTTTCAGTTAATTTGTTTTGATGTACTGTTGTTTGGTTATTACCCAACAAATTTTCCAAATTCGAATTAAAGTAAGAGGCCGTGTCACCATGAGGTCCCTTTCGAAAAACTCAAATTCGTTAGAGTATTGCAAGGAATAATAGATAATGAGTTGTTTTCGAACACGTCAGTATATAGAAAGAATTAGATACAAATAATGATCCTTGTCAAAATATAGCTTACATATAGGTTTCTCATTTGTTTCCCATAAGCTTCAGTTGTTAACTGCTTGGGATTAGATTATGTGTTATTTTCTTGATGTCATAGTGTTCTAGAAGTGTTCTAGTACACCATTTGCTTGTACAGTGAGCACATCTAAGAGAGCTTTATTGTTCACGTATTGTCCTGTGGTCTTGCCAAATGTGCTGTCCACTGTTTTTCCAGATATTTTGGACTAAAAATAAAATATAATATCTGCGTTGTACAATTCTTATTTTTGGTCTACTCTATTCTCTTTCATTCTCTCCTTGCTATTCCCAACAACCATCTCCATACATCGATCACATACTATTTTCTTGAAGTGGAGTGATAGTCCAGACTTAAAAACTATTGATTTTTTCCATTGCCATTCATGCAACTTTGAGCTTTCCGTTTATTTCATTGGTTCTACTATTTATGGGTATGTTGTAAGTGGCTGGCAGTTATTTACACATTTGTTTGGGGATGTTTTATTTTTATCTTTAGCCCCATCACTGGTTTAAACTCAATAGTTAGCAGTGCTCCGCATTTTTGTCATTCAACACAATGCCATCAACAAATCTCAGATGGTCGAAATATTCTCCACCTAAGTGTAATTATTTTTATTTCTAAAGAAATTTTCTAATGCCTCTCTTAAAGGAAAATTTTGTCGTTTCCTCCAAGTTATTAAAACCAAGACCTTGGTTTGACTGATAACATTCCTCAGAGCATATATGTGAACAATTATGCTACAGAATTCTGATACTGGAATACTATACATCCTGGCATACCAAAAGTGATCATCGAATTCTGGTATTTTCCGTGATACCTATTTAAGACCGAATGTCGTATGAGGCGAGCAGATTATAGAGAGGCGTGAATTGAATCGACAGAGCACAGTAATCTACTGTTAAAAAACTATAATTGCAAATTTAGTAATTTTTAATTACTGAAATAAATCGTTTCTACTAAAATTATCTTTTAATTTGAAACTTATTTTGCTGTCTAACTCAGATGAGATGAATTATTTGCATTAGTAATGGAATTTGTGGTGTCAAGAAAATATAATGATATTGACCAGATAAAAACATTGTTTTGAGCACAACTAATTAACTAATTTATTTAATTATTCTCTTTACGAACACCAAATTGGTAGTTATATGTGAAGGGTTAAACAATAAAAAAATATGTGACAATATCACAACTATGCCAATATCATAAAGGGTTTGCATCCTGATGCAGCAATAATATGCGACTGAGCTCTTGATATTTGATATTAGATTGGTCATGAACAGCAGCATATCATTGAAAACACTGAGTATAACAAAAAAGGCGAAGGGCTGTAATGAAAATGTTGAAGAGATTAGATGAGTACAATCCTAAGCTAATTTTGGAGACCCCAAACTTAATGCTATTGATCAGGCCACACCGGGATATTTTCAGTTATCTAAAATCTTATGAAAAAAAACACCTGTTTTTTTCACTTAGTACCTACTCTAAAAATACAGATGGAAGGTTAACAACATTTATCTATAAGATACCATCAAGGAATATATGCCATTCCTTTTAATATAAAGGTAACGTAGGAACCGTGTTTGAACTCAAGATCTGGCCTCACCAAAGATGTATAAAGTCTTATGCTTATTTTTATATTCAAATCTTTGCTATTGCATATAAAAAATGCAAGTACTTTTTATGCTTTGTTTATTAGGTAGTTGAAATGGGTATTAAATATAAAGTTGTCTTGAAAGACCACCCCCAAATCTGTAAATATTTTTATAAGAGTTTAGTGAAAACTGAGTTATTAAATTGCAAAATAAATTACTAATTGTGGGTTGAAGACTCAGTAGCTTAATGAAAACGTCCAAACTTATCACCCAGATGTCTGTACAAAAATGATTCCACAATGATAAAAAAATAGAAAAAATACTTACTAATGAGTCTACTTCTGGGTCTGCTATATAATAAGGTTTTTCTTGTCGTATCTGAAACAGAAATAAATAAATGTAAGTCACATTTCCTAAAATAAATTTTGAACTATAAACTTTTTCGCAAAATTTGAAACCCCCCGCATTACACTCATTAAAATATTCAGCAGTTTTTAACGCCGAAATAAAAACGCATCATCACAAAATTCCTTTCAATCATTCTTCTCCGCTCACAAGTATTTTTAACATTTTAAAACAGACCTAAAATTACACGCCAAAAATTCTCACAATATTCGTGTGTCATTTCGGATCCATAACCTGTCTTTTAGCCCACATGCTATATAATTCCAATGACAAGTAAATTTCTATTGCCATTAAGGCATTAAGTTGTCGTCGTATCTTTTAAGCACAGGGTCTGTGTAGCTTTTCTACACCTCCCGATATAATGAAAAGAGAGATTGAAAAGACCGTCCCTGGTTTCTGAGAAAATAGCTATAATTATAATAAAAAAGCAACTGCTGCAACAAAAGTTTGGGCACGTGGATTTTTTCGGGGCGGTGTAAGAACCACCGTGTAATTATATATTACCAAAAAGGTCGCTGTATTATCGATCAAGCTTCTGCATTCTTTTTACATTAAAACAGTAAACTGCCGTTAAATAACAGGGTACCTTATAGTTGGAGGAGGAGTATTTCGTCGTCTTTTAGATTAAATGCAATATAACTACTTAAAATGATATGATCGCCATAGAAACGTTTAATAGAGTTTAAATTGCTACTGCCATTAGTGTAAAGATTTTTTTTCAACCTTTAGAATAAGTATCAGTAACTATGATGCTGGAGTTTTCAAGTTTTTAATTTAGCAATTAAAGAATTATAACCATTTTATTTAAAAATAAATGTCATGCTTGCCCTTAACTTTTCTACCATATCAGTTAGTTGAACAACATTATTTCTGAAATTTGAAATACGTTAATACGATTTAAATAGCTTGGCTCATATATGTATGCGTGTATGAGTGTATGTAAAAATATATCTATCAATGTAACAGAACCTTTCAACGTAATTGTCACAGACTTCAAGACGTCTGATTATTTTGAAAATTTGCACACCCATAAAATCCGATGGCAATACACTAATTGTATATTTTATTAGAGCCTTCTGATCACATAAAAAAATATTTTAGGTTAGACATTCCTTTAATAGTATAATGATTAACAAAAATCATTTTATTGTAACAAATATCTACCAATAATATTTATAATAATTGATATCAAGCTGCTTAAGCTTTTTAACATTAGTATAACTTTTATTTTTTAAATTAAAATGTATAAAGAACAAATAAACCATTTGGCACGTCCATAGTTGCCCTATTTTTACCTTTGTTTCAATTCACTGATTAAGAAGTGATTAACTATTATATAGAAGTTCAAGAAGTGATTAGCGTAATAAATAAGATCAGTTTCCTACCAGAAATCCTTTAAGCTGTGTCCCGCCAGTGCAAATAATTATGACATTAAAGAATATCAGTTTATTTTTGATTCTAGAGTAATTTTTTTAATATTTCGTTATCGTTTTTGTCAAAGAATATATAGTTGAAAGTCTAACAAACTAATAGAAATAGAAGAAAATTTTGGGTATTTTAACACTGGAATCTGGCTAATAAGATCTCAACATCGTTGTCAATCCCTTGTTGAGAGCGAGAACCTTGGAAGAAGAAGATATTTATTTGTCAATCAGTTTTCTATTAACAAGCGTTTAATTATATTCATATAGTTAACTTTCCATGTCGGCTGAACAAAATCTTAATAGTTAAAAATTATTTTTTACTGTTGTGTGTGTTTTAGTTGTTTAAACTATAATTTAATAATCTTTAAGGCTTTACATAGCTGATGTTTTATAAAAATTGAGTTAAAAATAAAAATATATTTTGTTAGTGTACTTTACCACAAAGATGATTCTATAGATTACTTAGTCAATAACTTTTGCACATATTCCTCATAAAAACAAAGGTTCTCCAAAAAAGAACAAACAAATTGAAAGTAATTTAAAACACAACATTGCCCTTCTGTGTGATGAAAATAAAAATTTTATACCTTGAAAAAAATTGTACATTTTTCTGTCGAGGTAAGTTTAAAATTTCAGTTCGGCGTAATTAAACAATGTTTTTAAATATTTAAACTTTATTTTAGATTGAGTTCTGACTAATTTGCTAGGGAAGTACATGATGCGATGTATTAGCATCATTGAAATCAACAGCAATACTGATGACATGCATTAAATACACAACTTCTTTTTGAAATCGGTTAAATATAGTTTATGTTTGTTGAATTCTATAGCAATCTGAACAGCAACCGTAAAGATAGAGCAAAATTATGCAGTTTTATGGTAAAGATAATTACAACAATTTCAAAATACAAAATCCCGATAACAAGATAAAAAATTGTATCACTTCCTATTTTGCATAAATCAAATAGTAGGTACATTAAAATTTCAGTTAGTTATTTTGCAGGTAATTAGGGATTATTCTAAATATGTAACTGAAAAATAACATTTTTGACTCACGATAGCGTTTTCTTTATGTTTCTATAATCGTTGATAAACTGGAATTTGAACAAGGTAGTTACAAAATATATTGAAAACAGGAACATGCTACTTGGGAAGATATATAGTCATGTATTTCATGCTTATCATTTTTAACTCAAACCAGAAATAAGCTTTTGAAAATTCGCACATTTTCAAATTTGCGTTCATTAAAATATGTTATCGATGGAAAATTAAAAAGAAAACGTGTATTATCATAAAATTATTACTTTAATTGTCTTCTAAACGTTGTTTGTGGCATATTCTTGATTACTTGTAGGTTTTTTTGGGCAACAGATTTCATATTAAAACAACATTCCAAACAAGAAATACATTGAAATCTCTAATATCAAAAACAAAACCAACCAACAAAACCCAGAACTCAAAAAACTGCATATACCTACAAGATTCCTTGCGAAATTTTATATTGGAGAAACATCGAGACCATTAAATGTACCAATAAATGAACACAAGAATTTCATAAAGAAACGACAATTTGAAAAATCAAAAATTTGTGAACATGCTTGGGACCTAGGCCATAAAATACAATTTGACAATTCAACTATACTTCACAAAGAACAACATAACACAAAACGAAAAATAAAAGAGTCTGCCTTAATTCTTTTGAATGACGACGATTGTATCGGTTCTACTTCTGTAGAATTTAATCGTATCTGGTTACCGACAATTAAGAAAGAAATTATTAATGATAACCTCCTTTTGAATAACCCAATATCGGGATAGTTCATAAGGTTTTTCCTAGGTTTTCTCTTATGACGTTAATGTGATCACTGAAACAATAGAATTCTTTGATCGCATTTTCGGAGATTGCGCCATCTTATAACAAAGTCGTACCTAGGAACGCCACTTATAAATTCTAAAGACAACTCTTTCAAATTCTTCTAATTTGAAAACTGTTTAACTATAATACATGATCTTTAGAATTTTTTGTGCTACCTGGATATCCAAAAACAACAAATTTTCTCATGTCAATTTAAATGTCATAAATCAAATTTTCATTTTGCAATTTACATCAATAAATATAAAGCCATTGACAACGAAGTCAGAATAGACGTTTGGTTTTCCTTCAATATAAGCCGTTTTATTTCAATTGTGGTGTTACTGCCCAAAAAAACCTAAAGTAATTATTACTTTATTTCAAATAATTTCTTAACTAGTACTATTAGTTGCAGATTAAAATTAATTTTAGTTGTTCTCTAATGAAACAACGTTTCAAATTTTAAAAACTCGCATTTCTCTTGCAGTGTCTGTCAACGCTGTGGTGGCATCTGCTGACAATAGCACTTAATCTCGCTCATAAATTTTAACAAATGATCCAATTTGATTAAATGACATATACGAGATTTTTATGACTACTTTTTAATGTTCAAACAGATTCTATGTAAAGATAACCTATTTATTGTGGAGTAAACTAGAAAATCCATTGACTAAAAACAAATGGGGCACATTTATGATCCCAACAGCTGTAACTAGCATTTTAATTGATAGATATGAGACATAGATGGCTCATGTAAATAATTTATGAGGGCATAAATCAATGAAGGGCCAGCAGTCACAAAAAAGGTAAAGCATATAGTTAAGATAGTGGTACAATTAAAAGTTAAATTTTTATTATAACTGGAAAATAGTTATTTAGATTGGTCACGATTTTAAAGCTATCAATGCAACTCTTTCTAAGTTTCATGTACGTAATATTGTGATTCAAACTCTACATAATGACTCTTAAAAACTATTTCCAATAAACCTGTCATCGTCGTTACCATAAACTGTAACATTTTGTTTGGAAATTATTTATTTTGGTTAATAAATAAGGCGATTCACTTATTTCAGAGCTGTTACTAATTGAAGTTCGTGTAAACATGTGGTTTTTGGTTCGAAAACAGAACAGGGGATAGGATAAGTGCTCTGCTAGACATTTTGGTGTGTAGCGTCAAAATATCCATATGTTGTGCAGATGTTATGTATTTTCGGTAGTTTTAAAGTTCCAAACTAAAGCATTTTTAACGGAGATCAACATTTCTCAGAAGGTTGGACAATTCTGAAACATTCATTTATAATTATTGTAGAAACAAAATACGTGTTTGAAAATTTCTCTAATAGTTATGCTGATCTACAGCACAAACAAATTATGCGTTAAATATTTGCAGCAAGAAAACCTGTTGGTATTTAGTTGATATATGTATATATGTTTTTTATTTTCAAGTAACCAAATGCTTTGTTACATGTTATTGAACATTAAAAAACCGTTTACAGTTGAAATGGTTTCACTTAAATAATCTGAGCAATGTTCAATATCCAGCTGTGATTATTGCATAGAATTACTCTGCATGGCTAGCATAGATATCAACGTTATAATGCTATTTATTTTATAATAAAATTATAATTTATTAAGATGATGCAACAGTACAAAGTGACACAACAATTTGAAAATTTAAATAAATTATATTTCAATATTGTCTTGAATTTAAGAAGCAATGTAGACAATTTTTAGATCAAGAACATATATCAGAATCAACAAAAACCAATCTAACAGCATATAATTGTTTTTGGTGAATTACCTAGGTAGTTAAAAATATAAATACACACACAAAAAAAATTAGAAATCTTGATGGCAATTTGTGTGACTTTAAAGGAAAATGTCGCACAATTAACTATTATACAATAATAAAGTATTTTATGATATTCTGGGATGATAAACATAACCTCAAAAGATTCCCAGCCAATCACGGAATACGAAAATATAGGCATTAGTAAACTAAAGAAATCCTCAAGACTATAAAACTAAAAACAACTGCAGGGTAATAATAGTCCATTTTCCTAAGCAACCTATGCATGTACACCCGCTAAACATATCAGGGGGCTCTTTTTATTTTACAAGGCCCATAAATTGTCTGAAACCGTTCTACAATAAATTATTGCGGCAGTTTAACAGCAGGTGGATCCGATAGGACCCAAACGGTCATCACATATCGATGGGGGGTGAAGGCTCGGATTTTTAGCAAGAATAAAGAAATGGATTTGAAGGTTTGATCTTATGGGAGAACTGCAGTCGTTGGTATTGTAATGAGATTGGCAGAAAAATGAGTTCAGTAAAAACATTAAAATCCTATATTTTTTTCGGCAGTTTTGATAAAAATCATCGTCAAGAAATAACCTGAAAATGATATGTACTCCAAAATTAAAAAATATATATATGCAGAAATTAAATATCTACATACGAACATAGCATCATGTTCCAATATGTATTCTAATTTGATTATTTTACCGCAATATATATGTATCATAGATCATTATATCTATAGATTTTTTGTCATTTCTTTCAAATTAAGTACGTTATCATCACTCATGTGGTTTAGGTTTCTTTTTAAAACTTATTTTTCATATCTCATTTAGCAAGCTACAAATTTATACTAAATAAAAATAAAAGTATTCCCTATATAACTAAATTTTTATAATAAAACTTAATTTTAGATTACTAACTCTACAAGAAAAATATAGTTAATATGACTTATTTTATTTATCGAAATAGAGAAACAGAGGTTTTTCAAAAAGAATCATTAGATACACAATTTGATAGAACAATATCAGAAGTTGAATATTCTTGATAAAAAAATAACAAAAGTGAGGCTATATATAGCAAGGTAAACTAATTTAAATTTGTTGAGAACAAATAACAATCCCTAACATAAGGGGCCAGTAAAGAATACAAATATAAATATTTTGCTAACATTTAATTGTTTTGATTTTTGTTTTAACAGTAGGTTTTAAAATCAAAATATAGAGAAGTAAATCAGAGCTTAGTTAACTATAAATTTTGAATACTATTACCAAAGTAGTTATTTGTTTTTGGGAAACAAAATTAAGTAAAAAACTGATGAAGCAACGGAATAGGATTTGATCAGGAAAGTTCTTTACTTAGCATAGCTGTAATACCCCAAGAAATAAAAGAAGTTCACTGAAGAAAAACACACTGTATTTGAAAGAAAACGATGTTACTTTATATTTCTGATAGGTTACTAATTACGGAAGATTGTTTTCAAAGGCTACTTTGCTATAATTTGAGCCCAGAAGGGGTGATATTGGGCAAAACAATATTAAAATCAGCAACTAAGTGCCATTGATTTAAACAATTATCTTAAAGCATAAGTCATATAGTGTAGGGTTATTAGTTAATGGAATCATTCATATTGATGTATTTAATAATTAACACTGCGAGGTTGCAAAGTTGTTCAATTTACTTGTCAAATTCAAGTTTTTGCTGTTATTTAATTTGTTGTGTTAATTAGAGGTTATTAGAAATTTTAATTTTTGATTAACACCACAACAATTTGTTTGGAGCATCTGTTTATAGCAAAGTCTAATATCTCCCAGAAAATAAAAGATTATGCTAACCAAATATTCTAAGGGGGTATAGTTCTAAAGTTCTAATTGGACTTACTGAGAATGTGAGAACGGTGGGAAGATAATTAAGCAATGAAAATCTTAGCCAAACGCTACCAATGCAGAAGCTTCTTTCTTACATCTATATTATAAATAATATTGTTACGAAATTTACCCAAAGCCGACCCTGTGTCATTTCAGCACGATAACAAACGCTTTAAGATAAAAAAATACGATTCTCGAAAAGACTCGACAGCGGAAGGAGCGATGATGATTTCTACTGGAAAATTCTATGCTGGTGATATAAAAGAAGAACGCCACGATCGCCAGGCAGTGCTACCGCGACGACTAGCTTATATGGGATTGTTATTGTATTTTTGAATCAGCTGTTTGAATGTAAATAAAGTTCTAGAAAAGTGAAAGTAAATATTAGTTGTTATAATTTTAAATTGAACCCACGCAGTATATTGCAATATAGAATTAAACTTCGATCTAAAAAGTGTCACACTAAAACAAAAAATGTAGCTGGGTTAAGCTACAAGTTAGTAATACTCATAACTGCTGTCGGCTTAATTACTGCGCTCCATTCTAGGAGAATAGACCACAAAATTAATGCACAATTGAAAAATACTATGAGAATGATCTGAAGTGAATTATCTACCTGCCCTAAGCAATATTTCACCTCCTGTCATACTTGAATACAAGAAGATCCTGAATACAAGAATCCTACCAGTTGACAATACACCAGAAATCCCCAGCTAGCCCTTGTAGAATTACTTCAGTGTTAATAGTGGTCCAGAACGCTCAATAAAACCAGAATCCATGTCATACAATAGGCCAATGCCAGCGAATTGATAAGACATTAAATACAATCAAATCCAACACGGCCAGTGCTTGTGCTTGTTATATTACTTTACTAAATGGAGGAGATACTATCTCCACTTTCTCACTGGGGAGAAAGCTGTCATCAAACATATCAAGCACAGTCTAAAAACTACTACTGTTAAGCTAAATAAATCAACTTTTGCCCTACAGTAAATAAATATATACCCTTATTTTACTGGAGACAGTGGTAAAGCAATCTAAAAATATAGACCAAAGATAAAAAAACACTTGATCTGATGGTAGTAAGGATTTTGATTGAATTGTTAAATATGAATGTTGCTATATTAAGCTCGTAATAGGCATTTAAAAAACTGCCTGAACTATCCTAACGAGTCGACTCTGCACACTCACGACTAACTCGAGGCATGTCTACGAAGCCTACATCGTGCAACGGTATCTTCTGGTTTCAAAGAGTTGCCGACTCCAGTCAAGAAAGTGATAGAAAAATAACTAATATGAATAGCAAAACCCGTCTAGTGATTTCTTTTCCCAACCGCATTCTGAAAGTGTATCACACACACCATTTAAGGCCACTGTAACTATTTAGCGGTCTATACATGGGCGTAAAAAAACACCTAATTAATATGTCAACTCGATGCAGCAAGTACGTACGTGTTCTGTGATTTTTCCAAACGATCCGGCCATTTTTTGCCACTTCTCTACGCTTGTCTAATTATTTTATCTCAATTATCATACCTGAGGAAGTTAATTCCACATAAATTATTCGAAAATTAATCGCTCATTGAATTGTGACTTTCATTTGTTTACTTTGGATACCGATAACAGGTGTCGACAATTATCTTTATGGCATACGATCATGGTGTGGCGTATGGAATAAAGTGTCTATTTGACTAAGTCACATTTTAATTTGCCTTTCAAATATACAAATTTATTCAACATTATTGACAATAATAAAACCAAAGACATTTATTCTTCGTTTAATAATGAAGCGAAAATATGTAAATAAATATATCTGGGAAATTATACGTGCATTCAAGTGCATGTCTGTTTAACTGACTAATGTATACCGGGGGTGTACCAATTTTAACCAAAAATTAATGTCTAATAAGAAGTAGTACAAGAAATTTAAATTAGGACGATTGTTGGAATAGGCCCCTAAATTGGTTGTTGCCATTCTGATGAAGCTTTCTATCAATAAAAGCGAAACGTCGGCAATCTTTAACAGCTAACTTTATTGTCCTATTCACACTATTCTCCTATCGTATTTATATCAATGGTTACTTAACGACTTCTCGGAAACAACAACTTTAGATAGAGCAATCTTTATAATCTTGTAGCCGCAACTTTGCAAATTTATGAATATAGAATCTTGTTTTGTTTATATTTCGACGGTGCATATCACTGAACTTAATTATTCTTCTAAATTCACATATGGCTTTCTGTTTTGTTACGTAAAGTTACTTTAGGACATCCAGCTCAAATGTCTCAAAATACTAGTGAGACGATAACTCTCTATAAAGAAGGTCTATCTTGTGAACACCTTATAGCATCACTTGTTAAATAATAATTTTTTCAATAGTTATTGAACTACATATGGAGGTATGGATTTGAAAAAGTATTATTTCCCTCTTTCAGAATTTTTTGATGTCAGCTCTCATTAGTAGTTCTAGAGAGTTTGGCATAATTGTAGAAGTTTTTAATTCAGCTTCAGGAGTGTGAATAATACAGAAAAGAAACAAAGTGCGATTAGATGAAAACTTGAGCATAGATAACTTTGACTTACCACTGATTAATGGGAAACCCATAGAATCAATCAAAAACTACCAATATTTGGCCGTAATTCTAAAGATGAGAGAGATGGATGAGAAAGAAATAAGCATCTGATCCTAAAGACTATAAAAAACTATTGATATCGGAAGAACTTGAGGACGAGTTGAGTCTGCGTATAATAACCTGCAAGATGGTTTAACAGCAGCCAATGGCGGCATAATACGGAAGTGAGGAAACCTGGAAATGCCTGGCCAAAACATATACGCATTACCAAAGAAAAGAAATAGGTCCCTGGTAGCATTAATCCAGAAGAATGGTAAGAAAGAAGACACTAAGATACAAAGTATGCATTAAAATCATTCAAAACACAATACCAAGTACATTCTGTTCAAGCACTAGAGTAACCACTGGCCATAGTGCCTTCAGCACCTAATACGCTAAGAAAAGTTATGAGTCGAACCAAAGAAGACTTCGAGAAATAGGTCAGCTTAGCCCGCGTAAGGATGTAATCAAGCCTTACATAGAAAGGCTGGCTATTAGGTATATATAGGGAAGCCAAAGACAAAATTATTTACATCGGCATTAGAAAGTTTATCTAAGAAGTAATTTCAGTTTTACTTCACTGCAAAGAACGAGCTCATATCATAATAAATAAGAGTAGAATATACACCTGGGTAATAAACAGACCAGGTTTGTTGCTACCACAAATAAACAGATGAATCTAACAGGCATGGACGGATCGAATACCCCTCCACCCCAAGAAAGAAGTTATTAGTCTACCTACCTCTACTTGTACTGACAAATGGTTGTGAAATCTGGATTCTAAAAACACCAAAACTACAAAGATCTATGCAGAGATAGATGATCCCAATAATGGACCGGATATTGCAAAAGTGTTACAAAAGCAAGGAATCACCTTATCATAGAATGAGACCATGGCACAGAGAAAATAACAGGCAGAACTTTATTTCAGAAAAGAGCAGAATGTAGAAATCAAGAATACTTATCAAGAATTTACATTGGAAACTAAAGGGAAGAAGGAAACTAGGTACATTTCGAGAAACGTTAAAGAGGAACTAGTTGTGTGGAGAGCTTTTAATAATAACTTTTAGGTAATAGATCACTTTAAGAAAAATGAAACGGTAAGAAATATGAAATCATGTACTGTCTGTACCAATCAGAGGCACTAAGTTAAAAATCGATACTGATGGGGAATATGTACATTTATCTAAGTTTGATAAACCTACTTTTGTGTTGATTTCACTGCATTTGAAATATAGTTTTCAGAAAAATTTTAAAAATATATAACAAAACATGAGTATGTTTTCGTATTTTTCTTTAAATAACTTACTCTATATAACTATAGCTTTGTAATTTCTATTTTGTGTATATATTTTGAAATTCTCAGTATTTACTTTTCTTTACATTATTGAGTAGTAACAATCAGTCCGACAAATGAGGCAAGTAATGCAATATCAACATTTTTTCAGCTGAAAAAGCAAATGCGATAATGTATTACAACTAATTTAAAAACGAGCTATAATTAGAAGTCGCTTGACTTCTAATAGTGTGTACATGCGTGCATCGCATTTTAATTTTATACCTTGGCTTGAACAAAAAATACACACACCAATTACTCATTGAGAGGGTGCCACTGGCTTTTGCTAAATTATATTTCACGTCCTGGTTTGCATTTTAACATCGCTGTGTGTCGCGCGATGTTATTTTTAACCGACTTCGTTAACATTAATTGCTATGCTTTTAATGCATTATGTTTCTACAATAATTTCTTGGACCATGTGTCGTATACTCGAACACAAATCGCTTAATGTGGCTCCGTGATAATCTGATAGTCTTAATTATTTTTTAATTTTGCCAGCAGTCTTCAACGGCATGTCTTGATTATGATTATTATTCATAATTTCTTAACGGGTGCATATTAATAAAGGTCTTTAGAAACGAATTAATGAGGTGACTGAAATGCTTAGTTAGTGTGTGGCTTATGATTTTGGGTTGGGGTTCACGCAAATAATATTCAAATGATTCTCCCATTAGAAGTTATTAGCGCTAATGATGTTTCTTTTCGCATGCTTCACAATCTTAAAATATAGTTTTTTTTCATTTTTAATGTTTATATTTGAAAATATTTATTATTGTTTATCCGTTCCTGTATTAAATTCGAACTTTACACATATTTCTCCTCTGCTATTAAAATTGTTAGTTCTATTTCGTTTCAATTATTGACAATTAATTAAGACTTGTAGTCAAAAAAACTTATTTAACCATAGTCGATCAGGTTAAAACAAAATGTATGAAACTATCGAAACCGTAAGAAATATTGACACCTATAAGAGAATTTGGAGCAGCAATTGACTTGCACAGGAAGTATGGAGAGCAACTGTGAAAAAAGACCACAACTTATCAGTCACTTCACTAAGCGCTCATTTTGTTTGTAATATTTAAACATTTGTCAAATGTTGGTATTTGAATCATCATTTCTAGAAATACTTAATGAATAAAGAAGGCTTACTACAATAAAGAAAAGTTAATGCCTGCTAGATAGATATGTAAAGTCAAAAATAACTTTTCAACAGTGTATATTATCTTAGTCAGTGTATTGAACCTAATAGATGTCGGTGACATCTACCGTCGAGTGAGTAATTTAAGTATATGAAGGCATACTATGCTATAACATATACCATACTCTTGACAGATGGTTCGAGTGTTTTATATAAAAACACAAAAGTAAATATATATACAGATCTATATCCACATATTTAGAACTATATCATTCAACGTATAACAGCCGTTTCGAACCAGGAGTTCTCGTCAGATACGCTTCCTTGAATGACAAGTTCTAAAGTGAAATACTTGGATGTAATACACATCAGTAAGACAAAACAGACTCAGTAAGTTGAACTTGTCAGCAAGGAAGCGTATGACGAGAACTCCTGGTTCGAAACGGCTGTTATACGTAATGATATAGTTCTCTTATATATATTTACTTTTGTGTTTTTATATAAAACACTCGAACCATCTGTGAGTATGGTATATGTTATAGCATAGTATGCCTTCATATACTTAAATTACTCACTCGCACCGACATCTATTAGGTTCAGACTGTTGTCTTACAATAACATCCAAGTATTTCACTTTAGAACTTGTCATTCAAGGAAGCGTATCTGACGAGAACTCCTGGTTCGAAACGGCTGATACGTTGAATGATATAGTTCTAAATATGTGGATATATATCTGTATATATATTTACTTTTGTGTTTTTATATAAAACACTCGAACCATCTGTCAAGAGTATGGTATATGTTATAGCATAGTATGCCTTCATATACTTAAATTACTCACTCGACGGTAGATGTCACCGACATACTGATGTGTATTACATCCAAGTATTTCACTTTAGAACTTGTCATTCAAGGAAGCGTATCTGACGAGAACTCCTGGTTCGAAACGGCTGTTATACGTTGAATGATATAGTTCTAAATATGTGGATATATATCTGTATATATATTTACTTTTGTGTTTTTATATAAAACACTCGAACCATCTGTCAAGAGTATGGTATATGTTATAGCATAGTATGCCTTCATATACTTAAATTACTCACTCGACGTAATGTCACCGAGATGTGTATTACATCCAAGTATTTCACTTTAGAACTTGTCATTCAAGGAAGCGTATCTGACGAGAACTCCTGGTTCGAAACGGCTGTTATACGTTGAATGATATAGTTCTAAATATGTGGATATATATCTGTATATATATTTACTTTTGTGTTTTTATATAAAACACTCGAACCATCTGTCAAGAGTATGGTATATGTTATAGCATAGTATGCCTTCATATACTTAAATTACTCACTCGACGGTAGATGTCACCGACATCTATTAGGTTCAATACACTGACTGTTGTCTTACTGATGTGTATTACATCCAAGTATTTCACTTTAGAACTTGTCATTCAAGGAAGCGTATCTGACGAGAACTCCTGGTTCGAAACGGCTGTTATACGTTGAATGATATAGTTCTAAATATGTGGATATATATCTGTATATATATTATCTTAATTTAGACAAAATTCAAATCAACATGATTACAAAGTTGAAATGGGGAACCTATCCAGGACCATATGAATTATTATTCAGCATATGGTAGATCTTTTTTTTTTATGCCAGCAAGACGTGACTTATTGTATTATAAACAGATTGCAATACAAAGATCAACGTATAATACCTTCCAAGCCCTTCTGGTAAAGTGTAATGTGGAAGTATTAGTTATGAAAAGACGTTTCAAGAAATATGAGTGCCTTTTGGAAAGCATTCACCTTTTTAACAGAAGATATTGGATATACCCAAAATTTACCTTATTTGACTGAAGAGTTTGTCAAACATAACTAGATATATAAACTGTAATATTACCAACACAAACCAAATACATTCCCTAGAACGAACATTCAAGTTAAGTATGTTCAGCTGCGTATAAATTTTTTTCTCAGATGTACAATCCTACATTAACTGAGCCATTTTCAAAGAACAGACTTACAATTACCTAGATGCCTGCGACATAGGTACCGGTGTGTGAAGATTTAGAGTTGAATTAGATTTACTATACATTATTCCTAAGCTAGAAACGTAAAAAGTAATATCTATGTTAGTCAAAACCTTTTAAACACTTACTTTAAAAAAATTCACAGTTAATTCAATTTCCAATTTTCCTATTTGTCCACAAACTCAAACGCAAAATTACAAATTATGACCTGTCGTTGCTAGACTTCGTTGGTCGTTTGCTATGTACATAATTTTTTTCAGAGGGGAACAAAATCTATTTCATTTCGTTTATCACAATAAATAGACTTATTTGCCTGCCTAAACATAGAATAGAATAACCAAATTTCTATAAATGATTAGTTTATGCTTAACATTTTAATAAGGTCCACAAACCAGACAATATATATATATATATATATATATATATATATATATGTTTTAGGTGGTTTCCCGGATGGTTTGCGGGAATTCATCCGCGTAGTTGATAACTGATCCCTGCCGGGATCGATGGTAAAATGACGACGTTTCGGCAGAGTCACATCTGCCCTCTTCAGGTCGGTTCGCATAATTCTCGTAGTCTTCTGCTTTCGCATCTAGTACTCGTAATACTACTTACTAACTAGAAGCGAAAGCAGAAGGCTACGAGAATTATGCGAACCGACCTGAAGAGGGCAGATGTGACTCTGCCGAAACGTCATCATTTTACCATCGATCCCGGCAGGGATCAGTTATCAACTACGCGGATGAATTCCCGGAAACCACCTAAAACATAGTGCCCGCGAGATATATATATATATATATATATATATATATATATATATATAGCATAAAAATTGCATAAGAAGATTGTAAACCAAACAATTTATGTAGGTTTCAGTAAGCTAGTAATGTACTAGTTATACAACTAATATTACAAAACTACTTTGTATTTCAATATGTGTGTATGTATGGTGGCATAATCAAGCCTACAAACGTTCATCTTCGCCGATCCAAAGATGACACTCTGACTGACGATTTCTAGACATGGAAATCTCCACAACTATAAATTTGATCTAAATCGTTAGAGCCGTTTCCAGGAACGCGGATATATACAAACATTGATCGTTTAATAAAGCAAATAGTAAAAAAGTAAGTAGTAAATTGAGAAATTCATAACTTCTAACTTGTTGTAATACGCAATTGCTATTTCAATGCAAATTTGTTTGTTAGAAGTATAATATCTAAACTATTCCTTAACTTCTATTTTTAAATGCAAATCTCACAAGACCAGAATGCTTTACGCATAAATACCGAAAAACTGAACTATATTCAAATGACTCGTTTAGCCTTTGAAGATATTATTATTATTTTTGCCATTTTAACAGTTGTCTTTGATCTATTAATAAATATTTTAGCGAGTAATTTTTTTGAGTGTTTATACAATTCATGGTTTTCTCTCACTTTCAACTTAGAGGAACAATGGCAAATAAATTAGTAATTATTTTTATTTAATCAAAAACGCAAGATCGTGAGATACGTCCACAAAACATGTGAAAACTTTGTTTGTGAACGATAATATTGTTTATTCTGAAATTAGCTTCGGTTTATTTTATTGCAGGTCCAAAACACGATATCTCGATGCCCTGCAGAGAGACCTGGTTATCGCTGTCTCCGTCTAGCGCACAGTCAAATCGACACAAAGGCATTATTATGTTCTTTTTCTGTTCAGCAACAGCCAGGGCAAGGCAAACATAACAAAGAGGCCATATTCACGAACAAAAGCGTCGTCTCTCCTTTGCCTGCATTTCTATTGAAACTATCTCACCTGTATACCTGCATCCACATCCTGTGTTAAGTCCTTCGGAGTGTTCTGTGATAGAATATTATACACATATAGGTTCAGTTCGGTATTACTATAGACAAACAAACCCGAGCAAGGGCAGTGCGGGGTTGCCGGTTTTAGTTTCACGCAAATTATAAATTGATTTATGTGCTTTTAAGGTCCGTTTGATTGACTTGTATTTTAAGACAAGTAGAGCAAATGAAAGATAAATATTCCTTCACAAAACAGATACGCTTTTGTGCGTTGTCATCTGTAACTATTTACTTTAAAATATGAATTTCATAAATTAGTGTCGGTTAAAGTACGAATATATCTACTGAATCTGAATTAATGTTTAAATGCATTTTATTTTCAGGACTTGGATCCATAAAATTAGCATTACATTTTGATGGTCACTCACAACAAGTTTTGGATTTTTTTGCAAATCTTTTTATGTCAAAATCTTATGTGAAATGAAAACTTTACGAAGACTAACAACTAAAGACAAGTTAATTATAGTTCTCGAATCGTTTTTGACACGTCCTGTACATTACTGTTAATTAAATAAATTACCCACTTGATACTGAATATGCAAATGTACTTCATTAGTTATACAATTCGTTACAGCACACAAAAATTGTTTGATATTATCTTAATTAAAGTTTGTTGCCATACTATTTCGTTTTCAGGTCCTACTTGGAAAATATTTGAAATTCACTCTCTAATCAACGTGTTTCCTCGATTGAAAATAGGTACTTATGGCTAAGGGAAAGACATTTTGAACTGTTAAGATTTGAACTGAGATTTCCAGGGAAATGTAATTACCGGAAATAATAATGCATTCAAAGGGATTGTAAATTCAAATAATTTGTAATATTTAGTATATTTTTTGTTTTTGTGATTAGGTTAGAAAACAATATGGTAGAATATTAATTTGTTCGTGACTTTTCATGATTTTTCACGACAAACAGGAGCCACCTTTCTTGGAATTCGTTTTGTTTATAAAAAAATTTAAAATTATGATCATGGTATTTATTTTATTAGGATTATATGTGTTGATAGTTGAGTTTACATTAATTCACATTGTCTTAAAAAATTATGTCTCCCCAGAAGCTTCAGTCTAGCACCAGTCCGACACGAGGGGGCAGCGCTACCACTACCAGACAAATCGGGAACTGTCTAGTTAAAAAGCTATGTGAATGGGGCTATGTTACAGGACAACGACGTAGAGCCGTGAAAAAAATGCATTCGTCGCTGTCATGTAGTTTCTATTATCTTTGCATTAAATAAATAAAACTATAATTATAACTATATATAAAATAAATCAGGTGAAGTGTGATCTTAAAATTGCAATTAATTGAATTGAATAATGATGATGAAATACGGGTAAGTAACTTAATGTGTGTGTTTTTGCTTGCCACAGTTAAAGCACAGTATCTGCTTTTATATGATTAATTTTTTTACTATAAATTTGTAAATAGCTATCCACATGTGAATACCTAATTAAATCTACTTTTGTGTGTACAAAAACTAATACTATATTGATAGCAAAGTAGATTTATGGATAATTTTCTTTACGAGTCAGTCCAATTGGTCATGGCCTGTACACCGCGTGTATTTGTATTTTGCAAATACTTGGTTCATGTTTGGTTCAAATTTGTAAATAAAAATTTACAAAAGGCACTCTACAGGGCTGCATTTAGAAAATTCAGCATGGGATTAAAAATCAAAACATCGATGCATTTGCGATCTGGTAAATTCGACCAATGCTTTACATAAGTAAAAACACAAAACGTGGCCGAAACAACGGCGGAATTGAAGTTGAACAAGCAACGTGTATAAAAAATATTTTCGAAAATATTTATTAAACATAACCAATGCTTCAAATAACATATCTAGGTATCAATCGAACAGAGTCTCTTTTGAGAGGAAATTCGTATTCCAGAACATTTTAAATGGTATTAAAAACTTCAGTGGAACATGTGTCACATTCTAACCTGAAGAATTATTTTCTGTCAGCTTGGATATGAAGCCAAACATGCCAAATGACCAAAATAATATTGGTTGCATATCTAATACTTCTGAAGTAGATCAAAAAGCTGTTTTGTTTACACTTGTTCTGCATCTGTGATGGCTATTATGCTTCCTTGATAGTGAATACATATGTGACTTTATTATTATATAGGAGACACAATACTAATTCCCTTTAGACAGGAAACGTCCTTTCAAAAATATTAATCCACCTCAAAAATAGACAGAGATATGATTGATAGGTATTTATTTTTAAAAGTAATACACAGCCTGAATCCCTGAAGAATTCATCAGCTTGTTTCTGCACATACATACGCTGATTAACAACAATTTGTTAAACAGACATTTTTATCAGTGAGATTACCAGAGCATATATTTCACGCAAAACCATTGCATGTGAAACTTACTCCACAATTCAATAAATGAAGATGCGTATCATCGTTTTAAATACGCGAGCGAATTTCATTTAGCTGACGAACTGACAAGTATGTCTGAATTGAATTACAAAAGCGACAAGCTCGAACGAGCGAGCTGTATGAATGTGGGCTTTCTGAAAGCGCGAATTAATTTGTAGTTTTTAATTGTGTCCGGTTGTACGTACAAGTTGTAGAATTCCAATTGTTGCCTTTTGTTCCATACGAGAACGGCAGATTGTATCGAATTACCTCGGTATTCTGGCTGGTATCATGGCCAGCTTTGTTTCCACTTGTGGTAAACGAACTATATATAATAAACTGAATTCGTACGTTGGGAAATGAATAAGTGCACAAATATTGAGAGTTGATGAATTTATTATGATTTTGGGTACTGCTTCTAGGTTATTTCTGTCAACTTCTGTAGAATCGTTTTTTAGTTTTGTGATACTCATTTCTCTTGTAACTGATACGTATTTGTTAAATTTGGTTATTTTTGATTTGTCCCTCCCTTAAACCAAAGCTGGGTACGCCTTTGGCTGTCTTATTGTGTGCATTAGTTCATCCTATTAGATATTTAATTCATTTAAAGCTTTCATTTATATGTTGAGTTTTCATTTTGATAACCCCTTTTTTCTGTTAGACATGATCTGAATGGTACCTGCACTTAACTCAGATTGCCTTTGGTTTAGCTAGTTATATCTGCAGTAGATTTGATTTTTTCCAGAGGTTGCTTCCATCTTTGGTTAGTTACACAGGTGATCCTAACCTGCCATATCATCTGTTCTTTTACTTACTTACGTCTTCTTGATTCTTCACTGGTTACCATACATTAATGTTCTATGCCTAAGCTGTTGTATTACTAATTAGTTTGGCACTATCGGCTATCCATACCACATCGTCTTTGTATCTGACTATTCTAATTTTGCGGGTAACCATTGTCTAATTGTGTGTATTAGTTTACCTTTCTCATGTTAGATATTTATTTAATTTTAAAGTCTTCGTATAGAAAACTAATTTTTTCACTAGATATGTTCAAATTGCTACTTTATACTTACACTTCACTTAGCTGGACTATTGTCTAGCTCGTTACATTTACCCTAGATTTTTTCCAGATTGCTTGATTTCCTAGTTCGTTAAACAGGACTGCCTGTAGTTCACTTACTTATTATACTTATTCTACCTAATTCTTCACTGATTGCCATATATTTAATTTTCTGTGTTTAACCTGTTGGTTTACTAATTAGCAAGGAAGATATAGAGTTACCTTTGAAATGCAAAAAAATATTTGGAAACAAAGGACAGAGTGAAAAGGTATGTACCTACACCCCACCCCCCTCAAAGAAAATGATAAACAATGCTGAAGATGCTTCGTTATCAGCGTATCCCACGAATCTACTTTTGTGGGTCGTATTCTGCATTTATATCTCATGTAGAGCAAAGTTTAATTTTTGGGGCTTTGTCTTTCACCCCATAAATCAATCCATGTATCCCATTTGCCGTTTATTACACTTGTTTCCCAAAATAAATTTTATTCTAATGTGCTACTCTATTTCAAATTAAACAATCTCGGTTTCATCATATTATCACTTTTAGATCCCTGTATTAAAGTAGAGGCACTTTATGTTAACGAAGTGGGTAAAAAGACTAGAGACATTTTACAGTATGAAACCTGTGAAATCATACATAAAAATTCTGATATTAGTAAAAGCACAGAAGACGATAAAAACATGGAAAGTTATTGATGATGAATATACATTAGTTTAGCTCGAACTTAATTTTCCAGTTATATCATCTAGTTAGGCGTCAAGACCAATGACTACTGCTTGCGTTGAAATTCGGTTTTAGTTGGGATATCTCAGCTTCTGCTTCTGTTGAATCGAAGCTCTACTTCTGTGGTGACTGTTGTCATTAATTTGTTATTTCTCTACAGCATTCTTCCTACTTTTAAATCTATTTTACATAACTATAAACGATCTTCTTGGGTAAATTCTTGTTCTGCTTGATCTCTGGGCTTATTCCAGATAGAGTTCTTTCGATTTGAAGTAAATTCTAACAAACTGTGGCCATAATCTTAAATCATTTGTAAAATATAACTAATAGTTTTAATTTTGTAATGGAATGTAATTTGTTGTTCTTTGCTCTTTTCTTTTAGCAGTTATTCTATTGATAAGTATGCACTTAGAACCTTTCTCTATCTTCCTATATTTGAATAATTTATGTCGTTCGTAATTGTTGTTTTTCGTTATTTAATTTATAAATCAATCATATTTTCTGTTAAAACTTAAGCGTAAAGAATGAACCAATTCGATAAAGTTTCTTGAGGCTATTATAAGACTGCGCTGGAATACATGTAATACCCTGTAAGCATTACACGAATTAGGCCCTGTGATAAAACCTTGCGGTACAACTACAAATAACCGACCAATTCAAGAACCTATTTCCGATGTACGATAACATTTAAATGCAAATATCTCTCATATTCCTTTAATTGGACAGCTGTTATTTAAAAAAAAACTACTGACGTCAATGAATATAAAAATACTCCCGCATAATCCAAGAATGATATACCGTTTCTATGGACGCATAGCAATCTGTCGGTCTCACATAAAAAACTCAAAGCTATCCAGCGTCACCAATCAAAAAATCTCATATTAAAAATCTGCTGGGAGATTACCATATTATTATGCCAGTCCAACGATGTTGGCCATTGGATGAATACCCGATTAGAGAACGATTATGTAAATCATCAGACATTTTTTTAACGATACCGAAAATTTATTCAATATCATTATGGTCGTCTATATGATGTAGATATCCAATTTGGAAATTAAACGCGGCGATTATGATAACTGTTGATTCCTGGACTGGAAAAAATAATGATGTACATAAATATTCACCTTATGATGTACATACACGATACTCGTATCGATTCTGAATTATCCCTCGTTCATCTTGGTAATGTTCACATTTTAATAATGATGTGAAAGATCGAATATGCAAGCAAGAATCAAGTAACAAAAAATCTCCGACCTCCTTATCACCAAGGCAACTCATTTTTATAGTAACCTTGAAATATTTGTATGACTCTTAAAGTACTTCGTTGTTTGATATAGCAATATTTGAACAAAAACTCAATCTAATTCCTATTACCAAAACCCGTATTGCATACGCAAATTCAATAGTGCCATCTAGAAATTTCAGGCACTAAGCCACTAAGGACCCCCCAGATAGCATATAGAAGTAAATGTAACGCTTTTGCCCTTTGGAATTTTAACTGAACCTTTCATGGCAATTGTGTTTCTAGTGTATACCAGAGTTTGCAGAATTTTGAACGTAAGATAATGTATTGTTTCTATGTCAAGCCCTTCATTACTTGCACTACTCTCAGAAGACTCAACTCTCGAGATATTATTTATATGTTTGTACTTGGGATTTGCATATGATTAAATATTTAAATATCTAATCGTACATTTGTAAGTACGCAATTTTTAACTCTTTAAAGAGTAGGGCAACTACTGACGGATCTAGGTTAGAAACGAGTATAGCTATGCGTTCAAACGTATGCAATTATCAGTGATCACATATTCAACACGGCATTAACCGAGGACGAGGAATAAATTTAATGGTAACAGTGGGTAAAGCAGACAGTTCTTCAATGCTTACTAAAAAAATTGTCGAAAGAGGAGATCAATTTGGCAAAACAATTAACGTAGTAACAAGAAATAGTAATATCAGGAACACCACAGTACAACCAATTTCCAAAAATTGTGCACAAATCAAGTATATCAATATACAAGTAGATATTAACAGAATTTAAGAAGTTAATTTCATAGTGAAGAAAAAGAAGTTAAAGGTAAAATGTAAGTGGTACCAATGGTCTTGTTTCGAGAATAATCTTTGTAATTTTTCTAAATAAATCAGCAGTAGAATAAATTTATTTTAAAAAGTAACCAGCCGTTTTCAGTACAAATGCATCACTGGATGGCGAACTTATTTGAACCAGATATCAAATTTTTCAGATTGTTATGGTAACCCTCTGCCTATGTATAAAATCCTGGTACTAAGTCCTCCATGACAATAAAAATAATCGAATATTGATGGTATATACTGATTTCAACAATAGTTTTGTGTTTATCATAGTTTCTACCTAGCAAACCTTTTATGTCCGTTGTGGCCACTAAGTGTGTTGATTCTACAGCTTCTTTTCCAAAATTCCATTTCTGCTGTTGCAATCTTTTTTATTATGTTTGTTTGCAAGGCACGTTTCTGTCTCATAATGCGCATAATTGAATATTATTATTTTAACTGTTTTGGTTATGTACCTATCCCGCAGGACTGAATTTAGTTGTCTTATACTCGCTGTCGCTAGTCTTAGCCTATTTTGGATTTCTTCTCTTAAACCGTTATGACCTAATAAGATTCTTAGGTATTTAAATTTATCCGTTACATTTATTTCAAAGTCTAGTTCTTATGTGTGACTTGAACAGCAAATTGTAAATAGCTCTTGTTATGTCAGAACTTTCTCTTTAACTAATGTTTAGCTATATAATAACAAACTTTTGAAACGACTCTTGAATTCGTGATCTCGAGGACCATAGATAACTATTCTGCGGTTCCGTCTACTGTTAGTGTTAGAATAGAAGTAGATCGACTTTACAAAGCAAGTCCAAAAGAGAAGTGGAGAACAAAAGGTGGACTATTCTATAGTGATCTTTGGAGAAGTCACACAATTTATAAACAAACAGAACAAATATCACTAAATAATTCAATGCATCATCATCACTTAGACAAAAAATTAGAGAGAAACAAAAAATGAATAAAGGAAGCGACATATGAAGGCAAAAGTTTCTGAAAAATACCGGAATCCCAAGTATTCGACCATAACCTGCATAGCAAATTTATGAATGTTTATGACACCGACATGAATGTCTCTGATGTTGTAATATCGATTGTTTCGTTGCGTTGAATTGGCGCGCGCTGTTCCGCCACCATAAATTGTATTGATTGCCGCGTAAGAATAATTAGAAGATATTAATAGCCTATATTACCATGGACAAGATAAAAAGCTAATTGGTGGACTGGTAGTCATTTATATTCAGCTCTTGAACTCAACCGGTCTACATAACCAAATGGATACAGGCCGAATTCAATTTTCATCGAATGTGTTTTCGATTTTTTTCTTTCCCAACCATTACAATGCTATCTTGTACGTTATGCTGATACGGCAATCTGAGCGAAACTGATTTTAAGGAAACATTTTACAATTATGGAATTGTTCTGAGAAATGTTAACAAAAACGCATGATATCTTAATGATGAATATTTACTATAGTTAAAATTCTATATTCTAATTAACGCGTTTTCGACATCGTACGGTATTCCATTATTGACATAAAAACTTTAGCAATGAAGACAATTGTCACCATGCGTCAACAAAATGAAATTGGAACAAAATCCTGTGATAAATTTCAGCCTCGGTTGAAACGAGTTGTGGGCCAGCTTAATACTTCACTTATAAAGATTTCTTTATGATAAATCTCATTAGCGTAATTAACAATCTCAGCAGGCAAAATTATTTATACTTAAAACACATCATGCATCGATATACGTGTATAGGCGCCTATACTTTGCATAATATATTCAGCAGACGTAGATACTGAATATAAAATACAATAGCAATAAAATAGTCAATAGATAAGAATATATTCAATTTGTAAAGAGCTTGAAAACTTTCTTGATATATTGCAAAAAACAGGTTAGATATTTGCGTAATCTAACTGATTGAATTCTGCCCAGTATAAAAATAAAATGAAAAAATGTGATATAACATTTAATGCATTTTCAAGGTCACATAAAACCTACGTTTGTAAGCAACCAAAAACATCTATTCTAATGGTAATGGTACTAGTTTAAAACTATATGACAATCTAAATAAATTGTTATTATAAACAAAATAAAGGAAATATAAAAGAGTATGAATAGTTAAAAAAATTAAACTAATGAAAAAATATATATAGATACTTAGTAATTATTTAAAAGGGATTTTAATTAATGTAATAATATACTTCTGTTTTATAAAAAAGTGTTGTGAAGATCCAAATTAACTCATTAAAAAAGGAATAACAATTCATAGCGATTCATTCATTCTCTGACATACTCTTCTGCCTTTATATAAACTAGTATTCTATTGAAAAGCCTAGCCAGACTCTGAAACTACTGAGAGACTGTTCTCTAATGTGGGACACGGTCTAAGTGTGGTAATTGTCCCCAGAAATCCATAATCATGTTTAGTTGGCAAAGAAACGCCCGTCTACTTAAAACTTCAATGACAATATTAACTTTACTCAGGGTAATTGATATAATAATGAGTTTGGCTAGAAAAGCATATTACAGTTTAAAGTAGACGTACCTCGTGGTCAAATCTAAACTGGCAATCCTAACCTAACCAAAATCAACCAGCTCTTTAAAATTGGCAAATACAAAAGTTTTAGCGGTTTTTGAAAATCCATAGGGTTTACCTCATATATTTATAGGTGCAGTTGTTCAAGCCTATTTATTTGTGGAGGAAAAGCTCAAAGTGCTCAAAGCTCAAGAATGGTGGCAGTAGAACAAAAATATATCGCTGAATTACCTAAAATGTCATTCTTAATGGATTAAGCTAGGAGTTGTGTTAGCAGAATATATATACAGGATGTAAACAGTATAGTTTTGCCAAAAAAAAGAAAATATTACGAATTTTGCATCCATCTTTAGTATCACAAACAATTTTACATTGAAAGCGGGCCGGAAACTTCAGATGTAGCTAGTGAACAGAACACATGGCTATGCTAATGACTTTAAATTGACAAACCACTTTTTTGATAATTGAATTGAAAACTGACTGAAAAGATATTGCAACATTGCTATAACTCACAGTTTCTTCCAAACGAATATAACCTCTATATTCGTAGTTTTTGTACTGTATTTGTTTTGTTATTCTAAAGGCTAGTTTGTATGTGTGCAATTTTTGTGAAACGATTATTTAAAGAGATAATTGTTAGATTTTTACAAGAAGCGGATCAAATCGTGAAGTTTGGTGCAGCTTTTGTGTTGGCATTAATAACTTTGGAGTTTATTTATTGGGTAAGTACTTATACTGGTGTAACCGAAAGATTTGACGTTTACTAATTAGTGTTTGAATAATCGAGCAGTTAAAATTGACCATTTTGCGTTACATTGTAACAAAATTTAACATCTAAGAAAAAAGAAACAAAAAAATGTCACCAAGATTCAATTTACCGAAACAAATCTAATTCTGGAAAAAAATCTAATAACTGAATAAAATTTACAGGTGTTCATTTTTTCGTAGCCGACGTTATTCCCTTAGGTATTTATTTACCACTTGACGAAGCAATGTTGCCGCATTGACAATAATTTACTTAAAATTCATTTTTAATTTTCTTAATTTTTAAGGCTTTATAGGTCATAGTGGTCCTTAAGTCTTAAGATTTTTATATTTTATTGGGTGTATACTATCTCCACCTAAAATATATGCACTATTTACATCACGTAACGTTTTATATGTTTTATGTGTGAATATTCAAAAAGAAAACTTTATCATACCATATCTGTGAACATGTACACTGACAGTAAGTTACATATAATCTCAGAATGTATATTCAGAGTCATTATTGAACTTGCTATGATAAGAGCGCTACAAAAAAGCATTAAGAAAGTGCCAAGTTCCATTTTTTAGTGAAAATAATGCATTTATAAAATGGCAGACGCCTCATTTCCTTTAATGCCATTTAAGGTCATATAAAAATATACATAATCTTCCTAATTAATTTTTGACAGTCAAAAAATAAATTATTGTCAATAGTAACGTTAATTTTATGTAACATTTTATTACAACAAAGTCGCCAGTATCCCCCATTATAACTTACGAGAGTATATTGGGCGTATGTTATTTGACATCACCTGTCATATCCCAAAGCTACTAAAAAGTCATAACTCTTACAAATTGCTTTATCCAAATACATCTTCAGCTTCAATAAATAATATTTCTCAAACAGGACCGCACGTCATATTAATATTTATAAATGTGTAGCGTATTATATATTCATTTTTATTCTTAGGTTATTTGTGAGCAGATGCTTAAAACCTGCACACTTCCTCCAAATCAAACATTTGGCAACTGATCTACTTCTCTAGAATAATTTTTCATTAACTGTCAGGATTGTAAAAGAATCGGTTATCATTCAGTTGCTTCGGGTTTAATAGAGCAACTATTAATATTTAAAATATGTTGCTGTAAAGACAAATGGGTTTTGTATTTAAAAATTTGTGATTTCGAACATATTTTTGCACTTAAAAGTCGCATTAACGAAAAAGTTAACCTTTTCACGAAGTATGCCCCCTATTCCGCGAGTGCCACATTAGAGAGAGACAAAGCAACACTATATATATTCCACCATGTGGTTTTAATTTGCCATTGAAAACACCAACGCGCGCAATACGTCTCTCTGGCTCTAAAAACACGCACTATTGGAATTTCGGTATAAATAATTGATTTAATTAAAGCGGAGGCTGTAGGCTTAACCGACAAAAAAACCGGTAAACATTATCGGTCGTGGTTGCCTGGCCTGAACGTAGTGCAACAAACATCGTTTCAATCGTAAATTTCAAAACAGTATTGGTTGCTATTGGCATTACTATTGTTATCCCTTGAATAATGCAGCGTATGAAATCGGTTAAAATCAATGAAAACAAGTGATAAGGCAATGAAAATGTTCATCATTTCTGATGGTTGCACATACGGGACTTTTCAAACTCTTAACGTTAACTGAACAGGCAAGGAGTTATGTGAAACGGCTATTAAATAATGTTTATTAATTTAATTTCCAAGAAGAAAGTGGCAGTCGTTGGGACAGACTAATGGAACAAGGTTCTTACGAGATTTATCTCTCAATCTATGTTCATCTCTTTCTTATAAAACAGAATAATGGGTGTTGAGAAAAACTAAAACAATACTATTGTTATTACTGTATATCTGTATGTTATTTAATAACAATTGACAATTCATGAATATCAGCAATTACAGTCTCATTTGTTTTTGTTGTGTGCCCCTTGGTCTATCACTATTATTATAACAATCAGATTGTCATTTGACTAAGTATTAATCCTAACATCTAAACAAATTTTTAAATAAAACTAGCTGTTCCGGCAGAGGTTGTTCTACGACTAGTTGACTAGTCTAGTTGTTCCCAGTACCATAGAAATCTTTTTTCTGGATGTTCCCGGTAAATACGCATGTTTTTTTTCTGGCTGTTTCTGGTACTAATTTGAAGGGGTTTGTGGTATTTCAAAATATTTAGCTGTTTCCTGTATCGCCACAAGGAATCATAAACCGTCAGGGGCTTATAACGAACAACCACCAATGATCCAATGGAATCGAATGCATGGTATAGAGGACAAACTTTGTATTAATATTTAAACAGCTGGAGTTTTTCCGGATCCAGAACAAATAACAAAATAAAGAATTACACATATCCATGATAGAAACCGTGTCACAAATAAAAATATCATAGAAAAAAGTAGGTCCCCTTTGGTCTAAACTTTCCAATTTTCTGGGCAATTGTTTAAATTCTTCTACCCTAAAAACCTTACACTGACTATTAAGAACAAAAAATATGTAGCCAAATCGGTTCACCCATAAAAAGCACTTTCAGATTTCCCTAATTTCCCATTTTTTTCATTCATTTAACGAATATACTATTTTCCAATATAATTGAAATTCACTTCACAGTTTATTTAATATTATCATTAAATATAAATATTTTAAGTTTGGATATGGCTGTTACATTCCAGGAGCTTGAAATGCGAGCTAAGGCGACCAAAGTGTAAGACTGTCAGGACACTACGACTAAAGTACGTTATAGCAAAGCTTGTGCAGAGCAGTTAGATCCGTTATCTACATGTCTACAAGCGTTTGTCTATGTATAGTTAAATTATTACTAAAGAAATAATAAATCTGACCCAACAGAAGTAGAGGGAAAGTAAATACGAAATTAACGTTACAGTAAGTGGACAATTTTCTTTAGTTTTTTAATCACCTTTTATTTGTATTGGCCATACTACAATACTGTTTACTAAATATAGTTCTGTTTAAAATATTTCTATTCCGGTGGATAAATAATATAAAAATGTTTTATTTCAAAATCGAGTGAAAAAAATCCTCTACTGACATATAAGTTTATAAATAGTTAATATTTTTTATTAATAATAAAATGTTTATTTTTATCAGTTTTTCTTTATTAGTTTTTTTATTATTCATTAAATTATTTTAAAACATTATGCTTTATTTTCAGAAAATAGGAGAGAATGGCTCTTTAAAATCTTTTAAACAGTCTATGGCTGAATTCTAAAAAAATATGTATTTAGTTAGGAGCCCTTTTATTTGATATGCTAAATGATGCAGTACTTTTTTTAAATTTTCTAATCTGTCCCACAACTCTTATCTTAGAAATTTTATTTAGAATTTTTAGTATACTATTTATGGGTATAATCCGTGTATTTTTTATGTTTACTCTTAGTAGTTTCGGAGATAAGGGGGAATGTTCAAGTTTCGAATCGTTTTTCATATTTTTTAAACTGTGTACTCCAATCTTATAAAATATTTGTTGCTGTATTTCTCATAACGAACGCTCTCATTTAATGTAACAAATAGGGCACTTGAAGTTTTATTTTTAATTCGAATCGAATTTACGCATCCAAAAAATATATCTCTAGTTCTCTCTTGCATGTACGGTAGATAAATGTTTCTTCATATAAAGATATTATACTCGTTATACAATACTATTTAATGAGCAAGAGATTTGGATAATCTTCTAAAAGTTTCAAGTAAATTAAACAGAACGTTCCCAAAAAAAGTATAATACTGAATACTCCCAGAAAACGCACTAAAATTGCTGTGAATATTTTTAAATAAGGTGTGACCTAATTTTTATTCACCTTCTCTTGAATAATAAATATTTGGATTCAAGGTTATTTATCTGACTGGGTTCAAAGTTAAGTGGGATATCCTGGGGATAATCCTTCCTTGAATGGTGCAATAAACAATTACACACCTAGATAATTTGACAAAGAAGGTAACAAATCGTAATCTTTTTATACAGTTTAATTGACGGTAATTATCGACAGGCATATATCTTAATCTTGTGTCGTTTACTTTAATCCTTGTCAAAATATAAAACGTAACAGCTACTGGAATTAGATATGTCAACAAACATGTTTGTGAGGAGTTAGAAATTATTTTATGTCTCTGTAATGTATAAAACGCATTAATGTCGTCTTGTTGTAAGTTGTGTTAGATTTTCAACAAGTTATGAATTTTTGGGTATGCTATGGAACGTTTGGAGTTTCAGAGATAAAGTGGTAAAAGCCGTGCCCCCGTGTTTGCATTAAACATATGTGAAATATATAAGATTTAACAACAGAAACATAACGAACAGAAAGAAAACTCGCTTTGGTTTCTCGATACAATTTCCTTTAGTTACATACAATTTTATCAACGATGTTGACTATATTCGAAAATCTATTTATAGAGAAAAATTTGCCCTCGTCGTACTAGCGGTCAGACGCAGACTACAACTCTTCGTTGTTATAAATTTTCTTTTCCCTAAGGTTTTTTCAAATTTGGTTACAGAAAATAATCCAAGAGGACTAAATCTGGGAAGTAGGATGAGTATGAGAGTATGTTCGAGGTTTTTAGACAATATACGATGTAGAACCCTCTAAAAAGTGCTTACCTACTAGCTTGGAGACATTCATTTGATGTTTATTTATGGAATATATTCAGCATTTCAGGTGTGGTCACCTAATTCAGAAGATCATTGCGATGTTTACCTTGACAGTTCATATGTAAACTGTGCCTTCCAAAAATTTGTTATTGTAAACGAAGGATAGTAGAATCTAGCTCCACCTGCATATTGGTCGTTACTGACATGTATATCAATTATCCAAACGACCAAAATCAAAGTAGCGCCATCAAAATACCAACTTAAGAATTATAAGGTTGGTGCTTTCTATCATTAGACATTATTGCAAATAAATTATTGCGATATCAGAAATTTTATTACCCAGCAACACGTTTGGGCGTTTTTTCATTATCACCTTCTGTACAAGTATTGGAGTGGGCGTGGATCTACTTGATTTGAAATAAATACAATAATGTAGAATGCGTTTGATACCATTAGAAAGGTTGCTGAAAGAGTGGAATAAGTCTTAATAATACTTCTTCTTATTAAAATATTAAAAGAGTGTTATTTATTGACTCCAATAAGAAAGAGAGGCGTAAACAAATTGTTAGCGTTATCACGTCAGATTCTTTCATCTGTCGTTTTCCAAGAAATCAAAGCCATCAGTCACAGCGTAAAAGGGAGTAAAGGTATGTGAACAACATTGTTTGTTTTCTTGATGTGGATCTTGAAGAATCAGGTCGAATAACTCGCACTTTTAAATTGTCATGCCGAAGAGTTCTTTTTGTCATTCATTGACACCTTTTAATTACTGTAGTCAGTAAATTAGTGCGCCAAGTCGTGCCAAAGACAATGAAATGACATCGAGTGACTGGTCTAGCGCGAGACACAAGACAGCAGGACAACAGACGTGCTTGGCAACTCAGTTGAAACTTACCAATCAACATTGATTCGCACACGATGCGTATATTTTAACCTTTGGCGACAAAACGGTTATACAGGGCGAAACGTTTAGTACAGAAACTTGAACTATAAAAGAGAATCTGTTGGATAAATAAATTATCATTAGAAAATGACCAATATACAACTCAGGCGAAATTAAAAAAAATAATCAAAATATGTAGCAATATAAGTAGCCATTTAACGCTTTTATTTAGGTCAAAGGTAAGGAATAATTTTTCAAAGAAATCAGTGTATCCTCTCTGTATAATATTAATCTAATATAGGTAGGTATATAAATATCTCTGAACATTATGTGATTTCAAAATAATTCCACTTTAGTTACTATTTATAAACCCCCAAAAACACTTTTAAAATATTTTTCCAGTATGTCTGTTTGTCGGAAATAATCTTTGAAGCAACTGGACTGAAAAAAATCTTTTAAATTACCGAGTGTACATATACATTCCTCTGCAAAAATGCAATCAAGGTATACTACAACCGCAGCCCATAACGGCCCCAAATGACAATCATAAATATTTCGAAACGTAATGGTTGTCGTACCAGCCAGGTCAGGAAGTAGTTTCCAGTACAGTTCAGAAAGATAACCCAAAAGTTAATAAGCCATCATAGCAAAAGTTTGTATATCATTTGTTTAATCATATTGGTAGGATTAATTGGGGAAGTAACAATTTTATGCGCAGGCTATTTACTAAATGCACGAGAGTGGATGAAATTTAATGCGTTTGCAATATTCACTACTTTGAAGAAAGCTAGTTGAAACAGATGATCGAAAAAAAAAAAGAATGAGGTACGGAGTTCAGTAAGATTATTTAGATGTTTTGGAAGGAAAATATTCTGAGAGCAATTACAGTGAATTAAAAATAAACTTTTTTTGTTGCATTAAATTTATTTATAGTGTTTTCACATTCTACGTGGACGAAGTCATGGGTTACAATTTGTTATAATAGTAGAAAAAACTGAAATATGTACTGCTTATATAAATCAGTTTCACAATAATATAAAAATTTACGAAAGCATCTACTGCCATAATAAAACTATTTTTCTAATGAAAATTAATGCGAATTAAAATCTTTCAGTTCGCTAGAAGCAAATAAAAAGTCTGTTAACAATATTCTGGGTAGCCGACGTTTCTTATTATGTTTGAGATTAAAATGACGATAAGAGATTTAAATGTTGCCTGTTAATTGCTTCAATTAAACCATAAAAAAGATTAAGATTTTTTAGCTAACATTTTTCTCTCATATGCGTGCTCCAGTACCACACGCATACCTTATTGTCGGTTATCTTAATAATACCAATAAGATTTATATAAGTTTTGTATACGGAATTGTATAAAAATATTTAAAGTTCATTTTTCGACTTTTTGTATTAAAATTATCAAAGAAATCCTTTCTACTCTTCGGTATGACAAAACTGTGATTTTTTAAACTTCGTTTAACTAATGAACTGTTGTCAACTGAATAAAATACCAAAATAATTTCATTAGTTTAAGAAACCACAAACATTTAAAACGTTGTTATTAAAATAGAGGATGATTTTTCGGTCTTTATGACTTGCATATTTTTATACCTGTAAGAGAGAGCTCTAAGTGACATTTACCTGTCCACAAAAGATTAACAAAACCTAACCAATTACCGCAACGCATACCACCTAGGTGGGGATTACCATACACTTAGATGCTCTTTTTTCAACATAACCAGTAGGAGTCCAGTCAGATTTTAAAAGCTACCAGAGCGTTTGAAAATATTCGTGGATGCTTATTTTTGTGCTAAGAGAAGTCCCGCCAGCAAAGCCTGTTACAAGGTCTTTCACATAATGCTACCCAAGAGGGGTTCAACGCAACACAAAGCGCTCACACATTAAAAGAGTACCCTGTATACCCTCGGCATACGTAGTTCACGCATCACTTGTGACACAAAATGATCAAACTAACTGACAATTCTTCAGCATATGCATCACAATAGAAAAGTCACCTGAGAGATCGTACAAACTGGCATCACCCTATATACCGAACAATTTTTTACATCTGTCAGTATTTTTATTGTTATCTGAGTGAATGGAGCCAAATTACGTACCATTCAACATTGTGTCTGAATGTATCTGATCGGAAAAGGAATATTATCAAGCTTATTTCTCTCTTGGTGACACACAAAACATTCATTTTTCATCTGAAATTACTGAGCTGATGTTGTTGATAGTATTTGGACAGATTAGATCTTATCCGACGACATTAGTCAAACTAAAAATATGTTAAGTTAAAGATTAATGGTAGTAATTTTACTATTTCTTCACATCGGACAGCGCCTACGTAATTAGCTGGTTGGTTTTGACATTCGTCTAGAGAAAATCGCGAATAAAAAACTGTTTTGTTTGTTTGATGTTATTTTGTAAGTGACCTAAAAAATTATAATTAGTCCACAGTTGTCGATTAATCTTTCAGCTTAGTAAGTAAAATTTTGAGACGCACTTATATACATTCATTCCATTAAAAATGTAAGAATTCTATCAGATGTTGGGGTGTTAGGGGGAAACACTTAAATTAAGTTTAGTTGAGATTTCGGGAAACAAGTCTGGGGATTTTGTGGAAAGCGAACAGTTCATTATTAAGGACATTTACACAATTATACTGAATTATATCATGGCGGTTAGTAGACATATTTATCGAATCGAAATTGTGGACCATTGATTTGTTGGTGCAAAACACTTACTAATTATATATCTGGACTTTCGATTAGAAACATTTAAACTCTTTCAATCGCTTTATTTACACATTTCTTAGTCACATTGTACGAGTATTGTCAGAGGTGTTGAAAAATTCCAGTTAATACTATGGAGAGGAAGTTTCAATTTGTGCAGGGGATCCCGTACTAAAAAAGTTACCTAAATATAATTTTATACTTACATTTCTTGGGCTATTATATTAAAAATAGCAATTGTGAGGTTTAAACCCATAGAAGTTACCTTTTGCTAGGCGCTTGGAGTTAAGATAAGTTAAGATAAATATTGCTCATAAATAAATGTGGAAACCTGACCTGACGTCATATTCTTCGCCGCCATGTTGCTGGTAGTCCACCCCCGATCTCTACGGCGTACGTCAGCTGTCAATAGCGATATCTCTATGGCCGCTGATATTTGAAATTCATGCCTCCAACTATTTGACCAATAGAAGAGATTACGTCACCGCTGACGAATAGGGTGCCGTCAAAAGAAAATATTTTCCCACGACCAAGTGAGGGGATTTAATTTATATGGCATTAGTTGTCTTGCCATGTAAAATGGGGATGTGGATGTCTTATGGACAATTGAATTTTATTGAACTAATTTTCAATAAAATTGTTAATATGGAAGAATGAGTATCACATTTTGTCATATGCTCACATCTGAGAACTTGAAATAACAAGAAAAGTAAGCAAATTCGATATTTTCTTTTTTTTTCAAAACAGACCGAAATTAATGCGATATTTTATACTGTTCATTTGCTATTTTTATCATTGTTATACAATAGGAGCTTAAAAATACATACACCACCACCTTCCACAGTTCCCGCACAGAAGAGATCTATACCCTGGATCAAGTAAAGGTTAATTTATTGTAAATCACCAAAGCGTACTGAGGTAACCTGATAAGCTATGCCTACTAGCTAATTTCAATATGCTTTTCCCTCTGTTTCTCAGTGCTTCGAATCCATTTTCTAATGTTCAATTCTTTATCCGTTTAGGTTCTCAAAGCTACCCAGTCTTCAATTCTTCAGTACATCAGTTCTTCATTACCTCCATTCAAGATCATACAGTCTCCAGATCATCAGTTCATAATTAATCAATTCTTCTTCTTCTGTTCTTTTCAAAACTTTATCTGCGTCACTTTTCAGCTATTCAAGTTTCCTCTTCCCCCTTTCAATACTATAGGTAGGTTACACCATGAAATAGTGGTACATATCTAGATATTAGGTGTGTTGAAAAATTAAATCTGATGTAGCCTTGCAGTTAATTTTATATTTATTTATTAACTGTATGGCAAAGTTTGTTCCAGGCAATGGAAATACCTCAACAATAAATTATAACGGATTTGTTGCCAATACTGAAGACAGTTTTAATAACGTTAATAATTGCACTTCATTGCAATTTGTTGCCAAATCGACAATTATAATTATTTAAATGTCTTTTAAATACGCTATGACTTTATATCGCTAGATAGTATTCTTCAAAAAAAATGTAGCTCTGAGATTTATGTATATTTTTTCATTCAAAATACAATTTACCTTAACACAAAATCTTCCTTTCCTGGTTGAAGGAAAGAACAAATTGAGTTTCCATATCAATAAGGTACAACTAGTCACAAGGAGCTTGTAAACGTGGTCCTTTCTCCACTGAAATGGCCCAGCCACAAAACGTAAAACTCCTGGCAAACGACCCTTTAACGGTTATGTGCTCGTCTGGAGGCAACTTAAGAAGGGTCGCCGAAAATGTGATTCACACGGTAATAGTCTCATTATTATTTATCACTGGGTAGATTTGTTTACAAACAAAAACTGTGTTGAGGATTTCTAAGTGTCAAGAAGTACAAATCGGAGACAGAAAGGATTTAAATCTGACCGCAGGAAAAATATCCAATCATTGGCTAATCCACTAATGGTAGGTTAAAGTTTTTTAGGTTAATACTTAGTTATCAGTAGTCGTAATGAGATGATTTTTTAAACGGTATTGGCTAAATTAATTAATTCCAAATGATTAGGTACGCTTTACCGTTAGCTAATAGTCAAGTTTCTGAAAGCGTTGAAGCTGTTATGTTGAAATTCTTCTTACGAGATAAATAAGCTTTACGAATGATTGATAAGAACATATTTGGGCTTTTAGTGAAACGGCGCGTAATCAAGATTTAAATATTAGCATAATTTTATAGCCGAATTAAAATTAAAAAATAATTATAGTAAGGTGATATGTTTTCCTTATTGAAATACGAAAATATTAGGAACTATATCTTTATCATACTTTATGTGAAGGACGGAAAGGTATGTGAACTAATTATCTTTAAGAAAGAAAAAAATACTGTAGAATATAATTCTTCATATATTTCGCAAGACATTTTTAATAATGTTTATTAATTGCGAAGAGGATTTGGTCAAATAATATCTACTAATTTGATTTGAATGAACTATCGAGAAACCCGTAGTAATTTTGAATCATTTGTCTAACTATTTGTGGTAGTTGTTTGGAAGTCAAAATGCCCATGCCCATGAAATTTTAGACTAACAGCTTAAGAATTTTAGACACTAACAGCTTAAGAATTGTTTATAAGCGCTTCATTGATCTCTAGCTGTGGTGTGGTGGTCCAGTCAAAGACTAAAACAAACATATTGTTGAAGACTGATAATCACAACTTATATAGTCGTTCGATTAGTAGCTTTCAGATGCATGACATTTATTGTTATTGGCAACTGTTTAGGCATGTGTTTTTTTTTAAATGATTTTGAGACCCAGTTTTATTTTGCACTAGTTCTAATAGACCATGTTGTTTCTTTATATCGCCAAATAAATTTTGCAATGGTTTAAAACGTTTTTAGATGGTTGAATCTTGACGGAAAAATCATAGCTCCAGATTATGTAAGGCAATAACATTGGAATTTCCATGGAAAACCTGTTGCTTAGCCGCAATTGCTGTGAAATTTTATGAGATAATCGATTGAAAGATCCATATGAGGTCTGTTCTATTTTCAAGATAAGATCTACAAAACTAAGTTAAATGCTTATCTTCTCTGCTAGTTCTTCTGATATGGGAGTACTGCGATGCTCGTTTTGCCAGCTGAAACGTTATTTTTATGTTGTAAACGAAGAAGGAGATTCTCCCAAGAAAAATCTACATCTTTGATATGGACTGGGTTGAGGCTTCTCAAATGATAGTATGTTATCGCGTAATACAGATGACTAGATTTTTCCATGTTTACAAATTCACTAACAGCATTCAATAAACATGCCAAGCAAATAATAATAAACAAAACAAGCGCCATTTATGTCAGTACTTCTGGTAGTATTTTCAAACAAAAGTTCAGTTTGTGTGCATTTGCTTTCTAAAGTCTTATACTATTGAATGTAGAAAATTAAAATTGGGACTACAAAAATATTGAGTTTTGTTTTAAAAATAGATTTTGATAATAATTTACGATACAGTCAAAAAACTAGATTAAATTCTTCAAATATATAAATAATGCCCTGGAAATTTATTTCCCCTAGTGTCTGAATACTTAGTTTACTATAAACATATGTTCTAAAATACTATCATATGAATCATTAGCTTACTATCACTGCCAAATCTAATTTTCAAAAACTAGGGAAGTAGAAATAGCTGTCATCAAATAATGCATTTTGTTGAAAAATATCTGAAGGCAAACTCCAATTTACTAACCAACATGACTTAAAAATGAAGAATATATGTTCAGAAATTCTTCTGTTGCCAAACAGTATAAATTTCAAATGTCTAACTTATCTTCTCCTACAGTAAAATCAGCTTCCGAAAATACGTCAAACTTCATTAAATTTGGCAATAGATTTTAGCGAAGTAAAAAAGTGATGTGAACATCTGGTTCAACTTCAGTCAATTAAGAAAGCTTAATCGGTATTGACCGAAACAAAATATTAAAGATAAGTAAAGACTTTTTTTTATTTTTTTAACATATATCATTTCATAACTGGAAACGAGTATTTCCCTTTTTACTAGAGATGTAGTGGGGCTATTTATTTAGCATAAAACGATGAGAAATAAGAAAATATTAACATGTTACGTGGATTTGTCAGATAACCAAATGACGCTTCACTTGATTTATTCCAGTTTAAGTTCGTGTTAATTTTACCATGTGATGGATATAAAGATAAATTTTATTAACGGGGCATATAAATTATGTTTAAGTATTAAAAGCTAGAGATGCTTAAAAATTTGTCACAAAATACCTATAATGTAACTTTGTCATAGATGTTTGTTTTTCTTGTTATTTATTTAGGAAGTCCAATCAGATTTCCTTAAAGGTCATTTCAATAAAAAAAATTTTGAAAGGAATTTCAGGAATTTGGATTTCTTAAGGCAGCAAATCTTTTATTTAAAAGTGATCGTTACCCACTTTTCTAATATCTGTATTTATGAGTAAATTAAGGGTTAGAAAAATTTATCATTTTAAAGGACCGTAAATCATACCTGCTCTGAACAGGCAAGCGTGTACAAAAGGGGCAGGTAAAAACTTCAGAATTACTGACTTTTCATTATCTCTTTGTCAAAGAAATCATTTTGGAGGCCTGTCTGAAAATCGGTCCCATAATTTGTAGAGAACTTTCTTGGAATTTTAATCGAGAAAGTTAGTTTGTGCTTCGGTTGCTAATGGCTATTATGAGAGTTATGAGGCAACCAAGAAACGCTCATAATATTAAAAGATGTAATGTCAGCATAAAAAAGCCAACGTTTGCAAATGACAGATTCAGTGTACGAAGCATGTTCGAAGACAGATCTCAAGTACAATGCATTTTGGTAAGATATGTTTAACACTAAATTTATTGTAATTTTTTTCGTTAAGGGTCAACCAATGATTGAGACAAAATGCTTTTGCGCTAAGATAGGTTTAATGTTATAACATATAAACGTCTGAATCTGACTTCGTTGTTAATGACATTAAGATCAGACAACTTTCGAAATGTTTGGATTTTTTAGAAAATACACCTTTCTTCTCAGGTGTGGTATTATTTCCCAGTCAATCAAAATCATAAATATAAACTAGATAGCACATAAGTAGGCTTTAGAAAACAATTAGAATATGGTCTGTTCGATTAGTATATTTACTGAACTAGGGGATGCATAAATTAAGCAAGGTCTTTCCTAATCAAAACATAAAAATATCATGGTCCAATTAGCATAATCAAATTAAAATGTACTTATTCATAATAGAGAAGTTTTGATTTGCTTGTTCTGAAGCTTAACGGAAGCTTCCTGTGATGCATGCGTGAAGGAACGATATAGCTTAAGTGAGAAATTTCGTCAGACGACAACAAACTACTAATACCATTAATATTGAACTTATTATAGAGATCGGATATAATATGGAGCAATAAAATGGTGTAGGTACATAGTTTTGGAAGAAGAACAGATATATTTTCTAGTATTTTTCTAGAAATTTATTGAATAACGATATATTACAAATCACCGAAATTACAAATTTACGAAAAAGATTAACAAATTAAATTAAACGGTAAAATTAATGCCGCAGATTGAAAACAATTGTGAGTACATACTGATTTTACAAGAAATAATACTTAAGAAAGAGTCCTATAAAACCATTATGAAACAAATTTGGTTAATGTTGATATAAAGTATATGTATGTACAATTTAATAATAATATATGGCAGAAAGTAGGAAAGATATAGGCAAAAATGTAGAACAAATGATGAAAAACTCTATTATTTGTGCTGGAAATCACCCTTTAAAAACTTATAGTAAACTGACACTAAGGACTACCGAGATTTATATAAAAAAATTTGGAAACAAAATCCATCATGTTATCTATTGTTAACTTCAAATTGTGCTTCTCCTTAACAACTAAAAAGTTAATGCTTGAAATATAAAAAATTAGAAAATATGTAGTAAAGTACAACGAAGTAGATAATCCGACAAAGGAAAATTTCCTGGCTAGCGAACATTATTTTTTGGTTTTAGGTTGTCAGTGTGCATGGACGCAGTACCAAAAAAAAAATAAGAAGTAATAGAAAAGTTAAACCAATCAATTTTTATATCGATTTACATGAAATTTGTTCCGTTTTGAGAAGATGGTGCTTTCACTGTCACCAACTGCTGGCCATATGTCAAGCTCTAAATTTCTATTCGGTGCGATTACAAACAGGGTGTTAAAAATCAATTTAATTAATCATATTATTAGGTTATTACGTCAAGTTCATTATAACTGTTACCTGTCAATTTAAAGGAAAATGTATTATTTGGTAATCTATTAAGGTTAAAGGGTTGTAGATACAAAATAACAAATAAACACTACCCGTGTTCAAAATAGAACAAAAAAGTTGTAAAGAAATAAAAATGTAAACAATTCACGTAGAATTCTGGACAAATTAATTACTTACCTATCTAGTATATTTTTAAGTCGGTGCCAAACATGAATTAAATTTGTTGGAGTAGTGGATAAGTAATGAATGATTTTAGGTTTGTTTGGCACTGACTTCAAAAATATACAAGATAGGGTGGTAATTAATTTGTATCTACAGAATGAGGACTTTTATTGTTTACATATTTTTTAAACTTTGTGTTTAGGTAGGTACCTAAGAATAGTGAATGTTTTATTTATTATTTAGTTTATGTATTTTTAATTATTTTCAACTGTTTAGTTCTACTTGGAAGTAAGTAAATATTTAAAAAAATGTTTTAATTGTTGTCGTATTACAGAACATTTATAGGATATAGCCTAATGTTAAAAAGTGTTTAAATGAAAGTCACCTCTTTCATTTAAACAATCACAGCGTACAACCAGGCAAAAAGTGCTCTAGTAAAAAGGGCTCTATAATTAAATTTAAAAAATGGACTTTTAAAAAGGTCAATTCTAATATAATGATACATTTTTGATAAATCTGTGGTATTAACTTAGCATTGAGGAAGTCATTAAATTATTCCAATAAATTGATGATCAATCAGAAAAGAATCCGTTTATTCATGATGTATTTTAAGAATTTCTTCGTTCGTGTATGGCAAAGGCTCTTATCGCATTTGAAAAATAAGCAATAATCGTTTTCTAACAGACGACAAGGAATTCAATCCAGTTAGTGTTTTTGTTAAGAACCGCATCGTTAAAGAACATTTATATGAAATGCTGAATAAAATGGTCTTTTTCTCAAGTCTCTCTGCGGAGAGAGAGCACTATGTTGCTCGCGATTAGTTGCATATTTTTCATTCGACATTCTTTGACTTGAGAGATCTGGCTCCGCAACTCTTGTGAGAATCACATTGATTCGCGATGTCAGTCAGTGCCGTCGACAAGGAATTTTGACATAAACGAATTTCATAATTTGTACAGACAAAGACATTTTTTTTCTTCAAATTTCTTATGAGAACTTGACCGACATTTTAATGAAGTGCATTTAACATTTTATTTTTCCTTTAACATCCTTTTGAATATTAAGTAAACACAAAAGATTGTAGCGCAGTTTGTACATTAGTAGGCCTGTCAAAGTTAGAAACTTTTGGGGCTGTCATGTGCCCAAATAGATATTGGCCAATGATAAATGTTTTGTCGGACTTCTAAGAACTCAGTTTCACAGTTGCATTTTCAAAAATATATTTCAATAACCTTAATAATTTAATGCTTTCATGGAGGAGAAACAAGCCATCTAGATTTTACTAGGTTTAGTTTTACCACTTCAAAAAGTGCTTACATTCTTGGAGACAGATTTAATAGGTACAAGTCATGCAGAAGAATAAGTTGAGGTTAGAAATCAGCATCATTCTATCAGTCCCTCAAAGTTCTGTAGTTAGATAAATTAACTTCAAATAGAATCGAAAGATACGATATTAGATACAGTAAATCATGTAAAATTTAATGTTTTGAAGCTTAAAGTATTGTAATCGTAAATAGTTTAAATCTGATCAAAATATTTAGAGTTGTATTCGAAAACGTGATAATATGTATAGAAACAAGCTCGTAGATTTACAAAAACAACTGCATCAAAATCACTGCACTGCAGATAGGGTTTAAAACAAAAAGAATAACATACAAGTTATGCACTAATAGCACAAAATTATTTATGATATGTATGGTTGCATAACTAAGCCGACCGATAATTAATTCACATTATTCATTTTTGTCACAGTAATTCAAATTTAGGTACTTGGCATTCTCAGGTATATTACAAAAATTGCTTGTTTCGTAAAATTAAAGTAGATTAAAAGTTTTTCATATACACAAAAGCTGTCAAACATGAATGAACTGCCAACCGAATTGTTCACTATTGTTTTATTAACACATCATGTGCTAATATTAAACTCGAACAAAATTACATGGTAGCAAATGTATAGTAAAAAAATATATTGAGAATATGAGAACAGTAATAAAATTTTATAATTAGTATTACCGCAAGAATAATTACCACTACAATTAATAATAATCAAGGGAGCTTAAGGAATCTACAGTTATATTATTCAGCCAATAGTTTAGGTTCATTCTACTATTATACGTTTCAAAATTGCCGTTATACCAAAAGCTTTCGACACCTTTTCACATTTGTTATTTAATTTTAACACCTTTTCTTCCCCTGTGAAGTTTTCCTTTTATAAAAAAATGTCTTCTTACACCATTAATAGCAGAGAAACATAAGATAAGAACATATGATAACAACTCTATTTTATACAAACCAAGATCGAATAGATAACCGACAAATGTCTGTTAATTTTAATAGCTCAAAGGAAGTATAAATTTGTAGGTATAGCATATGAAACAATGACATTCCTTGAAAGTTCTCACATATTTTTAGTGCCATAGATACTACGTTCATGTTCTATAATTATGCCTATGAATAGAAATTCAAAATTGAATATTGTGGGAGGAGAAATAAAAAGTATTATTGAATCAGATGGCACGCCCAAACATTTTTTGTGGGTTTGTTTCGAAATAACAGTTTCTAAAATACAATCAATAAATGATATCATTAATTTTATTTAACCTCAAAAATTACTGTCAAAATTGTCATGTAGGGACTTTCCTTTTTTTATATCAGTTCACACGTAATTGTGTTGGCATATCGTAAGATGCTTTGAGGAAAACACCACTGCATGGCTTATCGTAACATCGAGAAAGAAAAAAAGAAACATGACCTGTTTGATAAATGTAATATATTGTGCTTTAAGACATATACATTAAGTTATATAGACATACGTTTCATTGTATTTTTTCGTATCTAGATTCTTAGAGTGGACTATGTTTAATTGCAATATTGTTGAAGATTTCGTGTTAGTGTAGTACTAAAACGGAAAATAAGAATTTTAAAATCTATTAAAAAATTGCAAATAATATAATTAATTTATGTTAGAAAATTCTTGAGAATTATAATTGTAGCATATATCATCTAGCTATTATAAAAATAGAACTTGCACCTGGAAGAATCTACAATGTAACCGCTGTAAACTTATGAAATATTCGAAGATTCGACCCCTGCTTTCCTGCTTTGGAGCCATTATCAATAGACAAAATGAAAATGAACAAAATCAGATTCTAGATCGAACTTGGGGTCTCAAATCTGTCTACTCTCCGAGTTTTACTAAAAGACTGATTTAAAAGTGTTTCAGAGTCAAGATCGAACTCGGGCCCTCAATCTGCCTACTCTCATTACATAACTAAGACAGTAATTATTCATTTTGTCTCGTTGATAATGGTTCCAAGGAAGGAGACGAAACGTTGAGTATTTCATAAATTTTTTACATATTCTCAGAAGAAATATCTAAAGATTTCAAATCTTGTGAGCGAGGATACCAGTGAATTTTGCTTCTGTAATGAGATGGAGCATTGCTAAATATTGCAGTGCCCTATTGTTAGTTTTCTGATCAATAAGAATAAAAGTTGACATTGACAAATAATAATTTATACTAAACATTCTGAACAAGATTTGAACCGAATTTGGAAAGAAAATTAGCAGCATTAAACTGAATTAAAAAATAATAATGTAGTTAAACTGATTTTATAAGTAGTTAGTAAGAAGAATGGGAAGTTGTGCACAATTGACACTGACCATTATTGTCCAAGAATCTAACAATGCAAAGCATGGTCTAGGGGAGAAATCGACAGATTGTGGTCTATAGGCGAACACAATTTAGAAATTTGCTTGTTGTTAGTTATCAACATAAATAGAAATACTCTCTTCGCCCGTTATATATACTGGTTTCATCAGTTGCGCTGAATGTAACTATGCATTTGATGCATTTCGTTAAATTTGAAGACGCGAGATGTATGTCTTGCGTCCATGACACCTCGAAGAGAGTATTCATTCTCTGACAGGTGAAGTAGTTGTATCGTGACATTCTGACCTAGGAGTTAAGCAGCAATTACACGGAACGGCTCCAGATTCGGAACCTCTGTGTACTGATTCTCTTGAAAATCCTAGATGTCGGTCTTAAATCATACCCGTTTATTACCTATTATAAATAACTATGTATTTTATTTCTCTATAGTTTCAAAAATGCAACAGTACAGCTGCTTCCCACTTACCTCCCATTATGATAAGGAGAGCCTGTGCAGTCAGTTGCCTTGCAAATATTTTACGTTGGAACGATGATTTAAAATGATTTAGAAAGTTCTATTCCCAAATTAATGCAGATTGGTAGTCCATTCAAGTAATATTGAATAAATATTTACAAAATTGGTTGAAGGTATCCGTTATCGCAATACCCTTGGGGTATCTTATTTTCATTTGCTTCGTTGACTGTACCATCTAGAACTCATTATAGTTTAATTTCTAACAGCTACACTTGCCCTAGAATTTGAACAAGTGGAGGAGTTTCCTGACAAAATTTACTTTCTTTGTAATTTATATAAAAAATAGAGATATTTTCATAAGAATCGTAAACGACAATCAGTCACTTTTATCAAAGTTCTGTACTAGGATTGTAATTATTGTCTGATTATAGACAATAGAAAGAAGAATAATTTGATAATTGAATGAATGTAAACAATTAGGTACGTCTTTAATAAAACCGATTCAATGATTTCAAATCGACCATAAACATATTCAATTGACGTAATTGGAAAATTACCGGTTTTCGTCCAAATACTTATTATTATATTTCATTAGGGCACACAATGGTTTATTAGAAGGAATGTCTTTTAAACACCGGAAGCGATTCACTAGAGCGACATGAACTCAGTACCCATGGGTTGTTTGTCATTTATTGGTAAAAAACGAGGACATATTAAAATTAATTATGTAAACATAGGTTTTATGTTAAATACAATCCCATTTAATTTTATAAAAAGTCTTGTAATAAATTAGCGACTATTAATAGGAAGAACATGTCAATCATTTACAAAAAAGAGTAATTAGCGTATATGAGCCACGATAAAGTGGAAGTCTACGTCTTTACTAATTTACTTTACTATGAATACAGGACGATTTTTGTAATGACGAAAAATAATAAAAGTGATTAAGTTATATATGAATTTTGAAATTGTAGAAACATAAAATTCCCAATCCATGTTATAATTACTCAACTTTTAAAATTTTGAGTAGGAAAATATAAATATGCTGGTTCCATTTATGAAATTCTAATAATCTATTTCACAATTATCTCACATAATGTGACCAGCGAGTCGAAACAAGCTAGTTTGAGGTAGTTCAAACAGTGGTTCAATAATATACAACAGCAATAATTTGATGATTCAAAATGTTTCAAAATTATCAAGCTGATTTGGTGAAATCTAATTATTGGTAAAAATTGCTTTGGTGTCAGAAGGATTAATAATGGCTGCTAAAGAACATGAGACTTGCTCCAGTTCATACGAGTAAGTATATAATACTGTGGCTCCTTGAATAGAGAAGCAACAAGTATCAAGTTGGTACACTTATGAATCTAAACATCATGGTTGTAACAACGCAACTAGAATTTAAGTAAACATTAACGAGAAGTTCAATAAGCCTTATAGTTACTCTCTTCGAGGTGTCATTCTTTTATACAAAAGAATGCAATATCTCTGACAGGTGAAGTAAACTGGAAATTTTATCGTGACATTCTAACCTAGGAGTTACGGAAGAACAGAAATTAAACGGAGCGCCTCCAGATTCGGAAACACTGTGTGCTAGTTTCCCCGGAAAATCCTAGATGTCGGTCTTTATATCTCGCGCCTACAATGTGTTATGTTTATCACAGCTGTTAAAATGTCAGACTAATAAGGAATAATTCGAAATACCAGAAAGTGGACTTAGGGACAAGCACTACTTGTATGTGTCAACGGGTGTGAACTCGCGTACTTCCACGAAAAACGTAATACTATTTGAGCTGATTTGTGTAACCGTTCCAGTTTATGCATTAGTTTCCTAAAAAGATCCCAAGTGTACAAATCCGAATACAACAAGCTCCAAGCATAGCAAATTAACTAAGAGACAATAACAGCGAACAGGATGTTATAATGCAAAATCTTCAAATTTTCACCAATGCTGCCAACTTCGTAAAAAAGATGATCGATCTGCCCCGCCTTTGTATTTGGAGAAGTACCAAAACAATTGAAGAATATGGTGACCTACAGAGCTCTAAAGCTACAAATTTAAAATCCAGAACCTTGCTACCCTAGGAACAATTCATGAAGAACAATAAGAATATTTCCTAGAGTGAGTATTCATTTAGCATTATACGCCTAGAAAGCTTCCCAAAAAAAATGCAACAACTTTTGCTTTGACCTGCAGCAATAAGTCGGAAATAAGGAGTTGCAGTGAGTAGCAGACAAAAGAAAAAGTTCATCGTCTGAACAGCTTGAAATCCTTGATATCATGATTTGTTCTTCTTACTCCAATTCCAAGTAGATTTGTGAATATTCTAAGTTACGCACTTTGCATCAAAATATATGACATCTAATTTAGTTGGCTGATTCTATTTACACCCTAAATTTACTATTTTCTTATACAAATGGATAATTATTTTTAAATTGTACTAGCCCTAAGACTTTAGCTTTTATTATTTCCATATTCATTTAGAATTTTGTTCAAATTGCGTACATCAGTAGCATTCTATGAATTAAGTAACGACCTTCTTGTCCAGACATAAACGAAGTTTTCTAAACAGCATTTGAAGTTAATATTCATCGAAGCAATTTTATGTAATTATTTCCATTTATATTACCATAAAGCAACATTAAATAATCACCGCAATAATAAATTAAATATATGTGCACATTTAAGCAAAATGTTTGATAGTTAAAAAAGACCTTTAGCACCTTGTCTGTGTTAACGCTTCTATAAAATAAAAGAAATCACTGAGCAGCGATCAATAAATTTTATCAGTGCTCCTCATGACAGAAATATCAGACTGTAACAATAAAATATATCGCGCCCATTATTTTAATGGAATAGGCAGGGACAAAATTATTATGTATCTAAATTAATTTAAAACATCAACGCACTAAGCAGTTATATCTCCGAACTGGGACCTCTCTTGCGATAAAATGAAAAATTTCCAATAAAATCGGCGTTCGTTTCAACAAGATATATTTTAATTGGTCAATAAAACAAGCAAATTCGCTTTAGATTATCTGAAGTATTCTTCCACAGGTTCAGACGAATGCAAGTCTGACATCTGCTGTAGTTGCGATACACATTTCTGCAAGTTATTGTATCGAACGAGTGCCATTTTTAATGCATATACATTTTATCGGGATGTGATTGAACCGTTTAAGTATTGCCAATGATTTCCATAAAATCAATTGCGTATTATCGATATTTTAGTGGGATTAAGCAAGTGATGACGAAATACGTGACTATGGGATTTGGTCTGCACAGTGTGTTATGAAACATACGTCGTGATTTCTAAAATTTAATTAATATCTAATAAATATTTTTTGACTTACATTAAACACAGTAATTTATCTGTAAAAAATTTTGGCACTTACACTTTTAGGAATTATTTTTTTATATCTTCTGGAGACCTGTAATTCTTGAGAAAACAGAAATTTAAATTAGATGTCCAACCTACAATACATGAGAATATATAACGGGTGAACCTGGCCTTAGAGCCTATGTTAATGGTGAACTACACTTAAACGTTAAGTTGGGTTTCGTATTTCTTGTGATGCTTCTAACATTCAGTCGTTGGTAATTACAACAATGGATAGGTACAACATTTGGCAGCGCGTTAAGGTGTTTATGATTTTATGAAAATGTGCGGACAATACGACAAATTGTGCTTAAATTTCAGTAAACCCATTTTGTAGGAGATGTGAAAACACCTGTGCAAGTTTGTACTGAGCCAAACATTGCTGATGTATGGGAAAGTGTAGCAGAAGAGCCGTCAACTTCGACTAGCCGGTGCTCAGCATCTCATAGAATTTCTTTATTCGAGTTTTAAGGATAAACTTGAATTTATAGGGTTTAATTATCTCAGGAACTATAACCTACGGACCATTTGAGGCGTCATCAATATGCCGAATGTTTATTCGAACACACTAAAGTGGATGTTCACTTTATGAAGAAAAGTGCTGAGACACCCTGACATCTCAGTATGACTGTTTGGTGTGGTTTATGGGCTGAGCTTCATCGTGCCGTACTTCTTCGAGTATAATGTGGCCAAGCATAATAAAAAACTTTTTGAGTCCGGAATTCGATGATATGGATCTGGGCGATATGTTCCAACAAGATGGTGCTACTTGCTACACACCTAACGAAACAATAGTTCTTTTGCGCGAAACGTTTCAATGGTTGTGTTATCTTATGAAATGGTGATGTCAATTGCCCGACAAGATTATGCGATTTGACATTGTTGGACTTCTTTTGGGGTTACTTGCAAGAAAAGGTGTGCGCCGAAGCCATGGCTAGCATTTGGCCGATATTTTGTTTCACACATAATTGCCTTAAACTACATTATCAAAAGAAAAGGAAATTTTAACAATTTCTAAATACTCTGCGTTTTATGTATAATCACATCGGGCCTTATAATAGTACACCCCTTATTTTCAAATAAAATGCTAAGCATAACTTCAAAAAATGCAGACGCTTCGTTTTGCACAGAAAATAGAATGATTCAACAAGTCACTAAAAAGAATTGATTCTCAACGAACATATATGTATAATTGTCAGATTTTGGAAATAAGAGCTTTTTAGAAAACACTAGGAAATTACCCAAACACGATGTAGTTGAAACAGCTCTATATAGGCAGAGGCTTGCCTTTTCCTATTATTCATGGAGTTCTGCTTACTTCTACTCTACACTGTAAAAATCATGATGTAATTGAAAATTTGTTGTGTCTCCTGAATAAATTTGGAAATGTGAAATTCTAAGAAAGGGATATTTATATTCAGCCTAAACTAGTTGAGAATATATATGCTTAAAAGGCAAGCTTAACTCCAAAAATACAGAAGTTTCATTTTATACACACAGTAAAGTAATTCAATGTCACTAAAAATTGATTGAAAGAGCTTTTTAGGAGATACCATAGCATTACTTAAACACGACAAAGGTTAGACATAAAGAGAGACTCCTCTATACCTATATTTCATGGGATTCTCCTTATTTCTACTCTTCATCTACAGTAGCCAGGATTTTTATAATGGAAGTAGTAAGAAATTAAATAAAATAATAAACTATTAAGTTTTTTATTCATTCAGTCATATTTATATCAAGTTTGTACATTAATTAGCAAATTCTTAGATGGTGTAATGTTTTTACACGACATGATTTTTAGAGTAGGCACCATCAATTAGGCACATTTACCAACCAACAGTATCACGATAGCATACGCATTCATCATTGTTAAACGAGTGTACGTACAGAAAAAAAATGAACTGCTCTCTTAAAATAGCTTCTTTATCTTGTTAACAGCACCGTCCAAAATGAGAGTCTGTATGTGGAGATCTCGTTACATAATTATAAAAACACACGGTGTGATGTTACAGTCCGGGTCTTGGAAATATTTAAGTTCTAATTTTTTTCCAATGCGGACGACACATTCGAAATCATACTATGAAAGAAAGTCTGTCTGTTCAAGAATTTCGGTTCTCAAATTACTTGGAAGCATGTGGCTCAAAAATCGTCACCACGAAGTTTGGTAAGAACTATGGGGTTTCGTAGCGGTGTTGCCATGTTTAGAAAGCGGATACATCACATGCCGAGAATTAGTAAATGTTCCAGACTCTTTTAAGATTACAATAGCCGGCTTCTGCAACTCGTTACATTATAACAATACGATAGAACGCAAAGCTATTAAAAGTTTTGTGACTCCGAATCGCTTTTTGTACTGCTTTTTACATTATACTGACAATTTTGGTTATTTACTGAACTTGGCAATCCCATGTTTTTAAAATAATCATAATGCTTAGTTAATCAACGCTCTATAACTATCAGTTTGTTTATTGTACTGTACTGTTTAAGAGTGGAACATAACTTTACTTAAACTATTCTCAAAAACCTAGATTTTGATTAGGAATAAAGTTCGATGATGAAAGACAATTTTTTTCCGATAAGCCGACGATACAGTCTTAATGTCAGATAATATCAACGACATCAGAAATGTGAAAATCCATAGGAACTATAGAAATAGAAATATTGCTAAGAACAAATCCAGTATAACAAACCACAAAATCCAGAAAAAAGAATTTAATGAATGGTTTTTCGAAAACTATCCTGAGAAAAAGAAATCTGCTAGAGATTGCATGGTCCCAATTTAGACCCTGGAAAAAAACTCAGCGTACTATGGAAACAGCGGTAATAAGAAAACTAGTGAACACGTATGAAACAACACCAAATTACAAGAAATCATAGAAAAAATATCCCGACTGGGGTTGTGGTGGGTAAGCCAAAATGAAAGATATGAAGTCAAAGGAAGGATGGACGACAAAGCAAGGAGTTGCGGTCACCACAAATGCCATGCTATAAACAGAGTTCGGAACTTTAATTGGACATATGACAAAAATCCAGAATCGTGGACTTTAGACAACGCTTTCTTTTAATATTGGACAGTTACTCTGACATTAATCTGTTTTTGAAGGAATTTTCTTCAAATTTTTTGTCTGGTTGTATATCTGCGTTTCTGATAATATTTGAGGAACGAAACAGATATTAAACACCACATTTTACAAAATTGAAAAATAAATAACTGCAAGCAAAATTCATTAAACATTTCCAGTGTTATTGCCTATTTGTAGGCTAAGTTGGAGTAATATAGATATGCGATAGTATTCACGATGTTAATGGAAAGAAGGAAACATAAGTGATAATAAAATATATGTGAAGAAGGCTGGCTCTAATGCATAAAATACATCATTTGATTGGATAGGAATATTACATAGTTGATATTGGTACTCGTGTAAAGGCAAGTTGGCGTGCGTTTGCCATGTCGTCTGTAAGCCGCTCAAAACTGGCTACAGACGACGTGCCAACCTTGGGACGCTTAGAGCGTCAACGTTGGCACTTCATGTGACTGCTTTCAATTTACGAATGATAACGAATATCCGGATTTAGGTTTCAAGGTTGGTCGCAACGTTAGGTCATCGTCTGTAGCTACCTTAAAATTTTCTGCCATATCATCAATGTACAACAGATGGCGTACGGGTCGTATTAGTTTTTTAGACGCAATATCTGTTCTTTGTGTTAGCATGTATAAGACTGAGAAACTGAAAGAGCATTGCAACTGGTGCCGTTTAGATACTGAGAAAAATTTGTAAAATAGACCCTTAAAACGACTTACGCAAATGCTCAACTGATTTTCTTCGTTCTTGTAAATAAAGAAGGCCAAAAACAAATGCTGGAACAAGGAAGGCTGCAATACCATAAAATTACAGAATTTTCTGTCTTCAAATAAACATTGTAGACTAATTTCAATCAACCAAGGGAGGTTTTATTTACTGCCATCCAAATATGTCAAATATATATATTTACAAATGGCAATTCAAATTGGTAAGTGATGCAACTGGCAACCCTGTAGGTAATCTTCGCCCATCAGGGGGTTGTAAAAGGTTCACTGCACTGATGTGAGCATCTCTTTTAAAATCGCTACCCCGTCGTTCTTCCAATCACTGCAAGGCCATATTTCCCAGAAATACATCTGTTCCAAACTTTTAAAAATATAACCACAAAGATTAGTCTAAAGTCAGCGATAACGAAGAAAGTTAAAAGCTAAGAGAAGGGCCAGCAACACGCCCACGACGGCAACTACTCTCTTGTACACAATTTTAGAAATCGACAGGAACTCGTAGTTTAAATAGTTGAAAAAGGGTATTTTATACCGTTCAGTGTAAATTTATTGTCTCCTCGGGGTTTTTATTTTTATGACTGTCGTAAATTAGGAAAAAAATGAAAAGATATACGCAATAAAGTTAAGTATCTGTTTTTAATATGTCGTAAAGTGGGACTGCTGAATATAGGCGCTTCATAGATCAGCTGTCAATCATAGAACATACGGTATTATAAAAGAGTTTTACAGTTTGAAGTCTGAAACTGTCGGCCATTAAGTCAATTAAAAAATGACTTTATAACATTGAGGACAGTTGTGTTAGGATTACGTTTATTCTTTAATTTTTGTATGTATATATAAGGGCGTTTGTGTTACACGCTATTTATGCAGATTAGTTTTTATCATTAGGGTGGATTTTGAATAAAATGGTAAAGTACATCAGTAAATTTCAGGGACAATAAACTGATTGACATGACGTTTAACACATTTATTTTCTACAAATAATACAGAACTACAACTGATATTATTTACCCAAATATCAAATACAAGATAAGCTGTAAGTTTTGTGTATTTTGTGTTTGTTTATATTCTGTTAACCACTATAACCCCATTGAAATTTATCTTGTATGTCGATAAAAATTTATATCAGTGGCTTCTGTATCGGATGTGAGTACAAGATATCATTGTAAATACACGTATTAGTGTGTGTGTGTATGTATACAAATCATGGGGAAATTGACGACTGATATGACCCATTTAACCAAATAAAAAAATATTCCTGCTATTCAAATGTGGTTCTTCAAATAATGTCGTTAACACGAGACGTGTCTGACTACTAACGTTACTAACGTTAGAACAAATAACTCAGGGAAATAATTTATAAGAAATTGGAGCAAACTCATTCGTGTCATATCTGTGGACAATTTTTGGGAAAATAAAAAACCCACCAGCTTGCTTCTAAACTACCTGAGATGACCAACACCTGAACAATGTTGACCATAAATGTGTCGTTTTTTTTAATGACCTTAGAGGAGATCTAAAGTTGATCAATGCGTCACCAAGGATCTGTTCACTAGTTCTTTCTTAGTTTTTCATAGCTTGCGTCTAACTTCTAGAATAAAACACTCAACTCTATTGCATTTTCTTGTATAATTGGTGTTATCCAGGAATTAACTTAGCTTAGCATCATGAATGTCAATATTCCGAAATTTGAAGTCCACACTGGTTTGAGGATTTTGTTACAAGTTGAATACAATGGAATGCCTACTACTCAGTAGGCATTCCAGTGTAGACTTATGACATACAGTTCAAATTGAAAATGTAGTGCATACCAATGCACTACAGTTTTTCGTGTCTTATATCAAGCTACCATTTTCTTTTTGACGCGATGAAAGTTTAGGTCCAATAGGAAGCCCAGATCTTTTGTTGAGTTTGCAGAGGTGATGTGAGTAATTATTTATGTTAACTAGAATGTTTTGTTGTCTGTTATTACTATTGCCAATATGTATAGATTTGACTTTAATGAGTTTGACACGCTATTTTTTGATTCATTTGGAAATTGTGTATTTATATATTCTTGGACTTTGTTTATAACTTTCCTTATTGCTTGGATACTGGCTATTGTATCCTGTTTTAACTCTGGTATTTTAATGGTGTTTTAATAATTTATTTTACTAAGTATGGTTTTTATTGTTTTGCAGTATGAAGAATGCTCATCTGACGTATATAATAGCAATAATTCTGACTTTTGCTGTCGCGTTCACACACTGAGCTTATATGTTTGTCCATTATATTATGCTTTGTCAGCAGCTTGGGCATTATCGCGTAAGAACATTGAACAGACTATATTTTTTGGCGATTTTCCAATAATAATTGTTTGAATCTGATATTAGGTTGAATGGCTTTTTCTAATACCGATCTGATGGTAAGGGATCAAATTATTTTCTTCAATAATAGATTTCCACCGTATCAAGAAATTAAAAAGATTGTGGGTATCTATTCTTCTTAACTACTTCTGTCATTCTTCACATGCTTAGAACATACCTTAATCTAAATAGAGCACTAAAGAGTTGTGTCAGCTTTACTATGATTTTCTTTCGGAGTAGCTTTTCTGCATTTACATTCAGAGCTTTGAAAACAAATACTACCTAATCTACACTTATTGGGGGTCATTTAAATTTTTAGTAGTAGCTTCAATTTCAATAATATTTTTATAACATAGTAGTTCACTGGTATAAGTCCTACATTTTCAAAATACAATATTAATATTTGAACAAATATTACATTAATTTAAGAATTTGAATCTATGATTGGAGTATCACAACAAAGGAAGGTGAACTTTGTTTACATTCAATATAATTCTCTATGTGCTCCTAAGGAATGATTCGGTATTTCTTTTCTCTGCTCTCGTTTGTTATTTGTATTCCTTCTGTAGAATTAGATTCGTTAATCCCAGTCTACATAAAATAGACTTTATTCTTAATGCTTTATTTAACATCCAATTGAAGCCCTTATGTATAGCACCACAGACAGTTAACCATATTAGTTTACAGATAGGCTTAGATAGAACTTGATGGTTGGTATTTTCGACTGGTACCAGAAACTTATCTCAGAAAGTTTGAGATGACCAAAATTCTGTCTTGCATGAATGTGGTTACATATAATTTTACAAATGATTGCCGTTGTTCCAATTTGCAAAATAGCGATGTGTCTGCTTTCCAATGTAACATATGTCCTAAGTGAAGCAGTAGTAATGACTAGTATAACTTTACTAACACATGGTTTTGATAGAAATATTCAAATAAATTCCAACTAATGTCGGATAGAAAAAGAGAAAAAAAAATAAAGGTCTTTTGCCTTACAGCAATGACTGATAGCATTTGCCGCATTCATATTCTAATCATACCTCCAATGTTCAGTGAATGATATTTTTTTAATGAATATTGCTGCATGTATATTTCTCAAAAGCGCGGAGAATTTTAAAACGCAACCTAACCGTAAGTAATGTACGATAAATAAGAAGAATACTAATGATAGAATATATTAAATTTCAGAAACAAACAAGTGGATAGAGTAGAGGTATTTCATAAATGATTTTAATGCGTGCGAAGAATTTTTATGGCCACAGTAAAACGTCAATTACTCAATTCCCGTATAGTGAGTAAGGTATAATAATTTTTTCTGTGGCTATGTATTTGTTGTTAGATTGAAAGCTTAATGGGCATTTGCATTTATCGCGGCGCTATCTTGCTGTCATAATTTGTTCTAAGTTTATGTCTCTCGTTTGAGGGCGGTCCACGAGGACGAAAATTATTCTTTAATTGTTGAATAACATGTAGGAGTGTTATCTGATGGATCGTGAAATTATACGAATTTACACCTAGTTAGCAATGGCAGGATTTTGGCAAAAAATTGTAAAGTATAGAAAACTCGAAGAAAATTAGTGGACTATAATTGTGAAAATTAAAAAGTTGGGGTCGGCAGCAGATTTTGTGTATAAAATAAGTAGGCTCTAGTAGGCTCTATAATGTTATATATGTATATGTATACAGATACTCCAACTTGCTACCCAAGCTAGGTATCTTTTTTATTCATAAATTCTATCCAAATCTCGTCCACAGCAGCAACGCGCTTTAAATCAGGATCATTTTCAAACCAACTAAAGCAGAGTATCAGAGCTACCAAAAATTGGATACCAAATATGTCTAATATTGTCTAGTACAGTTAAATATAAAAATTAAAAAGTAGAATAAACTTTCTGAGATTTAATAATAATAAAAATTGAGCTTTGTGGGCTAACAATTTTAAACTTTATGCCAACTGAAAAAGGCATTCTCTGGATAGTATCATGAAACAATTTTGTAATCTAATAGCCAACTTGTCATCTTCAGGAAGGACCTAACCCAAAACTAAATCGACTAATTTACACTACTGGTAAAAGGCTTTGGGTTTGTAACATATAAAAATTTTGTAAGTTGCATAATAGGCTTTCCCCATTCATTTACTGGTAGTGTAAATTAGTGAGAATCCTTAGTGTATTTAGTTTTAGGTTAGGTCCTCCCTGAAGATAAAAAGTTGCCTATTAGGTGATTTTTTGTTGATACTGTCCACAGAATGCCTTTTTCGGTTGTCGTAAAATTTATACATGTTAGCCAAGCAAGCTTAAAAATTTATTTTATGTTTTAAATCTCCAAAGTTTATTCTACATGTACATGTTCGGTATCCAATTTTTGGTATCTCTGACACTATGCGTTTCGTTAGTTTGAAAATGATCCCGATTTAAAGGGAGTTGATGCTGTGGATGAGATTTTTATAGTATTTATGAACCAGAAAGAAGCTGGGAATCCATTTGGAATATCTAGATATATATCATTATAAGCCCATAAGGATGTGTATTATTTATTTACAAGATTTGATTCCATCGGACTATAGTTCTCTTATGTTGTAGATAACCCTGGTATAACTCTAAATTATTCAATCTACGTAAAAATGGATTAGTATACAATTTACGGTTTAACTGATAGTGTGATTAATTCTTTCATAAATATTTATATTATGCATAAAGGCCAATCTTATATAGAAGTAAGGAAATAATTTGTGCATATTGAGTAAATGTTGACTTATGCATTTTATTTATTTACATTTTTTGTTTTTGATACTTATTTACCGACTTTGATTTCATTGTTGCTGAATTCATGCTGCTGGTAGTTTATGTTAGTATTTTATTAGAGTTGCATTTGATATTGATTTTTGTTTATTTTATTTTTACTCGGACAGAAATGTACAAATAGCAAAGATTTCAAAAATTTCTTAAAGTGCAAATTTGATTTTTTTGCAAACTTTCAATTCTTATATAATTCATCTAAGTCCAATTTCTGCTTCCCACGTAAAAATGCCTTGAAATTCTCGAACCTTGCAACTATAAATCTTTCCAAGACGTCTAGACACTTGGCGCATCTCAAATAGAAATACATAGTTAAAAAAATTTCACGCTGACTAAAATAACTACTAAAAGTCTCCGTCAATTTCCAAAATATTTTGTAAAATTGTTTTAATTGTATTGAAACGTGGCCAGAATTCAAGAATACTTTTAACGACAACAAGGAAGTTGATTTGAGATGTTTCATAAATAATGTCGTTCAATTGTTTTGTCTTGAAAAAGAACAACATTCAACGGAAAGTGCCCCAGTTGTATGAGCATTAATTTTCACTAGCGTTTGCTGAAACTCAATATTTGTTTACATAAACTTTTGTTTTTGGCTAAATTCATCATCGGGCTTGCACAACTACACAGGATGTGTTACTAGTCACGCTAAGATTAAACTCTGTATATTTGTAAATACTTATCGACTTTTATGGACATTTGTAGACGTCAATTTATAAATTTTAACCAAATATTTGGTTGTGACTTTATTTCCTGTAATATTGGAAATTCCTCTGCAAAATAATATCACAATTTATCCATAAAAAAATTAGTTTAGCATAGTTTTTTAATATTAGGAAGGCTTTTCTTTTATGATATCGCGTTGTTGTTTATGAAGCTATGATTCAAACTTCATCTCCGTCTGTTAATTAAATAAGTAAATGCTCTCAAAAATTATCATTGAACACTTCAAAGGGGGAATAGTTTTACAGTTCATGAAAATCGTTATTTCTGATGTACAATCATAGATTGTCTACTTTAAAGAGGCTTAATCAATTTGGATTTATTTATTCTATGCGAGAATATTCTCCATAAAATCAAAGAAGTCATTAAGATTGCTATTCAACTATTCTAATAATTTTTCGATAACATCTTAATCGATTGAGGAACTTTAAATTATATTTATAACGTTTAACATACCGTTTTCCAAAAAACTGAGAAAATTTAATTTTGTATAGGGTTTATTAAACAAACTGATATTTGTTGTTCCAAAATTCAATAACTTATAAAAGTAATCAAATTAAATTAGAAAACACAATAACTTATAATCACATTCTACTAATTTCCACGAGTATTGTCCTGACACACCCTGTATAAAATATATTAGTTGCGTAAGTTTATTTTACATTTTTGGTTTTGTTAGCTTTTGCTCGCCTGTAGGCCCTATTATTCTTTACATTCTTGATAAGGAAAGAAACAGCAGCCAAACAGTTACCTTCAAAGCCATAAAACTGATCACAGGCTTTAGGTGTTATATATTAAAAAAGTACATGACTTTACAGCCGGGAATGTAATTATCTATGAAGTAGGTAGAAAATTTTATTGTGTTTTATTTATTTTTGATATCCTTAGCAGCTTATCTTTCTTGATTACCTTATCTGCTTTCGATAAACATAAAAACACATGTAAAACATCTTCAGAATTTATATTGCACTCTAAATAACGATAAGGAATTTTACAGGCGCTACATTTTTCAATGAAGAGTAAGTATAAATTGTCGATTACTTAAACCGGAACTAGTTAGTGAACAATCAAGACATTGATACTACATAAAATTATAAATCCTACAAAATCAGTGTCTTATTTTTAATCTCACTTCTGATTTTTAATAAAACTGTATGTATGAAATGTTTATTACTTAAACCGTAACCAGTTAATGAGTGATCAATACTGTGTTACTACATAAAATTATTAATCCTACAAAATCAGTATTAAAATTTAAACTCACTTCTGATTTTCAACAAAACTACATGTTTTTTAATGCAGTGCATGTCTAAACTGTCTATTACTTAAACCGGGACTAGGTAATGAACAATTAAAATTTTGTTTTAAATACTGCAAAACAAATACACCCAGTTTTAATGTTTAATCCCACTTCTGATTTTTAACAAAACTACAATACTAACTAGATTTTTTTCAACTCTATTTTTCAATTCGTTTAAAATGCATTATTTTGTATTGTAAGATTAAACTTGATTATTCGTCACTATTGCATATTTAACCCTAACCCGTCAAGGCAGCGATGAAATTTTGACTTTATAATTAGGTTTTGTCCCTCTAGTTGTTTGAAAGCAATGGTCTGTTCTCAATCTTCGCTATGAATTCAAATAGACGATTTAGGTATTATAATGGGGTATAAATAAATACAGTTAGGCAAATTTACACGTTCAGCTGTTTGAGATTTAAGGGGGAGAGACATTTCCGGCTGAAACTGGGGTTGCCCTCGTTGACAAAAAGCATTCGGTGGGATTTAACCAAGGGGTAATATGAAAATTTATCAATTTGAAGAACGAGTGAAACCCAGATGCGATTTTAAAATTACAGTGATCAATGAAGTTTAAATATTTTGAACCAGCAGGGTAATTTGATTTCATTAAATTAGTTTTACTTTCGTAATGATGTACGTTTAATAAAATATTATAGCTAAAAATATAATAAATATTGGTAAGACTTACCTGTTTTGAAAATACGGCTATGTCTTCATTAAACGATTCTGATGAACAAACATCTCCCCCCGCTACGCCAGGTTCCCTAGGTGTACAAGTGGCAAGTTCACATTTTTCGAAAATTAATGCAAGAAGCGGGAAGAGTGGATGTCTGAAAAAAATATTATTAATTACAGCGTTGTATAATATCAGTTTATGAAACTTGCATACAATAACTTTGAATTCCTATAACGACTATTTAACTTCATTATGGCAATTAAAATGAAGCATCTATTTAATGAAATGTACATAAATCTATTAAGCTTTTTTTCTGGCACACAGATCTTAGATGGTTCAGACAACTCAAGTAATTTCTTATTAGACTTCCCATTATGTTCTAAAGCTATTCAATTGGTTTTATATGTGGACTGTCTGCTGACAATACCCTAATATCAGTTTTACATTCCCAAAAAGTTGTGTCCAATTGTTGCAGTATGTGGTCAACAAATCAACTATTGGTGCCGTGGGGAGAATGGATGACAATAGGTTGACGCAGACCCTTGCTATATATTGTGGCACTTGGTGTGGACTATTAAAAAGAACGACCGTTTTGTTGACTTTGAATGTACTAGAACTTCATGAAATCTCCTTCGTTGCAATAAAATCAAATTAATTGTGTCGGAAGCTAGGCAACAACTCTGTTGTAAGAGACGATGTTATGTGGAGTTGTTTGTTCAATATATGGTCATTATCCTTCGTGCATTAAGGTAAGTACTAATAACCTGGAGGATGTAAACGATAGTTTTTAGGATTGGCTTCTCCCAACTAATGTCAGGTGATACGCTTAGAACATTTCACAGTGGTGTATTTAGAGTCTTTAAGGTGCCATTGGCTAATAAAATAAATTGGCTAACCATACGGCCGTTCACTCACAAATTTAAAGAGATTGTTGGGGTCGATTTATCTGATAAATAATGTGTATGGTTTTTTTAATGGTAGCCCTTAGAGATGAAAAATATGTGGTTATAACATTTTGACAGAAGAGTTTATTTTCAGCTAATCTTATTATTTTTTGTAATACTACACCAACACATGACTTCTTGTCTCTGAGCTTTTCGAAAACATTCTGTTCCAACATTTAAGTTACCTTGAAATCGGAAATAACATTAACCAATGTAAATACTAAACTGACCCTTGAGTGATATGCATCTTTTTGAGCTTGTTAGATTTGCAGTTGAGCTAATTGCAACATAAATAGTTTATGCGAAAATGACGGAATTAACTGTAGTGGTTGTAGCAATCATTTTATAGCCCCACAATGTGATAAGTTTCATATGCGTTTGTTATTTCACATTAGTATGGATGTTGTTGGTGTTTAACAGATTGGATGATGCAGTTTATTGTTGAAACTACAATAGTGCCCATTATGCAAGAAGGCAGGACATTATTTGCTACTTTATTGTTTTGAACATGTTCCCCAAACGACGTTTTCCAGAAGTACAGCTGCTAATTTGAATTTCAATATACGATCAAAAATGTTGGTAGGTTTCAAATGTTAAAGAAGATAATAGAGTATGATTTGGGCGCCTTTATTACGCATTCTTCTAGATAGTTTAATTTTGGTTACTTTAAGGAAGAACAGTAGGTCAAAAATGACATTCATTGATTTGGTGTTATCTTCACACAAGTTATTGTACATAAAACAAAAGACATTGAAGTTTACATAAAAGAGGACCGGTTCTTCTGATAATAAATTTAATTTTGTGTAACAAATATTTTCTAATGTGCAACTGGTAAAAAGTTAAAAATGTTGTGTTGAAAACATTAAGGCTGAACAACGAATTCTATAACAAAAGCCTTTGTGTAGCAATTAAGTTTTTTCACCTAAAATTTTAGAATTTTGCAAATTATCATACACAGCGTCACGCCTTATTATAATTAGTCAAGGTTACAACACTATTTTTCTAATTGAGTTCATTGTACATCAATTACGGTTTCCTTTTGCCGTATTCCTTATCAAGGCATTTACTTTACAACCTTTTATTGCATAATATCAATAGCAGACTTATTGTACGTTTCGACGGAAAAGCGATGTTATTATTTATAAAGATATTGTAAAAAGTCAGTAGTCGATTGCCAAATATTTGTTTTCAGTTTTAGTGCTCCTGACGAGTTATCAGCAGCCCAATGATTTAGTAATTTATGGAAGAAAGGAAGTTCTGAACAACTGTTAATAGGCACTTTTTAGATATAAGAATCAATATAGTGACTCAGTATTTACAACTGTCATTCATTTAGGTCTTTATTTCCTATAGACAAAAAATTCTTTATCTGCCACTAGCTACTGATGAAACTTTATACATTTTGTTAACTGGTATCACATATCTTATATACGTTTCTGCTACTGTTTCAATAACATGGATTTATAAAAATTTCAAGCTTCCAATTATCATCAAGCAACTCGGACATAACGTATATCGTTTGAATTATAGTCTTATCAAGCAGAATTTTATTTAAATAACGCCTTCTGCGGTCGGCAGATTTGTGGTAAGTAATAATAGATTACTGTATATATGGATGAAGGAATTTATTTATTAGGAAAATACTGTTAGAATTCATTTAATCAAACTTCTGTTTCAGACAAACCCGGGCAGTATCGTTTATGACGCATCAGGCTTATTGGTTTTCCATATGGACCTCTCGAAGGGCCTTGAACTATTAGTTTGAACCTCGCTAAAAGCATCCAATAGAATTTTAGTATGGTCCGAGGCTGTCACGATAAAATAATTCAATTCACTGTGGAAAAACTATACCTAGCATAGGATCAGAAGTCTAATAACATTTGTAGATAGAGTAAGACACGGTTATTGAAAACCTATTTCAGTTAAGGTGAGTAGCTGCAAATGTCACAAAAACGTGATACCAAGAGTAAAAGAACACCTACTCCACAACTAACACATTGGTTGAATTTCATGGGCTAAGTTCTGGGATGCAAACTGCCAGGATTTTTATATTTCAAAAATACTTAGACTACGATAAACCTTGTGTAATCTACTTGAATGTATTTAATAGGATTTGCTTAAAAACTTGTTAAACTGTAATTATAATGGTGGTGCTTAAGACGCCATATGGGCTGATAAACGGATAGAGGGACTGCATAACTGATTGCAAATGAATAAAATTTGAATTGTTTTAATTCAATTTTTTTATGTAGCATAAACATATACTTTTAAGTTACCTACTAAATGTATTATGTTTTTAAATATCTTAAAGTTTTACCTACCGCATTTTCATTGATACAAACCTACATCGAAAATCAACAAGCATTGTGTTTAGTTCCTTGAGTCACAATATCGTTTTGAATTATCAGATTTCAGTTTTTTAATGTTTCATTATCAAACCACCAGAGTAAACAAACACCATCGCCCAGTCAGTACAAACAAGAGAAACTCGAAGTGGAGTCAGTGTGGCCCAACTTGGCTATCTTGATTCTTTGACCCGTATGTTATCTTCAGGCTGACACGTCATAAATTTATAAAAGTCTAAGGCAACGTTTATGAATGTGTGCAGCCTCAAGTGAACTATACTTGTGCTTGATAGACATACCATTCATAGTGTCATTTCATTCGTAATATTATGATACCGCTCGTATATGTGTATATGTTTATAAACGTATCAAAATGTTTCCATATATATTCATGTATTTATGATTTATTTTACAGTTATTTTGACATTTATCTGGGCTATATTGAGATAAACTGTTTTTTTTTCTTTTTGGAGATAAGCCGGTGTTTAAGATTAGGTCATTGATGAAAATAACAGAAGAACGATTTTGTTTAATAATAACAAGAAAATGTACTGTTTAAAACAAATCCATAAAACTATAATTTGTAAATAATGTTATTTTTTGATTTATGGTGCACATTAACTTTTTTTTCCATTTACGATGCACATTTACTTTGGTTTGTTTTATTAATGTGTTTTCCCCATTCAGAATCTACAACAATTAGAATTGGAAACCTGACCCAAAATGTAGCAGCTTATATCTGACGAGTGGAACAATAGAAAAAGAAGTAATGCAGAAATCAGAATAGTTAGTTACTGATAAAGATCATGGTAAATTATTAAAACTAGCTGTCGCCCAGTGGTCGAAATTCGACCAATTGTGTCAATATCTCTGGCAGGTTAAGTAACCTGAAAATCGTATCGGGACATTCTATCCTAGGACCTTAGGGAGAACAGCAATTACACGGAACGAATCCAGATTCGGAACCTCTGTGTGATAGTTTCCTCGAAAATCCTAGATGTCGGTCTTACATCTCGCTTCTACAAATAAGTAAAGAAATTCAAGTTTTTTTCAGATATAATTCATAGGACTTGATTTGTGTTCAAATTCGTAATTCTTAATTTAATATGACAACAAAGCAACCGCTAATGGGCTACCATACATATTTATTTTTTCTAACCTGTCTGTAAAGCTATAATTGCACTCAATTCTCAAACATTTATTAAAATCCTCACTATAATAATTCCATCTCATTATATATTTCCACCACCCTGTATATGAAACTGCTCATGGACCACGCATAATATTTTTTAACATTTTTGAACCACCCGGTAAACCATTCTGTATATGCCACTGCCTATGAGCCACGGTATTTACTCTTTTTGTTTATGAAATTTTTTCTTCTGTTTCTATAATTCTACTCTGACCTATATTTCAATCATCATATATATGGAACTCTTCGTGGGCTACTCTATAAATCATTTCCGTTTCTAACAATTTTTATCATCATCCTGTATATCTATAATTCCTCTCACCCTATATTTCATCTTCCCTATATATACAACTGCTTATGGGTTACAAAATGTTGCATTTCCATTTCCGCCACCCTGTATATGCATCTTTCTATAATACTCTTTGCACCACCCTGTATAACCGTAAATCTACTGCACCTTCTATTCCAAGAACCCTTTAAATTCAACCGCTAATGGGCTTCCCTATATAATTATTTTATTAGTTATAATTGCACTCTACTCTGTATTTTAAACACCCTATATATGCAATTGCTTATGTGCCACCCACAGAAAAAATTATTTTGAACATATCTGAAATCGCCCTGTATAATTATAATTTACAACGATTACTAATTGCACTCTACTCTGTATTTTAAACACCCTATATATGCAACTGCTTATGTGCCACCCACAATAACATATCTGAAATCGCCCTGTATAATTATAATTTACAACGATTACTTTACCACTAAACAATAACAACTCTTGCATGTCACTTCCAGTAGTACATGCTCTAAATATAAACAGCATTAGTCCCTCTATATATAATTACTCAATGTTTTGAGTCTGGCGGTGGCGGAACGCGGCACATTCAGTTGTTTGGCGTTGACATTATGACGTAAATAATGAATTTTTATTATATTTTATTTAATGAATGAACCATTATTATAAATTAATACTAGCATTCTGCACTGAAGGTCGTCAGTAGCTACTAAACAAAATAAAAATGAAGAAAATCGGTTGAGAGACAGAGGAGAAAATGGTACCTAATCGTTTTGTCTTAGCCTATTTATATATAGATAGGGAGTTACGGCAAGATATTTTTTTGCAAATATCAGCTTGTTAAGTAAATTTTCGAAAATGCTTGCCATCAGCCAATAAAAGAAATGAATTGTAACTGAGGAAACTATGTATTCAATCGCTGTATTTCTGGATGTAACGTAAGCTTTCATTCTCTTTGCAAAATTAAACTTTGAGACATTCAATGCTTTCTTAAAATAGCGCACATCTTATCTAGCAATTATTACCAATACACCACCAACCATATTTATCATAAAATTTGCACCATTTACACCATAATGTAAACATTTTCATCACTTTAAGCCTGGTTATGCCTGGTTCAATACCATATCAGAGAAATTTCAACTAATTCACCTTTTTCACATAAGAACTACCAATCCATTTCAAAACATTTGCACGGATGCCAAAAACCTAAGAGGCTGAAGATATGTTCAAAACTATTGAATACTAATTACCCTTCAGATAATCCAATAAAAACATTATGAGAAAAATGTTCAGGTCAACATGACATTTCAGCTACAAAATACTTTACATAACCAAATTCAGACATAGTGTCAATTTGGTTACCCTTCAGCAGTGCTCTCCACAAAGGTTTAATTGACTGAACATATGAGGAACTGACTGGATGAAACTGCGATATACTGGAAGTCAAATAAACTTCCATGAGAGTTCCCATTCCATCTTTGGAGAAGCTAGATCAAATAACATTGAGTCAATAATTTTTTATTACAACATCTACTTCGTCATTTAGATGAACAAAAACACAAAATTTAAAATATTTATGTCTGGGCTAATATCTGTTTCTGAGTTTATTACTGAGAGATTAATGATTTTGAAGGAGGCATAGATAAGAAACTGGGAGTACTGTTGAGTCTGTTATTTACTGTGTCTGGTTTTTGGCGCTGACAGAAATGAGATAGCACTTTTTTATTTTTCCAAATCTTTCTAAATGTCATTGGTGAATATGTGAAACTTACTAATAAAAATTCAATTCATAGCCAGCCAGACTATAATCTGAATTTCTAGATTACTGGCAGTCTCAATTATAATTTACGTGTCCTCTATGCTTTAGTTACTCGTTCATATTTCTATCACTCCGATTGGTACAGGTACGTCAACCAACACAATGTCTGATTAGTAACCATATGTTTAAACTTACTGGCCGAAAAAGTTTGGTTCAGGTCGCAATACTACATTGTAATTTCTAATTTATGAAATAAACATGAACCTCGAAAGTCCCAATAAATTTTTTATTATTTCCTAAAGGTATCATAGGCATTTTGTGAGTTAATAACATATTCTACTAGCCGAATCTGAAGATTTACTCACTATGCAGGTATATTAAATAACAATTTTCGTATTTTCACTAATAAAATTTCTCTTATTTCAAGTTTATCAAAGCAAACGAAAACTTTCAAAACGCACAGATAAGCACAATCGCATAAATCGACAACTAAATTGGAAAAAATACTCTATAGGGTACAGTTACTATCAATAAATAAGCTTCTCACATAATAATCTGGGCGCACTTAAAAAATGATCGTCATTAGAAATCTGAACACACCGTTACTTCATTAGCCAAGCTCAGGTAATTAAATCGAAAATGACTGTCCGAAGGCTTCATGTTGCGACTAATTTGTTTCCAAAATCAATATAAAATATCACTTCGGTCCAGGCTATAAATTTTATATTGAACTAAATGACTTTAACGGTGCTTGTAGTATTTCTAAGTTTATCTTCTAAACCAACGACAAATCAAATTAAATATGATGTAAGTTTCTCGTTGTCGAAAAAAATCAACTCTATTAAAATTCCTGAATTTTTAAATTGGTATTTTATTCGTTTTTTTTTATAGCGCGACATTGTAGATTTTTCTTAGGAATATCGCCTTAAGTGAGAAATTAGAAGTAAGGTTTGGATTTGTTGATAGATTAGTATAGTCCGGTTTCTTTAAATCAGGATTTTAAATGATAAAAAATATAGATGCCATGGAGAGAAAAATTATGGCAAAAATCATATAGATTAAGTAAAAAAAAAACAGAAACTAAATAAATTTATGAGAGTAGAGAAGAATAGCATTAACTAATAAAAACGATGAAACAAAAAAATGAGTCTAATAAATAACCACAGACAATGAAATTGTGGGTAAACTTCTTTCGATTACTTCTAAACTATAGCATTTCAAATCAAATCTGGCTTTAATACATGAGTTGTTAGGGTAACTGCAGTAGCTTATTGCAAAATAGAAGATTTAAGGTTGTTCCCTGAAAAGGGTCTAGTAAATGTACATTTTACTCTATGATTGCAGAGAGGACAGTTCTTTAAAAAATATACGTGTTGTATAAACTTACCATACCATATTCCCTGATAACTAAATTGTGCAGCACATATTTGATTACGAGTACAAAATTTTTTAAAAACCTAAAGATTTTTATTAATAAGGTTTAAATAATTCTAGTATTAAAAGCTAAATTTTATTGACTCCAATAAGTTGTTGTAAAACTATTAAGAATATTTTAATGAAATAAAATGGAATATCTTTAGATATACTTTAATAGAAAGTTGTCCATAAATAATTAACAACAATTGTATATTTATCAATTGTGCTAAACATTAGCTTATAATATGCCAACAACTGCTTTTTTATAGAGATCTTTTCAGACCGTACTATTCTCCAGCCTTGCTCAATTTTATAGCCCGTCGTATCGAACTTTATGCCTCTTTTATTACTGGGATATTAAAAATGCTTCTCTCCAAAAGAAAGTGTTAAGAACCGAAGAAAATTTATTATTTTTTTGCCATATAAGGCTGACTTGCAGCAGTGAGTGGACACAAAACTTTCATGACCGGAGTTCCGAGTAAAACGTGTATGTGGTAATGAATAAGTGTTTGTATTGCTTTTGAAGGTTATTATAATAATTTCACGTTCCCTGCTGTTCAGAGTATCGATGAATGTTTATTATTAAATGAAAAAGTTTTTAATGGAGCTGGTATGTCACGACATTGCATAAAGCTTGAGAAACGTTACAACAAATGCGACTGATTCATTGATGTTGAAATTTATGAAAAAATCTATACATTTGTAAACAAAATATTCAATAGATTTGTAAATTTCTAAATTTCATGTGCTCGTATCTCCGTAAACTAAATTTATTAAGGTATTCTTCACCGGTAAAAGTTGGTAAACAATAAGCGACCAGCTTCTTCTGCCTCTGTATTCAATAATTCAATATTGAAACAGCTCTCTGAACAATGTTTATTTAGAGGTGTTAGTAATTAGTTAGTGTCTACATGTTTATCTCTAGAATTCAAGGCACATAGTGTCCTCAGTTTGTTCTTTTAAATACCATTTTAAACGGTCCATAAAAATAAACGGATCGTCAGCTGCGACAGCTTAACTTTCCGTTTTGTGGTACAAGAAGAAGAACAAGAAGACGAGACGGCCTTAACTTGAGAGATTATTTGGAGATTTTATGACCGGAGAAGCGACAGTGACGTAGTTTGAAATAGTAAAAAAAGAGGTCACCATTTATTTTAGTATTTCACTTTGGGTTCGGTATTTCCGGGAAGCAAATTCCTTCCCAACTATTGAGAAAATACATTTCTTAATACTGAAGAATTAAAATATATGTACAGGTTAGGAAACTAATAGAACAGAATTCATGTAGTGGAAAAAATCAATAAAAAATTAAAGGTTTCAATAATTAAAATTTTATTAAATTAGCCAATCTTAGAAAAGACAATTTTGCAGCCTTATAAAATAATATATTCGTTTTATCTCATAGAATACTAACTACTATCAAACACAGTTACAGTGCTTGTACTTGAGGCAAACCTAAAACATAAAAAACTAGAGTTTTAAGCCCATATAGATTGTCGGTATGAACATTTTAATACCCTAGAAAGCTAAAACAAAAAGTATAGAACGTACGCGAAAAGTAATTGTCGCTAATAATGTTATTGTATGGCAAATCTTTCAAGGTCTGGATGTTTAAATATATAGTTTTTAATGTCTAAGCACTTTTTTGGGAAAAAACGTCATAATACACGAAATTACTGTATATTTTTGTATATTGTGGTGTTATTTCCCAAAAAGTGCATAAAAACTAACAAAATATGCCACAACTATCATTCAGGAAAAGTTCACAATCATAAATTAATCTGTATGAAGCGAGGAATCTATTTTGGGTTATAAAGTTGTATGGGTCTGGAAGAAATTACTTTACTTATAAGATAAAGGCCTTTTTCAAAATTACAAATTCAATAAAATCTATTGTAACATTTACACTGTGTTAACAAAGAGAGAAACAAGAAAGCCAGTTAATACAATCAAAGTTGAAAATATTAGTCAAAAGTCATTTTATAGGATATAATATTAATAATTTTCTAATTGTGCAGTCTAGGGCCCTTCAATTTTCTCACTGCCTCCAAATTTTTTTGGTTCAGACTACTGAAATTGCACAACCACTCAAGATCTGCTTTTACTGATTAAATATTTTTACTATATCTTAATAGTTCTTCTTCAGTAAACGCACAATTCAGAACTCATAAAATTTGTCGATAGAAGAAAAATTTACAAAAAAATTTGAAACTTTTGGTATTAAAATAAACAACTAATTAAAATTGATAATAAGAATCAAAAGACTTGCTGTCTGATCTATAACAAATGAAAGGTCAGACCATTTTGAATTATCTCACATATTTCTGGATTGCGTCGGTTATAATGTTGAAATTTTATTATCACTTAATCAACGAATCTTCTATGTAACAAGTTATAGCGAAATGTGTTTATAGTATAATTTATTATTTTTTTAGAACCATAGAGTGTATTTCATTCTATAATTTTACGCAATAAATTAAAACAAATGTTCTAATGCAGTGCATTTTAAAGCATGTAAATGTGTTCAATTGTTTAGAACCACAGAAGAAATTAAAATTTTAGAATACTTTAAACCCAAGACAATATACTGTTTCTGGCAGAACCTGTTGCTAGTTGCTGTAGTTTTAAAGAACTCAAATCCCGGAAATTTATTTTAATTGTAATAATGAACATCGAGAACATTTTATAATTAACTTCTAGCACGTGTTCAATTCTAGTCATATACGGTCACATTTACGAAGTAGCAGGTGCTGTATTCAATTAACTGCCTTTGCTTATCCGATGATTTATGGAATTAGTTTTTTAACACAAAATGAGTAGCCATTTGTAGTTGCGAAACCAAATTCAGGATTCCAACACACCATTATAAGAAATTAACACAACGTTAAGACCTCAGTTGGTGTTAGTGATGTTAAATATATCTTCACTTTTAAAAAGTTCCAAATAGATCAAGGTTGAGGTTCTAGCGCAGGATATTTTGAAATTAGAAACTTAGGGGTAGATAACTCAGTTTTCGCAATTTTAAAACTCTTTAAACTCAATGTACTGTTTCTGGAGGAGCTGTCATCTGTTGATCTATAAGAGCTAAGTTTAGTTCGGACTTAATTGGATGTCAAATTCATTGAATGATGTAACTTACCCATAGATGGCGTCCTTGTCCCGCTTCCCGACATCTGCGACACCGCCACCCATGACATGGTTCGCCGTCGGGTTGACGTGGTTTGAATGGTACGGGTGCATCGCATTGAGGTGCGGCGAATGGTGAATGGGTAGGCTCGGTCGATGGGCAACATGAGGTTCGTACATACCTCCAGCGGCGCTGTCCATGTAACCCGGGTGTATGCCATCGTCGTACTGAAACAGAACAGAAATATCAAATTGAAGCTAACTGTGAATACTTGTTGAGGAGAATCACGTCGAAAAGCAAATAACAAACTTGTTCATAAGTTCTCTGTCAAAACTGGATAATATAATTAGGAATCTGTTGGTTGTATTTCCAAACAATCACACACTGAAGGAATCCAGTTAATATTAAGTTAAAAGACGAACCAACTATTGGAGAAACAAAGTCTATCATTATGCTTTAGACCAGCTGTACTCAACATGCCACCTACAGGCCGCGTCTGTAACTGGTTTGGCCATAGGCATAGTTATGAAATACAAGTCATCGAATTTGAAAATGATTCCAACAGTGAAGGTCTATTCAGAGAAAAAACGGAGTTTGTAAAATTTTGGAGCCTCCTTCCCGGACAAATATAAATAATACAAGTGTGTCAATAATCTTTTAACCTGGCTTGGTTCTAAATATATATATGGGAATCGCCGTTTTTTGAATGATAAATAAGTAAGCAAAGACTGTCTACAATAACAAACTAGATCTTGATGACATAATAATGGTAGAATGTAGTAACATGGTAGATGTAGACAAAATGAAAAAATGTAGGCTAGTTCAATCATTAAATCTAAATACGTGTTCTAATAACTTCTAAATAAATTTCATGTCTGAGTGCCATTACAAAAGCATTTATAATTAAGATGCAAATTGATTTAAAAAGCATTAACCTGCATTTTTGGGCAAACCCTACCTGATGCCAAAATTTCATTACATTTTCTGGAGAAAGTCACTTACATAACCAAGAATATCCACAAAGGCATTAAAAATGCAGTAGAAAAAAGTGGGCTACCATTATAACGGATTTGAACTATAAAGCCACCTAAAGATCAAAACGTCAGTCAATTTTAAAATGAACTATTAACTAAGTTATCCAAAACAACGTAAATAAGAGATTTATTGAAAATAAATTTTACCTCTATGCTCTCTCAAAGAAAAATTATCCTTTTTAACTATCGCAATAGATACCAACAAAATTATACATAATTAAAAAGTGTATACATTAACTAAAATAATGATGATTATTACTCATTGCCTGTCAAAACGATTTCCGATAATATTGTGTTTACCTTACTGGTAAGAATTAAACTTTCACCCGTACATCAGCAGGTTATAATTGCTATATATTACCAATCACATTTATATTAGAAATTCTTTTTCAGGCAAGTACTTCAAACATACATATATGACAAACATAATAAGCTTAAAACAAACATAATAGTCTTGCGAAAGTAATTACTATAAATGATCCTTTATAAATTGACATTTCGAATAGGCTTTTATGTTGTGTTATCAAGCGCCATTAGAAGCAAGTTATAATTCTAAATATGGAAGAGAAAA